>JARQOC010000001.1:80331851-80704351 GCA_033576535.1 Allobates femoralis
ATGATTTCACTGCAACCAGTAAGTTACCTGGTGACAAGCTACAAATGTAGCCGTGTGTAAAGGTACCCTTAGAAGGGAGTGGTTGTCCTCTGTTCCTGTTAGGATATAGCCCAGAATTAGGTCACTCCCATCACCTTGGTTGTCCAAGATCCCTTGTGCATAAATGATACACAACATCACCAAATGTAACGCCAAGCGTTGTGCTAACATACTTTCTTCTTGAACTTAGTAGTGGGTTGAAAGTCTTGATTTGCTTGTGTTCATGAGTGGCAGAGTCACTGGAACAATCAGGGTAATAAGTTGTTGGAAAAGTTTCTTCATTCTGATAAATCTTAAGGGCCTGTCACACGCGTCAATATCGCCTGCACGATATCGGCTGCACGTGACGTTGCAGCGATATTGACACGTGTGACATACTGCATCAACCAGCGATAAATCGCTGGTTGATGATCGCCAGGTTTTAGAATCTATCCTAAAACCTGGCGATTGTCGCCCGGTGGACACGCAGCATCGCTGCGTGTGACACCGGGACTAGCGATATTCCAGCTCCCAGCGCCTCTCACAAGCGCTGGGAGCTGGTATCCAAGGTACACTGCGGGTAACTAGGCAGCGCACGCTGCCTAGATACCAGACGTGTACCTTAGTTACCAGCCTCCTCCGCTCACCGGGTGAGCGGAGGAGGCTGGTAACTAAGGTACACGTCGGTTATCTAGGCAGCGCGCGCTGCCTAGTTACCCGCAGTGTACCTTGGAGACCAGGCTGCTCCCGCTTCCAGCAGGCTGGCAGCGGGAGCAGGACATCGTGGAAACGATATTTAAATCGTTTCCATGATGTCTCTGGTCAATTGATCGCTGGTGAGTCTGTCAGTGTGACAGCTCACCAGCGATCAGCCGTCAATGTCGTCAGCGATCAGATCGCTGACGACATTGACGCGTGTGACAGGCCCTTTAAGGCCACGTCACACGTGGCGACATCGCTGCCGATTACATAGGCAACATAGGGGCGTGGCCTATCGGCGGCGACATGGCCCCTGCGTCGCCTAATGTAAAGGGGCAATGGCGACGCCTTTTACTGGTCGCATGGTTTCAGAGCAGTGCTCTGAAACTAGGCGGCCGATCTGGGGCGATGTAACTACATCGCCCCATGTAAACGGTCGCCGGCGAGCTGACAGGCGATGAGAGCCATATGCTCCCATTGTACTGCATTGCCGCTGGGGTTTTGAGACACCCCGGCGGCCATACCACCTCTCAGCTCGCCGGCCCATCGCCGCAGATGTCTCCCCGTGTAAACGGGGGCAGCGACGCTGGCGGCGTGCGAAAAATGTACGCGCTCCCGCCGGTCGCCGCTGACATCTCCGGGGCCGTCGCCAGGTGTGACGGTACCCTTAGGGTTGTTGGTGGGGTGGGAGTTGCTCAGTATCTTGTCATTCTTAATGTTCTTACGTTCTACTGGTCCTTTAGTCAAGGATTCCGCAACCAATTAGGATCCAATACAGCGTGGTTTCATATTTGAACATGGGCAATGAATATAGTGCTGATTCTTGATGTCAACAATGGTGCCAGCAGTGATTACTTTGATGGTGTTGTGTTGGCGATCAAAGGCACGCTTCTGGTGTTCCTCTGCAGAGAGGATGTTGATACTGACAGTTGAGTGGAGCTTTTTATGAATGGTTGTCAGTGTATTACATCATCTGGGTTTACATCATCTGAAATGGGCATGGGGTCCATAGTGTAATTTTCTGAGGGTTTGAAGTCCAAAGGAAGCTTAGCCTTGCATCCATACACAACTTCAAATGGAGTGCCCTAGACTGAGGCATGCACAGATGTGTGATAGGCAAACAGAACACCAGGGATGAACTGGTTCTGGTTGTTGCTTGGTCATTGACAAGCTTACTAAGAGATTCTTTGTATGTCTGCATGTCATGTTCCCACTGGCCATTAGTTTGTGGGTGATAGACTAACAAAATGTGATGATCTATTTGACAAAGCTCCAATAGGGTGTCAATGTTTGAGTTTACAAACTCTCTTCCTAGTCACTACTGAGAATGTCCATGCATCCATAGTGGCAAAATACCGGAGTAAAACAAATTGCTACTAACTTTGCACTCTTATCTGGAACAATTACTGTTTCAGTTCACTTGGTGAAATGACTAGTGGTTGACTCTATATATGTGTTGCCATTTAATGTTTCCTGAAGAGGACCGATAAAATCAATCCGAACTAAGCTCCATACCTTTCCAGTCACTGATATACTTTTGAGTGGTGGAGCCTCCTTGCTGTTTTTGGTAAGTTTGACAAAACAGTTTATCATTTTTAATTCCCTTCTAGTAATAGTCGTCAGATTTTATCTCTGCCAAAATGGTCACCAGAAATTAGGTTGCTGTGACAGGCCTTCAGGATATTTGGCATTTGGCTTTTAGTGAGAACCTCCTTTTCATTATGGTAAGGAATCCTTACACATGGCTTAGGGTGGTTTCACATCACGTTTTTGCTGCCTTTTGACGCAATGCGTTTTTTCTGCTGCATTAACGCATAGAAACGCTGTCAAACACATACGTTACCGCACCCATAGACTTGTATGGATAAATGAATTGCAAACGAATTGCAAACTGCAGTTGCGTTTGAACACTCATCACAATTTCAGATGTTAGACTTCACAAAGATAAAAGACGAGTAGCACAGTTTTCATTAGTTTTCACATATTAAATTAAAAACAGTTATCTTAATGGCAATAGTGTAATTTCAGACGTATCACTTATTTTAATGCATATTTTTTTATCTCCCACATTGTATTGTATACAACACAAATACCTTCACACTGAGGGTACTTTCACATCTGCATCTTAAAAACTGCAGCGGAATTCCTCCATTTTTGCAAAAACCGAATGCGGCACACTTGCGGCAACAATGTGTTCGGGGTAATGCATTTTGTATTGGAGTTTCAGACATGTGCGGCACTTGCGTTTTCATCACGATTTGGCACTTCCAGTTTGTCTTAAAACCGCAGTTAGCAGTAGTATTTGTCCGATCCTGGAAGTGCCAGGTTTGCCAGATTGAGATGAAAACACATGTCCAGAACTTCAGTACAAAATGCATTAGCCCAAATGCAATGTTGCTGTACGTTTGCTGCATATGTTTTTTGCAAAAAAGCAAATATTTTCTGGATTTGCAAAAATGGAGAAGTGAAAGTAAACGTAAAAACCTGAAGTTCAAAAGTTCAGGTTTGCCTGATCTGTCATAACTGACACAGATCTGAAAGGACCCTAACACAGTAAAAAACGTTATCTCATTTACAAGGGCTCATAAAATAGTACATTGGGTATACTGCAACCTGGAGGGGTATAGTTTGAGTTTAGCCTGGACTACTTTACATCCCAGGGTATAGATGGCGTGAGACAGTTTATCCCCGAAGGTATACTCTCGCCAAGGATTGTTTATCCCCTGGCACAGTTTATTGCCCAGGGTATACTCTGGTCTGGAAGGGAATAGTTTGGCCTAGGACAGTTTATTCCCCAGGGTTTACTCTGTCCTAGAGGGGTATAGTTTGGCCTAGGACAGTTTATTTCCCGGAGTATACTCTGGCCTGGGCCAAACTACAGTTTATCTGGATTTAATCTTAACAGGGGTTAATTTGGCCTGTTACACTAGCAAGTATAGAGTTATACAAGACACACATGGGAAAAAAAATTATATGAATAAAAACTAACCCACACGCCTTTGTTCACCAATTTATGACTTCACAATAAATCCTGGAAGTTCTGACGTAATTCAAAAAGTAATATCCCACAACTCCTATTGATTACTTTGGAGCTTTGTTCTGATAAAGTTCTCAGAATAAGGCTCCAGAGGTCACTCCCTGTCAGTGGTATGTTTCGCTGATACATACCACTGACGGACAGTGACCTCTAGAGCCTCGTTCTGAGAAAGTTCTCAGATCAAAGCTACATAGGAATCGACTGGCGTCTGAGAAAGTATGTATGGAATTTCTCACACTCGTGCTTGCCGCTGACTGTCAGTTACCTCTGGAGCCTCGTTCGGAGAACTTTTTCAGATGCCCATCGATTCCTAAGGAGCTTTGTACTGAGAGCTTTCTCATAACAAGGCTCCAGAGGTCCCTCCTAGTCAGCGGAGGGCATGAAGGCGAGAAATTATATGGAACCCCGTTCTGAGAAAGTTATCAGAACAAAGCTCCAAAGGAATCAATGGGCGTTGTGGGACATTACTGTTTGGATTATATCAGAACTTCATAGATATATTTTGAAGCAATAATTCTAACCCTCTGATCTGCTTTACCTTGACTGGTTATCAAAAATAGGGTGGACCCCAAACCAATTTTTTTTTAAATTATTTACATAAGTAATGTGGGATCCCCACTATTATGGATAACTAGCCAAGATAAAGCAGATAGTTGAGGGTTGCAGCCACCGGTTGTCTGTTTTACCTGCACTGGTATCAGAAATAGGTGGGAGCCCGTGCTGTGTTTTTTTTTTCTAATCCTTATTGTTTACAGCAGCATAAAGTTATCTTCCGCATTCATTAAAACTTGTGGCTGACCTGTAGCGTTTCAAGAAACTTTATTAATAAATGAACAATACCCGAACACTGAACTTGGACACAGATGTTTTTTTGCAGTCCGTGTGTTCGTCAGTCTGAGCCCCGGACATCCGGTGACGGGTACGAACCTTGAACTTTATAGCTCACGTTTGCTCATTGCTCATCCCTAGTAGCCAGTAGTTCTCTTCGCTTTCCTGGAGATTATCTATCCCCAGGCTATGAATGTTAAAATGCTAAACTGAAGAGTGGTGTGTTATGTGATATAAATACCAAAAGTACTGAATTTTTTACATATTTTTCATTTAGACATTTTGTTTTGTTTTAAATATCAACAAGTTCCTGTTGATAGATATTTTCTGCTTACTGTAAGCCTATAGTACTTTGTGTACAGCACAGTCCTTATAGAAGGAACAGAGGTCACAGTTCTACCCAGAGGTCCAAGGGCTCCGCTAGCAAATAAATAAAATATATTACAGTAATATAAATAACACATAATAGGTGATGGATCCCATTACCGATTTTAGTCTTGGAGGCCCAATTTATGCTTCCGCTGCTTTGCATAGACTGTGCATCAAGACTTAGTGTTATACCTTGTACAGTATGTATTTTTTATTGTATTTTGGCTTGTTTTAACTTAGGCCAAGATTGTAAAGGTAAAAACTGAGACCTTGCCAACATACATTTTAAACCCCTTCATGACCTTGGAATTTATCGTTTTTCTTTTTCATTTTTTGCACCCTTGCTTTCAAGCGACATCATTTTTTTAAATTTTTCCTTCAATATAAACATATGACGGCTTGTTTTTTGCGGGACGAGTTGTACTTTCAGATGCAATCATTTATTTATTTTACCATATAGTGTACAGGAAAATTGCAAAAAAATTCCAAGTGCAGTGAAATTGCAAAAAAAAGAGCAATTACACATTTGTTTTTTGGGTTTTGTAGTCGCCTTGCTCACTATATGGTAAAACCAATGTGACAGTGTGATGCCTCGGGTCGGTACGAGTTCGTAGATACCAATCTTGTATACCTTTACTGGTATCTAAGTGGTGAAAAATAATTCAGAAATTTTGAAAAAAAATGTGCACTTTTTGCGTCTTGAGCTGATGTTTCTAATGATACCATTTTTGGGTGATTGCGCTGTTTTGATCGCCCGTTATTGCATTTTACAGCAATGTTGCGTCAACTAAAAAAAGTCATTTTGGCGTTTGGACCATTTTTTCCGTTACGCAGTTTACGGCTCTCCTTAATTGATTTTATATATTTATACATCGGGCGATTCTGAACACGGCGATACCAAACGTGTATTTTTTTAATACTTTCATTGTGAATAAGGGAAAAGGGGGGTGATTTGAACTTATATGTTTTTTTTGTTTACATGTTTTTAAAAACCTTATTTTTTAAAAACTTTATTTTTTAATTAATTCTTATTTTTACACTGCCCCTTAGAAAGGCACCCTGCTGCACAGTCCGATCTCTTCCGAGAGATACCGATGAGCTGCAGCTCAGCTGTATCTCTCAGAATCGCAGACGGTGTGTGGTTGGCAGCGCCTGCCAACCATGACCCGGAAGTGCTCCGTCACAGCTTCCGGGCTAAAGCCAGGACCCTGGGCTGTCATGTGTATCGCGGGATCCTCGCTGCAGGCGGGGAACAGCGCGTTCCCCATCGCAGCAACTTTGGATCCCTCTGTCAGTGATTGACAGCGGGATCCAAAAGGTTAACAGCACCGATCGGATCCTGGATCCGATCGGTGCTGTTAGCCTGACATCTCAGCTGATGAGATCAGTTGAGATGTCAGGTGTTTGATGTGAGCTCCGCGCTGAAGCTCACATCAAACCCCCCTTACCGGCCCATGACGTTGTATAATGTCATGGGTAATGAAGGGGTTGGCAACAGCATTCTCACTGATAATTGTGGGGATGATATATGAACCCTATAAGTTGCTTGTTCACATTGCTGCTATACCAACTACCATGGTAATTGTGCCCACTACTCAATGGGCAGATGTAAAATTGAAGAAAATCCAATCTTTGATATTTTCGGCATGATTCATCAATACTGGTGATGTTTACGTTAGGGCTGTGGAGTCGGTAATCCAAACATTCGACTCTGACTATGACTCCTTCATTTCCTTGAATCCAACTCTGACTCCAACTCCACCAAAATGGACACCGACTCCAACTCAACGACTCCAACTCCACAACCATTGCTGTGAAATCAGGAGGCCTCCGACTCCTCAATTTTCCTGAATCCAACTTCGACTTCACCCAAAATAGACACCGACTCTGACTCCACTGCTCTGGTTTATGCTAGTCATGATGAGGGTGTGTGTTGGAGCTACAGCCTCCTAATTCAGTAGGAGGCACTTGCCTGTTAATAAATCAGGAGTGTCTGCCAAGTGGCGCATTGCCACAATTTTTTTCATTAATCAACTTTTGTGGAAGTAAAACAAAGCTTACAAAATTGTATGTAAGAACCTACATTTAAAATATGATGCTGTCATGAAGCTGTAGTGAGCTGTATTTAAGATGTCGTTTTCTGGCAGTTTGTCCAGTAGGCATTGGGACAGCAGGAGAGAGCCAAGTGCTGTGACTGTCTGCTCTCCAGCACTCCCTTAAGAATGAGTGGTAGTGCGCATGTTCAACCACTGCTCCACTCACACAGGGATGTTCTGAGCACTGGTTCTTGGAATCGATGGGGGTCCTAGCAGTTGGAAATTTATTTCCTATCCCACACATAAAGTAAAGTTTAACAATACCCCTTTAATTCATCTAAAATAAAGCATTTTTAAGAAGCACTCCTATCAAAGTTTTTATTTTCTTAATAAATTGCAATCATATTTTATAGCAATGTGTATTTACAATTGCTCATTTTGCTTTATATCCAGTTAATTCTTCTCTTTTGCATTAGGTCTTTGACATCATGTGTTTAAAAACAGACTAGCTGAATCCCTGTAAACTTTATGGACAATCAGGATGTCTCTTTTCTCTGCACAATTCATGAGTCAGTGCAAAAGTCTCAGGCAGGGGTAGGAGTGTGCTGCTGGGTAAGGAGTTAAAAAGGGGAATGATTCATGCAGGTAAAAATTACTTTCTATTTCTACATAGAGCTTAGAAAGATTCAGCTAGTTGTTTTTTCTTAATTGATGACATAGACACAATGGAGAAGAGAAGAATTAACTGGGTAAAAGGGAAAATGAGCGGTGACAGGACAATTGTGTACAAGATAATTGTGTACGGACAATTGTGTACAGACAATTGTGTACAGGGCAATTGTGTCCAAGGACAATTGTGTACAAGGACAATTGTGTACAGGGCAATTGTGTACAAGGCAATTGTGTACAAGGCAATTGTGTACGGACAATTGTGTACAAGGCAATTGTGTACGGACAATTGTGTACAAGGCAATTGTGTACGGACAATTGTGTACAAGGCAATTGTGTACAAGGCAATTGTGTACGGACAATTGTGTACAAGGCAATTGTGTACGGACAATTGTGTACAGACAATTGTGTACAAGTGTGTACAAGGCAATTGTGTACGGACAATTGTGTACAAGGCAATTGTGTACGGACAATTGTGTACAAGGCAATTGTGTACGGACAATTGTGTACAAGGCAATTGTGTACGGACAATTGTGTACAAGGCAATTGTGTACGGACAATTGTGTACAGACAATTGTGTACAAGTGTGTACAAGGCAATTGTGTACGGACAATTGTGTACAAGGCAATTGTGTACGGACAATTGTGTACAAGGCAATTGTGTACGGACAATTGTGGTTCCATGACAATTGTGTACAAGATAATTGTGTACGGACAATTGGGTACAAGGCAATTGTGTACGGACAATTGTGTACAGACAATTGTGTACAAGTGTGTACAAGGCAATTGTGTACGGACAATTGTGTACAAGGCAATTGTGTACGGACAATTGTGTACAAGGCAATTGTGTACGGACAATTGTGTACAAGGCAATTGTGTACGGACAATTGTGTACAAGGCAATTGTGTACGGACAATTGTGTACAAGGCAATTGTGTACAAGGCAATTGTGTACGGACAATTGTGTACAAGGCAATTGTGTACGGACAATTGTGTACAGACAATTGTGTACAAGTGTGTACAAGGCAATTGTGTACGGACAATTGTGTACAAGGCAATTGTGTACGGACAATTGTGTACAAGGCAATTGTGTATGGACAATTGTGTACAAGGCAATTGTGTACGGACAATTGTGTACAGACAATTGTGTACAAGTGTGTACAAGGCAATTGTGTACGGACAATTGTGTACAAGGCAATTGTGTACGGACAATTGTGTACAAGGCAATTGTGTACGGACAATTGTGTACAAGGCAATTGTGTACGGACAATTGTGTACAAGGCAATTGTGTACGGACAATTGTGTACAGACAATTGTGTACAAGTGTGTACAAGGCAATTGTGTACGGACAATTGTGTACAAGGCAATTGTGTACGGACAATTGTGTAGAAGGCAATTGTGTACGGACAATTGTGTACAAGGCAATTGTGTACGGACAATTGTGTACAACGCAATTGTGTACGGACAATTGTGTACGGACGATTATTTACAGACAAGTATAGGGAAAACAAAAAATTAAACGTCCAAAAAAAGGAAATACTTTATTCATCATTGATTTTAACGTAAGATTGCTTATTGAATAACAGTTTCAAAGCTTCTTCTATTCTTATTCTACAAATATTGCTGGTCTTGTCTATCGTGCCTGCATGTTGCTGATCGCTCGTAGATACCGCAGCTTGTCTCCTTGATTGTGATAATCAGCCACTTTCACACGCAGTCGTTCAGCTAGCTGGACATACTTGCTTCGTGGATGCTCAACATTCAGTACCTCAGCATTCTGGGCTGTAAGTCTATGAATTGCCATGTCACTAATGAGTCCGTTGAACAGTTTCCACACGGTAGGATGAGCACAAAGAAAGAGTGCTTGTAAGGCGTTATGAAACCCCTCGCAGCAATTCGTGGTCTTGGGGGCAGAGGCCAAAGCGTCAGCATAATGATTCCAGACCTCTGGAGTAAACCTTGCGTTTCGAAAGCGTCCACCTACTCCTGGCCCCCTAACGTAGGTATGCTCAAAGTAGGAGAGGAGCTGATTGGTAGCATCATCATCAGGGAAGATTTGGGCTAGTTCGTCATACCTTGCACTTACTTCGGCTGGTGGGACAAACGCCAAGGAGGCCAAAGATTTTACCTTGAGATTGAACTCTCCATCCTCAGCCTCAAATTCAGCCTTTAGGCCCAGCTCATTGACCTTTCGAATAATGGACTGGCTCAGATGAAAGAAGCAGCCAGAAATCGCTGCAGCTGGAAACTCATCTTGGAAAGCTGACATTGCTGCCATCTCAAAGTCAAGAAGAATTTTCTGGGGATTTGCACCTGGCATCAACCCTTTGAGCGCCGTGATCATTCGACGATAGGTTGGACCAGTCTTGTTTGGCAGCAGGCAGTAGATCAGGGGAGGATAGGAGTTGCCGACTTTTGCATGGAGAGAATACAGCTGAAAGAACATGGTTGGCACCACCTTGAACGTTCCATCGCCAAACCATGTCTCTCCTCTTTCGAAATAAGGCAACAGTTCATTGCTACCAATGGCAAGAATCCTGTGGGGGTCATCTCTTGCAGAGTCATATAAAATGATGTCGCTGTATTCCTGGGGGATAGCAAAATTGATGCTTTGAGGAGGAGTCAGCATGGTGTTTGCTCGCTGCCTGACCCGACGTGTATTTCGCTCAACGTCACTTCGCTTGGGCATTCGAGACAACACGTCATCAGACCTGTCTCGAAGAACCTGTCCAACAATGCTTCTAGTAGATGCTTGAGAGCTGATTGCTTCTTGCCTCAGAGCAGCCATTGTAGCTCTGGCTTCAGCTTGAACTGGATCTGCAGAGTGACTGTGCTCAGTCGGCTGTTTAACAATCGCGGCTCCAGATGTGTGCATGCGTGCGGGACACTTGAATTTGTTGACTTGCCTGCACCGCCATTCTTTGATGCTGTCATCACGTGTCCTGTGCAGGATATACTCGTGTCCCCCAAGCCTAAGGACATCTTTGTCTTTTTCAGACTTGCTCATAGTAAAAGTCATGGTGAAAGTTGCAAGGGGTGAGTAATGAAACTGAAAGTAAGCGTCATTGTGAAAGTGGCCTGTACAAGTGGCCTGTACACAAATAATTGCCTTGTACACAATTGCCTTGTACACAATTGCCTTGTACACAATTGTCCGTACACAATTGCCTTGTACACACTTGTACACAATTGTCTGTACACAATTGTCCGTACACAATTGTCCGTACACAATTGCCTTGTACACAATTGTCCGTACACAATTGCCTTGTACACAATTGTCCGTACACAATTGCCTTGTACACAATTGTCCGTACACAATTGCCTTGTACACACTTGTACACAATTGTCTGTACACAATTGTCCGTACACAATTGTCCGTACACAATTGCCTTGTACACTATTGTCCGTACACAATTGCCTTGTACACAATTGTCCGTACACAATTGCCTTGTACACTATTGTCCGTACACAATTGCCTTGTACACAATTGCCTTGTACACAATTGCCCTGTACACAATTGTCCTTGTACACAATTGTCCTTGGACACAATTGGCCTGTACACAATTGTCTGTACACAATTGTCCGTACACAATTATCTTGTACACAATTGTCATGGAACCAAAATGAGCAGTTATAAGTACACAAGTGCTATACTACAATGATTGCAATGTATTAAGAGGAAAAAACTTTGATGTGAATGTTTCTTTAATCAATTTAAAAATACTCTTGATTTATCCTACTGCCATATGTCTAGAGAGCCTTTTAGCAAGACCTGTGTGTCACAATTGGTACTAGAATACAAGCAAATCGTGTGTAGTCTGATACCAGGGTCACACTGCAATGCATAACTCCCAAATGTCTTGCCAATTAATTAAGTTTTGAAAAAATAGGGGACAAATGAAACAGTGTGTCAGGAGAATCAGACTAAACAGAGTTTGCATGCTGCAACAATCCAGATGCATAAGAGATTTCTAAGAACACATATTTGTAAAGTTATTTCTTTTTTTATTTCAAACTCATCCCTTTTTGTCTGCTCTTACGGAGTGAAACAGGCCACGCGGTGAAGGATTGCAACTCGGAAATGAATAAAATTGTTCCCCACTTTGTTGTTGACTTTTTGTTGAAGAACCTTTTTGGGAGCAATTGGATCCCATTAACTTGCATAAGGCTACAGTGCAGCAGTCGTTTACATCTTTGGCTGTATTACCTGTGTTCCAGCCGATGTCGCTATGTAACCCTAACCTCAAAGAAAACATTCTATATTAATTAAAACAATTACATAATATACTCTCGGCTACCAAATTTACAGAAATTCAAGGACAATCCATAAAAATATAACACTTTTTTGCCCAGTACATAAAACATTTTTTTTAAGGCATCTATAATTTAATTTTGAAGCTTAAACAAATTATTTTTACTGTAATTATCATTATTTTACAGTTATAGTGAATGCAGCTGATATCTTCATGTCAGAATTGTTTATCTGTAGACGTGGATCCCTTATATCATAATGATTTATTATGGCTTTCCAATGTGTCCATAAAAAATATTTTCTGTCTGTGATTAATAAAAGATAAATTATAAATTTATGATCTGATTACTTTAGAGCTGTTATTAAACAAAAGTAAATATTTCCTTAAAGGGTTTCCCACAGACAAAGTTCCTTTTAATCAATAAACTTGGAATACAAATTTGAACCGGTATTAGAAAGGATGTGTTCTGCCTTCTTCCACATGTGGCGCTGTGGATATCTAGCATACCCTCGTTCACTCCCGCAAGGAACAGACTGTAGGATTTCAGGAGTCTATATTTATTGAGGTGATGAACTTGGCTGCGTGAACGATAATGTGTGGTAAAAACTAGAATACAAGTACAGAATAATCACAGTCAGTGCTGGGTGCATTAAAGAAACTAGCACTAACACAGTGATAACACAAGTTACAGTCAACGTGAGTAACTAGGGTAAAGCTCACTGCAGCAGGCTCTATTCTATACAGAATGCATCTATCTGCATGTAGTGCAAAAGGCATTAACTCAAATAGTGTATCTCAGAGCACAATACACTTCACTTTACAGTATTCTACACAGAAATACCTTTATCTACATACGATGCAAACATGCTAGCATTAAGAATTACAGGGTATAACACATCTCCTATTACACAGTGCTCTCTGTACTAATAGCTGGATTATAACCTGTTCATACAGATTCTACTCAAAAACATGTAACTGCATTGCTCTTACTGGAATAATCTGATGAGAGGAAAGTTGTAAGGAATGGAGAGCCAGAAACACACGTCTTATCTTCTCACTGAAAAACTGGGAAACTGACTACAAGGATCTCCTTCTCCCGGAGGAAGGAGGTGGGCGATCCCTTGACACACACTATTCTTAAGGACAGACTAAGAGCTCTGCTAGATCATGTTTAACACCTAAACAACATAAACAGGCAACTAATGACCTCTACAGATTTTAACTAGTATAACTCTAGTATAACTCTATGAATATTTTCTTAGCTGCTCATTAATGGGCAAAACACTCCCACACTGGCATCAACGGATGCCACCATTTGACTCTTTCAGGGAAAGCAGCAATACAAGTTCAGTAACCGGCCTGAGGAACAGTTTATTCTCCCCAAGCTTACCCACTCTGACCTCCACTTTGCATACTTTGCCATCCTTGCTGGGAAAAGGTTTGGTGACTAGGCCGAGTGGCCACTCATTTCGATGGGATTGACTGTGTTTCACGAGTACAATATCGCCAGGTTTGATGTTAGGATGGTCTTTCTGCCACTTCGTCCTGGTTTGCAGAGTGGAGAGGTACTGTTTTTTCCATCTGTCCCAAAAGGCATTAGACACGCTTTGTACATGCGTCCATTGTCTTCTATAGAGGTCTTGTCATTAAACTCTCCAAGTGGAGCACTTGGGACACACATGTTCCTAGGAGTAAGGACTATCGGGTTTCCAGAATTGCCGGAAAGTGCTGTCAGTGGCCTGATATTCATGATAGCTGAGACCTCAGCCAAGAACGTATTTGAACTCTTGTGTGCAAGTCTGGTGTTCGCTTGCAAGAAGATAGAGTCTAGTATTTTGCGTGCCATCCCTATCATTCTTTCCCAGGCACCTCCCATGTGCGAAGAATGTGGTAGGTTGAAAATCTAGGTGCATCCTTGCTAAGTACCTAAGTACCTTTCTACATTAGCAGCATCTAGATTGAAAGGGATTTGGAGTTCTCTTACTGTTCCGATGAAATTTCTGACTCGGTCAGAACGAATATGCTTCACAGGGCCTCTGATGGCGATGAAGCGTCAAAGCGCATTTATGAAGCTTGATGTGTCCATAGATTCGATTACTTCAATATGGACAGCTCTGATGGACAGACATGTGAATAGAACTGCCCAACACTTTGCTTCGGGATGGATCTTCCTAGTGCGTCGTGTAGCTTCGGACCAAGGGCCGAACACATCTAGTCCAACGTTGGTGAAGAGGGGTTCAGTATATCGCTTGATACTTGGGGTTCGTAGCTCCAGTAACTATCCAAGGCAAAATGATGCTAAGGGACTTCACCCAAGAATCTCATTGGGAGGATCCACTTCCAGTAGAAAAAGCAGACCTGTGGGCCGAGTGGAGACGATCTTTCGAAGCCTTGACCAACCTTTGTGTGAAATGACCTTATGCTCCCATGCCATCCACAGAAGTCAAAACACAAAGGCTTTGTATCTTCTGTGATGCATCAGTCAAAGAGATCACAGCACTAGCGTACCTCAAGACCACAGACGCGAACGATCAAAGCTATATCGGGTTTGTCATGAGTCGGACAAAGCTGGCACCACTCCCTGAACAGACGAATACCCAGGCTGGAACTCTGTGCTGTCGTCCTTGCAGTTAAATTGGCCGAACCTATCTGGTTGGGTTGAATCTGCAGATCAAAGATGCTGAATTCTTCATGATAGCAAGGTGCTACTGGGATACATCCGCAACGAGACGCGACTCTTCTATGTCTTTGTCAGCAATCGGGTACTGAGGATAAGAAGATTCACTTTCCCTAATCAGTGGCACTACGTGTCTACTCACCTCAATCCTGCAGACCATGCGACAGGATCCGTTGCATCCAGTCATCTTAAGGACACTAGTGATTCACAGGCCCTTCCTCCTTGTACTATTCGACGCCCCACAGCAGCAAGCCTGATACATTCGAACAAGTGGATCCAGATGCCGACAAAGAGCTTCGTCCTCAAGTGTCTGCACTACATACAGTGATTTCAGGTCATCACCTCTAATCTCATCGGATCAGCAGGTGCTCAACCTACGGTAGAAGTCACTTTTTCGAGCCATCACTTGCCTACTTCACGTAGCTCAGTCCTACAAGTCTGCAATACCTACTAGTCAGACACCTTGTAAAGGTTGGCATCTCTGCAAGCATGCATTTACCGCTGGGTAGACTCGGACGAGGCAGATTTTGGAACAGGATCTTCCTCCTACGTGTCCTCCGCAGATCTCAGTAAATTCAGAGGTGACCTCGGGGTTGCCTTCGTCAGTGTTCTTCTGCTTCCCATTGTGCTCATCTGCTTGTGACAACACTCATGGGGTGGTCCAGGGTGCAATGCTATATTGTGATCCATGCTGCTGCATTCTGCACATTTCACGCTAGCTTCACAATTCCTGGCAAGGTGAGAGGTTGTGGCACAGCATATGAAGCAGATGTTGTTTTCCTTAAGGAAACCTTTGCGATCCTCTAAAGACTTCTCCCTGAAGGCTCTGCATTTTAGTAGAGGAGATGGTTTCCTGTTGGGACACTGGCTTGCTGACATCCTGAGGTTGGTCTCTTCTGGAGGGGCTTATTCGTTATGTGAGGAGGACCTGTGGAAACAATAATTAGTGTTTGTGGACTGCATTGGGTGTCTTACTAGTTTGAAACATGCAGTGGAACATGGACAGAATGAATGTCAAAACTAGTTTTATTTCTGATCTCAGCTTGTGATTAATAAATTCTAAGATCACAGAGAAAGGAGGAACGGCACATTATGAGTTTGCTTAAACCGTGAACCATACATGACCCATATTTCTTGTAGGTTGTAAGAGGTTTTCGGATTGACACCCCTAGCAGTGTCTTAAAAATGCCATCTGTGGAAAATCCCTTCATCCTGGCAATCTGTAACTATCACAAGTCTCTTCTGATAACCTTTAGGCCCTATCTTAGGGAAATCGTCAATTCTTTGTATAAAGCATTCTCTATGACTTCGATGGGCCCATATTACTTCATCAAGTCCTTTCCACACTTCGCGAAGACCTGTGTGTGGATGCTTTATATTACCGTATTTTTCGCACTATAAGGCGCACCTAAAAGACTAAGATTTTCCCAGAAATCATAGGTGCGCCTTATTGCAGTGCGCCTTATATACGGATTTTTCCCAAGTGCTAAGGGTGCATTTGCCTGCAAATATTTGGCACCCCCAGAAAATAAGGCATACCTTTGTGCCGCCATCCCCCTTTGTCCGGTGCCTGCCTGGCATCTCTGTGCAGGGGCCGAT
Source organism: Allobates femoralis (assembly GCA_033576535.1). NCBI lineage: Eukaryota > Metazoa > Chordata > Amphibia > Anura > Aromobatidae > Allobates > Allobates femoralis. Next base: position 80,348,035 of record JARQOC010000001.1, read on the forward strand.
CACCAGCCGCTGGCCCCGCCATCCATGCTGGTGCCGGTGCCTGCTCGCACATCACGTGCGGGGACGCGATCACCAGCCGGCGTCCCCGCCATCCATGCTGGTGCCGGTGCCGTTGCCGTGCAGGTGCCTGCCTCGCATCACGGCGGGGACGCGATCACCAGTGCCGCCGTCCCCGCTGTCCGTGTCGCCGCTGTTTTGCGCTGCATCACAGCCTAGGAGCCCAGGAGCCCATCAGCCAATCACAGCTCCGCCCAGGAGCCTTGAGCCAATCCGAGGCCAGCTGACGTCAGCCCATAGCCTCTGATTGGCTGAGGGCTTCAGCCTGTGATGGCTGTGGCTCCAGCGCGTGATTGGCTGTGGGCTCCAGCGCTGTGATTGGCTGTGGGCTCCAGCGCTGAGAGTGCCTTGCCACACGAGTACAGTACAGTACAGTAAGCAAAAGTACCGAGTATAAAAAGTAAAATCAGTTTTGTGTGTGTGTGTGTCTGATGTGTTGTGTGTGTGTGTGTGGTGTGTGGTGTGCTGAGTGTGTATGTATGTGTGTGTGTCTGAGTGTGTATGGGTGTGAGTGTTGTGTGTCTGAGTGTGTATGTGGTGTATGTGTGTGTCTGAGTGTGTGTGTGTGTGTGTGTGTATGACTGTGTAAGGGGTGCTGGAGGGTGATGGGAGGCTACACAGGGATACTGGAGGGTGGTGGGGTGCTACAGAGGGATACTGGAGGGTGGTGGGGTGCTACAGAGGGATGCTGGAGGGTGATGGGAGGCTACAGAGGGATGCTGGAGGGTGATGGGAGGCTACAGAGGGATGCTGGAGGGTGATGGAAGGCTACAGAGGGATGCTGGAGGGTGGTGGGAGGCTACATAGGATACTGGAGGGTGATGGGGTGCTACAGAGGGATGCTGGAGGGTGGTGGGAGGCTACACAGGGATACTGGAGGGTGATGGGGGGCTACAGAGGGATATTGGAGGATGGGAGGGGGTCTACAGAGGTACTGTACATCAAGGTTTTGTTGTCTTTTCACCAAGAAATGTACCGTACCGTAAACTTTTTCACCTGCAATTGGTTGTGTGCACTTGTATACAGAAGCTCTCCTTCTGTTATCTCCACAGCACTACAGAACCTGGTCCCCCGGAGTCCTTGTGGTGCTACATACAGGTCTGTCCACAGGAGCCCCGTGGAATATCTGTGTTTCAGCATATTCTACTACCCCAAAAATGCCTCCTGTTAAGAGACATGCTTATGATGCAGATTTTAAGCTTAAAGCTGTACGTCATGCAGAAGAGCATGGAAATAGAGCAGCTGCGAGAGAATTCAACATTAATGAATCTATGGTGCGTAAGTGGAGGAAACAAGAAGATGCCCTACGCCAGGTAAAGAAGACCAAACTGAGTTTCAGAGGAAACAAAGCAAGATGGCCACATTTGGAGGACAAAATAGAAGAATGGGTTATCGAACAGAGAAACGCAGCTAGAAGCATCTCCACTGTCTCTATTCGACTCAAAGCCATAGCGTTAGCACCCGACATGGAGATCACCGACTTTCAAGGAGGTCCTTCATGGTGCTTTCGTTTTATGAAAAGACGTAATCTCTCCATCCGCGCCAGAACTACTGTCTGCCAGCAACTGCCAAAGGATTATGAAGAGAAGCTGGCCCTTTTCCGCACCTACTGTATAACCAAAATAAATGAAAAGAATATCCAACCAGAACACATCACTAACATGGATGAGGTCCCCCTCACTTTCGACATCCCTGTAAAACGTACTGTTGAGAAAACAGGGACCAGTACGGTATCTATACGCACTACAGGAAACGAGAAGTCATCTTTCACTGTAGTTCTCCGCCTGTCAGGCTAATGGCCATAAACTACCACCCATGGTCATTTTCAAGAGGAAGACTATCCCAAAAGAAAATTTTCCTGCTGGTGTCATCATCAAGGCTAACCCAAAGGGCTGGATGGACGAGGAGATGATGAGTGAGTGGCTGAGGGAGGTCTATGTCAAGAGACCGGATGGCTTTTTTCACAGATCCCCATCCCTATTGGTCTATGACTCTATGCGCGCCCATCTGACCGATAATGTCAAAGCCCAAGTGAAGAAAACTAATTCTGAGCTTGCCGTCATTCCAGGTGGATTAACCAAAGAGCTCCACCACTAGATATAGGCGTCAACAGGTCATTTAAAGTTAAATTGCGCGCTGCATGGGAGCAGTGGATGACAGAAGGTGACCACACATTCACCAACACAGGCAGGCAACGCCGGGCGAGCTATGGCACTATGTGCAAGTGGATCGTGGATGCCTGGGAGAAGGTATCAGTCTCCTATATCATCCAAGCTTTCAGGAAAGCTGGAATCATCACTGAAGAGCTAAGCATCGGCAACGAGACCGACTCAGATAATGATGAGGGGGACCCGAGCATGCTTGATGCCGAAATCGCACAACTGTTACACTCCGATACTGAAGATGAAGAATTTGATGGATTTTTGCTGGATGAATGAACTGAAAAGTAAATGTACTGGTATTGGCAAGTTGAGAGTTATCGTTAAAAAGTTGAATAAAGTTTGACTTACAGTCTGAGCTTTTTTTTTTTTTTATGGTAATATGGTGCGCCTTATAATCCGGTGCGCCTTATATATGGATCAAGACGGCTTAAAAGTCATTTTTTGAGGGTGCGCCTTATAATCCGGTGCGCCTTATAGTGCGAAAAATACGGTATTATCTCTTAAGGCCCTGTTACACGGCACGACATTGAAACAATGTCGGCAACGATCTCGGGGGCGCGCGGTCGATTTTTGGCATCACTTCAACATCGCTGGTGAGATGTCACATGTCTAGATATCGTGGACAACTCACCAACGATGTTGTGAGCAGGTATCGTTCGCAAACCCTGCAAATGATCCCTGCTCATTGCTGTGAGTGGTCGAAGTCGTCCACGACATCGTTATCGCGGTGTCACAGAGAACGATGCAGCAGGTTGCTTATAGTAAACCTGTCAACTCCAATCCAATGATTTATCGTAGCAACTTGCCACTGTCACACACAACGAGGTTGCAACGTCGTCGCTGGTACGCCTCCAAGCCCGTGACGTATCACCGATGTCGTTGACGATGTCGTGCTGTGTAACGGGGCCTTTAGTCTTTTGGCATGCTCAACCGACTCACTCCCAAGCCACTTTACTAGGAGATCTAACTCCTCGCCGCAACAGGATAAGTCCAGACCCTGAATGGCATTCTGAAACGAGGCTCGCCATGATCTATAGTTGTTGGCTTTATCGGTGAACTTTACAAGTCATTTTGTAACCAGTTCTCGGTGCGCAAAGAACTTTGCAAAGTCCATGCTGGTACGAGCTGGTGTGTTATAGTCACGTCTAGTGTGTGGTGCATCACCATACCTGTTGGACGCTTCCGACTTCGGATAGTCTGTATAGTACCTCCCTGGAGAGGAAGGTGTCTCTTTAAGGTGGGACGGAAGCTCTACCTTCTTCTCGGTGGGGCAGTAACTGTGGCCAACATCTCCATGCTGGGCGTCTTCTTGTTTGAAGTAGCGAAGTTCAGGGTTGCATCGCTGGTAATCGGCATAAGCTGTTTGATGTGGTGCATGAAGGCTGTCATCTATGTCGGACTGTTGATGCTAATGGACGTACTCTGTGACACGTCATGCTAGATCCTGCTGGTCTACATCCGGTCCAAGAACGTTGCTGCATCTTTCAAAGCCAGAGTTCTCTGCAGCTTCCAAGTACTCTGCTTTAGCTATTGCAGCTGCTGTCTCTTTGTCTGTGGCAAGTCTTTGTAGAGATGCTCGTAGGCGTGCACTTTCTGCTTCTTGCTCTGCCTGGCTCAGTTTGGTTGCATCCCTAGTGCGGCGAAGGAGGATCTCGCTTTAGCCGCCTTGGCTTTGGCACAAGCGACATCTCCAAGCTCTGCTATTGATGACTTGCTAGAGTCTACTCGTGACATCGTTTTGGGTGAGGATGTGCGGCTTCGAGACTGGTGGTGCGCTTAGCTGCAGACTGCTGAATGCTTTGGCGGGAAACTGAGTCTATATGCGGACGGGCTTCCGTGTGACGGGAATAACGTTGCACTTGCTGGGGGGCTGGGCTCTTGTTCCCTGGGGCTGTGTGATGGCTGCTGTAATACTCGTATGCGCACAGCGTAGGCGTTAGCAGTCCGGTACAGTCTGTTCACCTACCGCCTGCGGCCAGAGTCCATTTTTACTGTTCTGCCTTCTTCCACAAGTGGGGCTGTGGCTATCTAGCATACAGCTTAACCCTTGTTCACTTCCCCAAGGAACATTTATTGATGTGATGAACTTGATTGCGTGAAAGATAATGTTTGGTAAAAACTAGAATACAAGTACAGAATAATCACAGTCAGTACTGGGTGCATTAAAGAAACTAGCACTAACACAGTGATAACACAAGTTACAGTCAACATGAGTAACTAGGGTAAAGCTCACTGCAGCAGGCTCTATTCTATACAGAATGCATCTATCTATCTGCATACAGTGCAAAAGGCATTAACTCAAATAGTGTATCTCAGAGTACAATACACTTCACTGTACAGTATTCTAAACAGAAATACCTTTATCTACTGTACATACAATGCAAACATGCTACAAGGATCTCTTTCTCCAAGAGGAAGGAGGGGGGCGGTCCCTTGGCACACACTATTGTTTAAATGGGACAGACTAAGGGTACCATCATGCTTGGCGACGCACCAGTGTGTTGCTGGTGTGTTGCTGTCAGGATCGCTGCTGAGATGTCAAACAATCAGATCTCACCAGCGAAGCAACAACGATCTGGAATGATACGGAGGTTGTTGGGACTATTTTTCTCAGACCTGTAGTATTGAGGTCGTTGTCCCTGTCAAACACACTGATGCATGCTGCCCAGCGGGACCCCAGCGATCAAAAAATGGTCCAGGTGACTCTGACACGACCAGCGATCTCCCAGCAGGGGCTTGGTCGCTGCAAAATGTCAAACATAGCGAGATCGCTGGCGAGGTCGCTGTTGCGTCACCAAACTTGTGACTTAGCAGCGATCTTGCTTAGTTTGACGGATTCATTATAAACAAAGTTATCTATTTCAAGTGTTTATTTCTGGTAATTGGTGATGATTATGGCTTACAGCCAATGAAAACCCAAAGGTTATGATTTCAGAAAGTTAAAGTAGGAAATATGAAGGGTTAAAAACCAGCACAGGAGATGTGGTATGATCAGATTATGTCCCTGTACGGTCAGTTACATTCATTACACAGTACATAGCAGGGACCCATATATTAGGCTGGCTTCACACTTGCAGATGCATCTGCAGCGTTTTGCAGATGCATCTGCAAGTATCAGCATGCAGACCGCGGCCCCTATGTTTATAATAGGGCGCACCGCGGTCTGAAAGCTCTCATTCATTGCTATATGTGAAGCGTCCGCAGGCGGATGCCTGCTGACAGATCACACTCTCCCGCCCGCACCATGGACGCGAGATGTTGCGTCCATTGGGCGGGCGGGAGAGTGTGATCTGTCAGCAGGCATCCGCCTGCGGACGCTTCACATATAGCAATGAATGAGAGCTTTCAGACCGCGGTGCGCCCTATTATAAACATAGGGGCCGCGGTCTGCATGCTGATACTTGCAGATGCATCTGCAAAACGCTGCAGATGCATCTGCAAGTGTGAAGGCAGCCTAAGATCATCTCGGCACAGGATATGTGGTATGATCAAACAATGTCTCTGTATGGTCAGACACGTCCATTACACAGTATGTAGCAGGGACATATAGGCACATATATAAGATTATTTCAGTACAGCAGATGTGGCATGATCCGACCATGTGCCTGTACGGTCTAACACATCCACTACACAGTAAAAAGCAGGGACACATATATAAGACTAGGGTCACACTTGGAAGTGCAATTGCGGTTACCGCATCCACATCCGGATGCGGTAATCGCAATTGCATTCACACACAATTTGGACACATTTTGTGTGCCTAAGGCTGGGGTCACACATAGAAGTCCATTTTTGGAAGTGATTTTCATCACCAATCCGTTTTTTATAGGGTGCTTTTTGAGCCTCCTGCACCCCTGAACCTTTTTCGACTTAGTCATTTTTTCATTAAAAACGCATATGCGTTAACGCATGCGTTAACGCAGGTGCCTATATGTGCCCTGCGTTAACGCATGCGTTTCCCATAGGGCCCCATGTTAAAAAAACGCATGCGTTTTTTAACTGATGCCAAAAACGTTGCTAGCAGCATTTTTGGCTCAAAAACGGACAGAGCAATGTTTTGAGGTCCAGAAAAAAACGGACAGGGTGTTTATTACATCCAATCCGTTTTCTGTCAGTTTTTGGACTTAGAAAAAAATATGACAAAAATGAAGCCAAAAACGGACCAAGGGCTTATGTGTGACCCCAGCCTAAGCCAGAATCAGGCAACCGGATTGCTCCGATGTGCAATCCGGTTGCTGGATACTTTAATCACCCCTGCTGCCGGTAACCGGATTGCTTGTGAAGCAATCCGGTTTTTATAATAGGCACCTATGAGGAGCGTTTCCTGATCCGGTTTTGAGCTTTTTAAAAGCTAAAAACCGGATCAGGTTTTAAAATAAAAACCTGAAGTGTGACCCTAGCCATACATAAGATTATTTCAGCACCAGAGATGTGGTATGATCTGACCATGTCCCTGTACGGTCAGACACATCCTATTAAGGAAACAGAATATTGTATGACTAATGCTATAGCCTTTAAAAGTACATTCCCATAATTATTGTTATTCGTTTTCATTTTTAAAGGACATGGAAATAATTACCAGAAGGTGACACATAGATATACACGACACATGTGTATCTTGCTGCAGGGTTGGTAGCTGCCTATCTTGCTGGCTGACTCAGGTGTGTGGGGCAAATGTTATATATACATGTCAGATGATTTACATTGATTGCGCCACACAATATTTTTTATTACTGTTGTGTTTTTACTAGTTTGTGTTACATTATTTGATGATAATACAATGCATGGTTCTACCAACAAAGGTTATAAATTGATTTACTAAACACGAGGCATTATTCCTACTGACCTAGTTTGCATGATGACATTTCTTACACATTGCTGTCAATGACATCTCTTGCCCACAGTCTCCTACCACCCAGTGAAAGCGTAAGCAAGTCACAAGACAAGTGCATACTCAGAGTTTTCACTACATAGTGAGAAAGTTCCATCTGATGTCAGACAGCCAAAAGTCAGAAAGGCCAGCATTGTTAACCCTGCTGTCACTGTGTTATTTTCAGATGTAATTTTTACAAAAAAAAAGAATAAATGGTGAATTGTTACATTCCACACAGTCACTGTAAGTAGGGGTGAGGGCATATGACTAAATCAGAATTCACTTGTTCGGTTTGGATATTCCTGGGAAATTAAATATGCAGTGAAGTTATTTTCCGAGAATTGAACGTCCCTCATTATGCTCTGGAGCAGACCCAAGAATATATGTCGAGCCCCAGGCTTTGGGGTACTCGGGTATCAGACTCCAAAGGGTTAACGCTCCTGTGTCACGGGGAGTAGTGGCCGCGCCTGATCCCGTGTCCTGGGGGACTTCTTTGAACAGGGTGTATTTACAGGGGATGCTACCTGTAGTTCCTGGTGATGAGCCACCAGCGCCTCCACAGCCCGCCGGAGGTAGATGGTAATGCAGCAAGTTGGCAAAGTCCTCTACAGGTAGGGCTGGACCTCCGGGGCAACGTTCCTGTATGGGGAACAAGTTCATGAAAGGAAATGCAGGCAGAGGCAAAGTCACTTTTCCTCCGGGTACTTTACTGTTAGTTGCAGCAGTAGTAGTTACAAGTCACAGTTCAGCACTTAGATGTTAAAAGAACAGGTAGCTAACGGGTGGCTGCAAGTGGATCCCAGGTGGTAAGGTGGAACCCTTAGTGTGCCTTCTTTCTCTAACCCGCGTCTGTTCTTGCCTGCTCTCCAGTTTGGTGTGAAGCCTGGTGATATAAAATCCAGCCTAGCCTCCTGTCCTCTCTCACCTTCGCTGCCATCGGGTAACCCTCTACTGGCTGGCCACTCGTTCCTTTGGCTGTGCCTGGTACCCTTTTTGTGGACTACTCTGGTGCCCGGGAGACTTGCAGACTCCACGGGAATCTGGATTCTCTGTGGTCCTAAAGTATCCCACAGGTGCGGGGCTCCGGTGCCCGGTACGCTGTCTGGGAGAACCTATCTGGCAGGCTCCTCTTTTCCAGACCGGCTACTCTCCTGAAAAGCTCCTTTCTAATTAGACCCTCTCTTCCTCCTCCATCTCTCCTCACGGAGAGATGGAGGAGGCAAAGACTTCCTTGTTTCCCCTAGAGGTTGTTTTTATTCCCTCCCGGGTGACCTCCCGCCACTGTACTAATGTGGGAATGCTGGTGACTGGGTCCCACCCACCATCCTAGGGTCCACCTGCAGTAGGAGCATCTGCACCTCTTTTATGGGTGCAGTACCCCTCTGTGACGCCTGCTTGGTGGGGCGCCACATATATTTAACAGAAGACGTAGAAAATAAAAAAATACTTAAACTCGCCTTACGGCTTACCCTACACCCTGCCCTACCTGATCCTCGCCGCATCTTCCTATCACCGTTGTAGGAGCTGAATCCCCGGGACATTTCTGTACAGACATGCGTGAGATCACAACCTCATGTGGTGTACAATCACCTGGTGCAGGCATGGGCAGAAACACCCAGGCTTTTATGGTTTAGAAAAATGGAGTCCAGACATTATTTTAATGAACCCGCATTTTGACAAGAGAATTTTTTTTTAATAAAAACACATACATTTTAAAAAATCACAGAAAAAGAACAGCTATTACCAACACCAGGTCACATTACCAGGGCAGTAACAGAAAGCATTAAACATAAAGGCAGGGACAGCACAGGTGCAAAATACTAATAGAAACAACCACTCACAACCTACTAATTCATGGTGGAGGTAGCTGCTAGCATTAAACATGCCCACAGATGGGACGCCAGTCACTGACGTACGTGTGATGTATAGTGTCTGGCTTACAGCCTATTGATAACACTTATACTATTAGATCAGGTGGGCTGCCCAACACTATGTAAATGCACATTTTTTCAATATTTGAGCAAAATCCAGTTCTGTAATCATACGTCAGTAGCCTATGGGAAATTGTTGGTCATCGTACAAAGATTCCCATGTAGGCCCAACTGTAGGGTAATTTAATGATATAAAGAATATAGTGGCAAATACCATATTGATTAAAATCTTCATTTTTATTAAGCAAGATTAAAATATCATAGTGGTTGGATTATTGTCTCAACATGTTTCAGGCAAAAGGACACGGTGAGGCACTTTTCTCTTTATTTACTGTAATGTAATGATACTCATGGTAAGTTTGCATCAGAAATAACCAAATAAATAAATCAAGAAAGTACATTTGTGTAAATATTAACTACTAGTTGGCGTCCCAATTCTAAAGAATCGGGTGGTCTAGAATCCATATACAGTTTATCTAATATATAAAACCCAAAGGCTCACTTCCGTCACTTTGGCCAGCACTTCCATCACTTTGTCATGGGCAAAGTGACGTCACCACAGTGCTACACCCTGAACAGGGGGACCAACATGGCGGCCCTAAGCGGAGCGTGACTCAGGCAGCCCCGCAACGCTTACGGCCGCCCGTACAGTGCCCCAAACACACACACATCGGGCCGGAGACTACAGTGTATTTTAAATATGGGGGCATTGCGCACGCCGAGCAATCAGAATAGCGGCGTGCGCTATGCCGCCATATTGGAAATACACTGAATACACTGTATTTGAAGTATGACGCCATACAGCACGCCACTATTCTGATTGGTCGCCACGTTCAGCGCAGTGGCCAATCAGAATAGAGGCGAGCGCTATGCCGCCATATTTGAAATGCACTGTAGTCAGTGTATTAGAAGTATGGCGCCATACAGCGCGCCGCTATTCTGATTGGTTGCCGCGTTCAGCACGCCGACCAATCAGAATAGCGGCGCGTGCTATGCCACCATATTTGAAATACACTGAGTACAGTGTATATGAAGTATGGCGCCATACAGCACGCCGCTATTCTGATTGGTCGACGCGCTGAACGTGGCAACCAATCAGAATAGCGGCGCGCTGTATGGTGCCATACTTCAAATACACTGACTACAGTGTATTTCAAATATGGCGGCATTGCGCACGCCGCTATTCTGATTGGTCGCCGCGTTCAGCGCGCCGACCAATCAGAATAGCGGCGCGCTGTATGGCGCCATACTTCAAACACACTGTACTCAGTGTATTTCAAATATGGCGCCATAGAGCGCGCCGCTATCCTGATTGGTCGCTCGCACCTGGCGGTGATCAATCACAATCGCGGCTCGCTGTACGGCGGAAAATGCCGGTTGGCTCATGGCTGGGCGGAGCTCAGCCACGGCTATGTACGGCACGGAGGTCAGCGGCTCGCCAGCCGGGAAATGACTGGTTAATGCTGGTCATCTACCGGATGACTCGTCGCGAACCTCTGTGCCATAGGTAGCCGCGGCTAAGCCCCGGGCAGCCGCGAGCCAGTTGGGAGACGACCGGCTAAAGCCCGTGATGTGTGGCGGTCGGGAGACGAACGGATGACGCCGGTCATCTCCCGACCGTGTGTATGTGTTTAGGGCAGTGTACGGGCGGTCGTAAGCGTGGCGGGGCTGCCTGAGTCCCGCTCCGCTTAGGGCCGCCATGTAGGTCCACCCGGCTTTTATATATTAGATAGTACTAACTACAGTCCAACTCACAAACATAGGGCCCAATTCATCAAGACCAGCATTGTTCATGTTGGTGTTGATGAGGAGGTATACTGGAGTCAGAAATAGAGCTTCCAAAAGGTGGAGTCACATAATTGTATCACACTCGAACCAATGTTATTCAATGAAGCAGTGCACATTTCCATTTTTTTTTCCATGGATGGCACTTGGACATTCAAGTCTATGGGAAAAGAATCAGACAGCACTTGGATGACATTGGAGACCAGTCCAATTTTCACGAACTGACAGAATGGAGAAGACATACAAATTTTGTTTATGCTTTCCACATCTGAGCAAAACAGGTCCCACACTGAGCAAAGTCTGATAAGCATCAGTTTAATCGGACGTTTTTTTAAGATAAGTAAAATACCAATAATTTCGACTGGATCTGGTATTGCAAATCAGTTAATTTGTAGAAAAGTTCTAATTTCAGGTTTAGCAACACTATTATTTTCCTGATAGATTTTACTATATTTTTTTTCACTTTTGATGAGCAGACCAAGGGCAAGGCAGGCTTGCCAACTTAAATTTTTCTGGACAACCCTTAATAAATCAGAATGACTATAAATGATCCATGTCTACAGCCCAAAATAATAATTTGTATATAAAGACATTAGCTGCATCCATCAAAGTCAATAGCTGCCCACTTTCCCCAGTCCCTCATGCTCGGCGCCTCGGGGTGATCCTCGACTCTGCTCTCTCCTTCAAGCCACATATCCAAGCCCTTGCCACATCTCGCCAACTCCAACTCAAAAATATTTCCCGGAATGGTACATTCCTTGACCAAGAAACTGCAAAAACACTCATACATGCCCTCATCATCTCCGGCCTTGGCTACAGCAACCTCTTGTTCTCTGGACTCCCGTCTAGCACTCTTGCAACCCTTCAATCTATCCTAAACTATGCTGCCTGACTAATCCACCTGTCTCCCAGCAATTCCCCAGTCTCTCCTCTCTGCCAAAGCCTTCACTGGCTTCCTATTTCTCAGAGACTCCAGCTCAAAACCCTAAGGGCTCGGACACACTGGCGTGAAACTCAGACGACTGCAATGCGAGTAAAAATCGCATTGCAGTCGGACTAATGTTAGTTAATGTCCGAGAGCACATTTCCGAGTGTCGGACGTTTTTTTCACGTCCAATTCACGGATGACGAGTCAGTCGCTACATGCTGCGATTGTATGCGAGTGTCGGACGAGACTCGCCAATGCAAGTCTATGGGTCCGCCATAAAAGACATACCACACTCGAACCGCACACGGACCATTTGAATTGGATGCGATTTTTAATTGATACATTATCGTTCTGTAGCTTAGACAACTGTAAAAAATGCTCCAGTAAATGCTAATACAGTAAATAGCTGCTGAGTAAAAAAACGGATTGCACTCGGACAACATATGGAAGCCACACTGACTAAAAGTTGAATGACACTCGTCCATCTCTCAGATCCGTCAATCTGTTTTTGCACTCACCAGTGTGTTTCCAGCGTAAGTATGACATACAAAGCCGTCCACAATCTGCCTCCTCCTTACATGTGCGACATGGTCTCCCGATACTCACCTTTACGCAACCTTTGATCCTCTCAAGATCTCCTTCTCTACTCCCCTCTCATTCATCTCTTCTTCCCACAATCACATACAAGATTTCTCCTGTGCATCCTCCATGCTCTGGAACTTTCGGCCCCAACACATCAGACTCTGACCTACTGTGGAAACCTTCAAAAGGAACTGTAGACCCACCTCTTCCGACAAGCCTACAACCTGCAGTGAGCGTCAAACCACCAAACCATTGCACGACTAGCTCTACCCTCTCCTACTGTATCCTAGTTCATCCCTTGAGCCCTCCCAGGCATGGTCCTCTCTCCTCACCTACTGTATCCTCACCCATCCCTTGTGGACTATGAGCCCTCATGGGCAGTATGTTCTTTCCCATAACCTACTATATCCTCACCCATCCCTTGAAGACTCTGAGGCCTCGTGGGCAGGATCATCTCTCCTCCTGTACCCTTCTGTACCTTGTATTGTTCATGGATATTGTTCTTGCTATGTATGCCCTATTCACATGTAAAGTATAATAATAAATAACAATAATAATAATTCACTGTAAATTGTAAAATGATGATAATTACAGTCAAAATAATCTATACGTTTCTTCAGCCTCAAAAAATCATGGACGACTTGATTTTTTTTACTGATGGAGCAAAAAAGTGCCTTATTTTTTTATGGACTGTCCTGAAATATCTGGTCAGTTGGCAACCCGAGGGCAAAAGTGGTACTGATTTTGAAGAAAGAAAGCTTGTTACATTTGGAGAACCTTTTTAAGCCTTGGAGAAAACTGTACACAAATTTGCTGATGGGTTATTTTTTCCTGTTTTGATAAGTGAAGTCTAGAGAGATCTTTACTCATATTCTGAACATAAAGCAGCCCTTTGAGACTGAGTGCATGTTTGGGAACATTTAGTGCCCTGAATGATATGGATATATTCTATTATCTTATCAGTATTTGGTGTTGGGCAACAATACAAACACTGAGGAGGAACATTGTAGCAGTGATTAGAGCAGCCGTGATGTTCAAGTAATGTTGACACAGTAAAAAACTGGATTTGTTATTACTTGACAGTTCAGATATCACTGCGGCTGACAGCAGCCCTATGTCAAGGCCACGTCACACGCTTCAATCTCCATCACGAAATCGCTTGAAAAGTCACGTGATCGAGATCGCTAGAACACAGTGGCGTAACATTGTCTTGCGGGCCCCGGAGCAAGATTCGCTCAGGGCCCCTAGGTGAGGACCAGGGGGGGGGAGTGTTGGTGTTATGCCGGCCGCATGATTACCTGCTCTGCCTCCTGGCGGTTGCAGTCGGGGAGGCTGGAGAAACAGGCAGCAGGGCCCTCCGGGGAGCTCAGGGCCCCCCCCAGGTGACCTCTCGGGGGGGGGTTGCCGGCCGCACGATTACCTGCTCTGCCTCCCGGCGGTAGAGCGGTGAAGGGGCGGGCACTGCTGAGCGGCTGCAGGAAGTCACAGTGTCACTTCCAGCAGTCCTCCCTCAGCCTCGGCGCTATCGCGGCGGGGGCGGCTGGAGTCACAGGCAGCAGGGCCCCCCGGGGAGCTCGGGGCCCCCCCCAGGTGACTTCTCAGCCCCCCACCTGACGGTCACACAAGGTAGCTGACCGGCATAGCAGCGTAGCGGCGCTGGGTCCGGGCCCCCCACAAGCGCCGGGCCCCAAAGCGACCGCTACGTCTGCTATGCCGGTAGTTACGCCCCTGCTAGAACAATTTATTGATATCGTTTGTGCGGTGTCACAAGCATAGATCTCATGAACGATGTGAAATTTGGCAACGCGCCAGCGGACGTGCGCACTCCTCAGTGATCGACACCATCTAGCGTCAGGAATAGGCGAAGTCGAGAATGAGATCGTTAGAGAGGTGTCACACAGGACGATGCAGAGGGGTGAACGCAGGTTAATTGAACGATGAACAACGGATTTGAGGTCCTGCTCAAAAATCTTCAACCAAACAATCAAGTGATTTTTCACTGAAAGATCGCTCGGTTACACGCAACGACGCACAACGATATCGATTAAGCAAACAAAATTCCAGATCGCTTAAGCGATATCGTTCACTAAATATTGAAGCGTGTGACGTGGCCTTTAAGCTACGTTTACACTTTTCATGAACAATTTACTCATCTGCTCCATTTTTAGGAACAGATAAAAGGAATTAAGAGTTGTCCACTACTTAGACATCCTCTTCTGAATCCCCATGTGTGCCCCCATAAAAAGAAAAAAGCCTAAACTCACCTCTGATGCCGGCGTTGTTCCAGCGATGTCATAAGACTTGTTCCCGGAGCTGACGTGATACTGTTTTGACACGTGAGCCCAATAACCAATCACCGCCGGCTTCCTTCTCTCCGCCTTTGGACACAGGAGAACTCAGCCGGACATGAGTGGCAGCCACAGCATTCACTTCATGTCAATTACTTAAGCGTCTGAAGACAGGGAGAAGGAACCTGGCGCTGATTGGTCATGGGGCTCACGTGTCAAAACAATACCACGTGGACTGTGGGAGAGTGAGTTTTGACATTGCTGGAACCTGCGCCGGCACCATAGTTGATAGGCTTTTTATGGGGGTGCACATGGGGAACGAGAAGGGGTTGTCGAAGTAGTGGACAACCTTTTCAATAACCAAAATGGTGCAAATTGGAAAAAAAAGGACTTAAATATTATGGGCACCATCTGGGTGCTGTTAGGGTATGTGCACACAATCTGGAGGCACTACATCCTGGATACAGTGTCTCCAGACCTGCGGGAACCCGCGAGTGAATGCAGGGAGAGCGCAGCCTCACTGTGCCCATGATCTGCGTTTGGTGAAGGGTGGCTTCTCCCTGCATTCACCTGCTGGAATGGAAATCACTCCCCTCTCCACAACAATAAATTAACATGCTTTGGAGATGTGGAAGCAAAGCAACCCTCAGCTGAAAACACACTGTGGTGGGGAGAAACTCAGTGAGCATGGGATTTCTAGAAATCTATCCACTATACTGCTACTGCACAATGCAGCTGTAATACGCTGCGTCCAAAGCACTGGTATTCCTGATTGTGTGCACACAGCCTTATGGATTCATTTTAGAGCAGAAAAAAAGCGCATCATTCACAACTTTTTTTTAAGTAAAGCCTAGTTCACATCTATGCACCCTTGCGTTTGCCTGCCCTGCGCTAGCGCAAGTGCAAACGCAGGTGCTCTCACAGGCAAGCGCAGGCAAGTGCATTGGCACATAGATGCAGAGCCCTTGCGCTTGCTTCCACTTTCGTCGAGATTACCTTCTATGGTGAGCGCACGGGAGCGGAACCTGGAAACGCAGGTCTGCAGAGGGGCACAGTTTGAGCGCATGCGTCACTGCAGACGCACTGGAAACGTCGCATTACGTGCTTTCCGGGTTCGGCTCCCGTGCGCTCGGCATAGAAGGTAATGCAAGTGCAAGGGCTCTGCATCTATGCGCCAATGAGCCTGCCTGCGCTTGCCTGTGATTGCCCCTGCGCTTGCACTTGCGCTAGCGCAGGGCAGGCAAACACAGGGGCACATAGATGTGAAACGACCTAAATAAAAAACGAACATAAGACAGAACCCAAACAGAGCCCATAATAATCAATAAGGCATCTGCTTCTGTTTGCATCAGTAAGTAATTGTATCCATTTTGTAAAATAGAGCCCTACACATGATCTACTGGTTCTCAATATTCTGGTTATACTGGTTCGCTATATTTATTATGTGATGCTGTTATCACCTTTTTTCTATTTTTTTTTCTTCCCTGTTTTTCTCATATTATCGCTTTGCTATTTTTGGCATTTTTCCCTTTTTCTGCTATCTTTTGCCTTTCCCCTATGCGTCAGTTGACGAACTGTTCCCTCCGTCTACTACAGGCTGTATGTGATGAAATTAGATCCAAGTTGGCCTGTGGGAAGAGGAAGGAACAATCAGAAAACCTTGAAATTGAACTAGATATCCTGACATGGGAGCTCTGTCTCACTGTCAGGACCCCCCAGCACAGATTTGTCACATTTGGTGAGAACAATGGCGCAGCATGAAGCTCTATTCTTCTTGTCCCAATGATAAAATCCATTAAAAATAGAAACAATCATGGTGTGAACGGAGACTTAAATGTCAGGTGACGCCCTCTTGTACTATTTGTACAAACATTATGGCTATTGAATGACAAGGATATTATTATTGATAATATTATTATTAATATTATTAATATATTAATATATTATTAATAATATTATTATTGATAAAACTAATATCGATTTCTATAATAACAATATCTTTATATTTGAATCTCGGGGACTGTCAGAAAAGGAATCACACGACAAAAGCAAATAAAGAGAAATTGGTACATACCCAAAGTTAAATGAACAGTATAAAATTTGTAGTGGAGATAAAAAATACAACAAAGAAACATTGTGGAAACAGGGGTAGGCTTGAGGAATTACGATCATTTCCAGAAAGGCACCTTTCATACACTCAGGACTACAACCCCCATCAGGGTCTCCCTGGTATTATGCTTGGTGTCTTCTTGTGCCACCTTGGCGTGACCCTCCTATCTTTTTGTAGCGTCTTCTCCTTGGTATGTTTCTTTTCATGGTAGGACCCTTCTTCATCGCTCCAAGGACCCCTTTCCTCAGGATGACTCCCTTAATGCAGCCCTAGTGATCTACTGTGCCTGAGTATTTTATACAAATTTCTGGTCCTCCTATTATGCCAAGCAGAATGTGCTATCCCTCCCCATGTTTTGTAAAAAACTGGTCAGTTGCTTTGCATCCAACAAATGACTACATCCTGATTAATATGCATAATGTATCATATGGTCATATATCTTACTGTAATTAACACTTTATATGACAATGTGATCATCCTTTTGTTAGCACATGGCATTATAATCCTACAGAAAGTAGACCAACCGGTCAGGTGATATTACTCCTAATTTTAGCACTAGGAAAATAATGTACTTAAACATTGCTATGTGCATCCTAATTAACATTAATTCACCCCAGGCATGCTGATTAGAAAAACCTTTCAATCATTTTGCTTACAGAAAGCTCAACTTACACATTCAACTATACACTGTGTGCAGAATTATTAGGCAAGTTGTATTTTAGAGGATTATTTTTATTATTGATCAACAACTATGTTCTCAATCAACCCAAAAGACTCAAATATCAAAGCTTAATATTTTTGGAAGTTGGAGTTGTTGTTTTTTTAGATTTGTCTATCTTAGGAGGATATCTGTATGTGCAGGTAACTATTACTGTGCAGAATTATTAGGCAACTTAATAAAAAACAAATATATTCCCATCTCACTTGTTTATTTTCATCAGGTAAACTAATATAACTGCACAAAATTTAGAAATAAACATTTCTGCCATGCAAAAACAAAACACAAAAAAAATTAGTGACCAATATAGCCATCTTTCTTTATGATGACACTCAGCAGCCTCCATCCATAGATTCTGTCAGTTGCTTGATCTGTTTACGATCAACATTGCGGGCAGCAGCCACCACAGCCTCCCAGACACTGTTCCAAGAGGTGTACTGTTTTCCCTCCCTGTAGATCTCACAGGTCTAGGAGGGACCACAGGTTCTCTATGGGGTTCACATCAGGTGAACAAGGGGCCATGTCATTATTTTTTCTTCCTTTAGACCTTTACTGGCCAGCCATGCTGTGGTGTAGTTGGATGCATGTGATGGAGCATTGTCCGGCATGAAAATCATGTTTTTCTTGAACGATACCGACTTCTTCCTGTACCACTGCTTGAAGAAGTTGTCTTCCAGAAACTGCCAGTAGGTCCGGGAGTTGAGCTTCACTCCATCCTCAACCTGAAAAGGTCCCACAAGTTCATCTTTAATGATACCAGCCCATACCGGTACCCCACCTCCACCTTGCTGGCATTTGAGTTGGAGTGGAGCTCTCTGCCCTTTACTGATCCAGCCTCTGGCCCATCCATGTGGCCCATCAAGAATCACTCTCATTTCATCAGTCCATAAAACCTTTGAAAAATCAGTCTTCAGATATTTCTTGGCCCAGTCTTGAAGTTTTATCTTATGTTTCTTATTCAAAGGTGGTCATTTTTCAGCCTTCCTTACCTTGGCCATGTCCCTGAGTATGGCACACCTTGTGCTTTTTGATACTCCAGTAACGTTGCAGCTCTGAAATATGGCAAAACTGGTGGCAAATGGCATCTTGGCAGCTTCATGCTTGATTTTCCTCAATTCATGGGCAGTTATTTTGAGCCTTTTTGCCAAACACGCTTCTTGTGACCCTGTTGGCTATTTGCCATGAAACGCTTGATTGTTCAGTGATCACGCTTCAAAAGTTTGGCAATTTCAAGACTGCTGCATCCCTCTGCAAGACATCTCACAATTTTGGACTTTTCAGAGCCCGTCAAATCTCTCTTCTGACCCATTTTGCCTAAAGGCAAGGCATTTGCCTAATAATTCTGCACACCTTATATAGGGTGTTGATGTCATTACACCACACCCCTCCTCATTACAGAGATGCACATCACCTGATTTACTTAATTGGTAGTTGGCTCTCAAGCCTATACAGCTTGGAATAGGACAACATGTATAAAAAGTATCATGTGATTAAAATACTTATTTGCCTAATAATTCTGCACACAATGTATAGAAAATGACATCCATAGTTGGCTTGCAAACAGTGATGGCCAAAAGTGTTGCCCCCCTTGAAATTGTTCGAGAAAATGAAGTATTTCTCCCAGAATATTATTGCAATTACACATTTTGTCATACACAGGTATATTTTCTTGTGTGTATTGGAACAACATGAAAAAAACAGTGGGGTAGAAAGGTAAATTGGACATCTCTGTCTATCGCCCTACACGCGTCCTCCGCTCCGCCTGTGACCTAAGACTGACATCATCTACAATCTGAACCTCCCACTCTCGTCTTCAAGACTTCTCATGAGCTGCACCAATGCTCTAGAGCGGATTACCAAGAACAATTTAATTAATTCCAAATATCCATACTTTTAAGCGAGCGTTAAAAACATTTCTTTCTAGAAAAGCCTATCAGCTCACATCATCTGTCTAATTATTCCTATTCTGCCCTCCTCCAAATCTTGTGTCATCTGTCTACACCCCCCCCTTCCCCCCATGTGCTATATAGCACTTTATCTGTTCTTGTATAGATCCCGGCTGGTGACCAGTTCATGCAGTCTTATGTGAGTCCCCTAGTTATTATATTAATGGCTTGACCACATATGATGGCGGTTTCTACCATAACCTTTTGTGTCTCCCCTATTTCCTCATAGATAGTAAGCTTGCGAGCAGGGACCTCACTCCTAATGATTTCAGAATTATTTTTTATTTTTATTGTCTCATATTGTCTGTATTGTATTTGATCATATTATTGTATTGAATTCTAGTATTATATTGTAATGTATCGTATACCCTCTGAATTGTAAAGTCCTGCAGAATATGTTGGCGCAATATAAATAAAAATTATATATACAGGGAGGGCCATTTACAGGGTGGGCCATTTATATGGATGCACCTAAATAAAATGGGAATGGTTGTTGATATCAACTTCCTGTTTGTGGCACATTAGTATATCGGAGGGGGAAAACTTTTTCAGATGGGTGGTGACCATGGCGGCCATTTTGGATCCAACTTTATTTAGGTTTATCCATATAAATTGCCCAACCTATAAATGGCCCACCCTGTATATACATAATTTCACACAAAACTCCAAAAATGGGTCAGACAAGATTGTTGCAGACCCTTTGGAATAAATAATTGCATTCAACAGCTTCCTATTACCATCAACAAGCTTCTTAGGCTATGATTCTACACTGCGTATACATCGCAGCTTTTGCTGAGATTTTAGTGCAGATACGCTGCAGATCTGTCCCAAATCTGCAGCACCATTTAGTGTAATAAAAGTCTATGTAAACGCAGAAGACCTGTACCCAAGCTGCAGATTTTGAAGCGGCAGAAATGCCGCAATTTTTAGTGCGGGAAAATCTGCAGCGTATCAATTCTTGCTGTGGTTTATGCCATGAGTTTTACCCATAGCCCTCAATGTTTGCTCCTAATATGCAGCAGATAAGCAGCAGTGTTCACACAGAGAGTATTTGCTGAGTTTTTGCTGCCTATTTAGTGAGTATATATTTTTGCGATGATGACATGGGGCTCTGCTGTATTTTTGGTCACCAGCCAAGTACAGCAGGCAGGTATGGGCTGCCACCCCCCTCCCAGATGCTAATGTGGCACCCCAGGGGTTAATGTGCCACAGTAATAATACCAAGGGTTAACGTCCCACTCAACACTGAACACTGCACTAGCACCTCTAGGCCAGAAGGGGGAGCTAAAGCAGCTCCTCTATATATTCTGGTGTAGAGAGGAAGTGAGTATTTCATTGCGGTGCAGCACTGAGGAAGAAAAGACTGTGGTGTAAATAGGCTGCGTCAGGCTTCTCCACAGTCTGCTACTCAATTCCAGGCCTAGCCAGGGTCTGAGCGAAGGCGTAAGAGAAACAGGAGAACACATCTGGGAGACTGAGTTACTTCATAACTTGCCCCGGAGGAGCGCACAGACTAAATACTGGATCCGAAACTGTGACTGAAACAAGCAGCACAGTAAACACCGGAATAGTGGAGGTTATAGATTTACACTGTACCTCAGCGAAGCAACACGGCGCGGCCAGAAACACACGGAAAGACTCAAGTTGCCTAGCAAAGGGGGTACCTGTGAGGAGAGACAGGGCCAGCAGCCTAGCTGAAGCGGCAGCAGGGCCACACATACAGCGCAGGAGTGGGAAGCTGAGGACCCAGTCAGGGTGGGAGCAACCCGGCCCTAGTACAGACTCCGTGAACAGTACTCTGCTAACAACATCTGCAGTAAAGACTTGGAAAACTTCAAAACCGTGAGTCTGTGTGATCCTTGTGCTCAAATCCTACGTTCCCTCACAAGCAGCTATCATCTCCAACATTACCCTATCCTGCAGCACCCATATCATCATTCATAGACTATTACTACCACTGCCTCGGGGAATGAGGCTCTGCCCATGGAGAGCCGTTACATCTCCAGCTGCCAAACATCATCCCCGGAGGTTCTGCAGCAGCAGTGGTCACCCTGACAAACTCCCCTGTAAATATCCCCCCCCATACTTGTGGGCTCGGGACACGGTCCGGACCAAGACTGCAGTGACATCCCCAGCATATATCCCCGGTTCGGTACCGAGTACCCCGTCCCAGTGGGCTCCACACCTGCTTTTACCTGGCTGGAAATCAAAATACAGGGGAACCCTTTTTTTATTATTTCTTGAAATAATTAAGAAAAAAAGACGTGGAGCATTGCTGCATTTTTAGTTTCCAGCCAGGTACAATTAAGACAGCTGAGGGCTGGAATGATGAAATCCTCAGCATGGGGAAGCCCAAGCATTCTCCCCCCTGCGATTTGCAGCTCTCAGTCACACTAGAACGTGGCGCATTCATGATAGCACCATTTTCTGGAGCTGCACATAGCTCTTTCAGCTACCCTTATGAACTGGCAGATTGGGAAGTAAGGGGTTAATGTCAGCTGCATATTGCCAGCTGGCACTAAGCCCAAGATTCATATTGTTGGGCTAATGTTAGACTCGGTCATTAAGAATCTCTAGTAAATAGTAAAGAATACGCAGCACAGTGAAAAATCATTTTATTAGAACAAAAGACACAAACACATATTTAAACTCCATCTTTATTACTCCCACATACCCCTCTATAATTCTCTGCGACGTCCATTCTTGTGGAGACCCGAATGTAATGTACTGTAGGTTTACTCTGGGATCTAATAGCAGATGGGAGCACAGACAGTCTGAAACCAACTTAAATGTGAACACGTCTATATTTAACACACGTGACAGTTAATAAACTTGAGATGTTGCAAGTGAGCAAGTTCATCAAATAGCAACAAACAGGAAAGTCTCTTAAAAAGCAATACTCATCAGAAACAGTCTATGAGTTGGATAACTCCCAGGAAGGCCTAGGAAGGCAGTCACAAGAACAAGTCCTGAACTTGAAACTGAGCAGTGTAAATTTAAGTAAAGCCCCCCAATGTCCAGCAAAAGTCCAGAGAAACTATAACTGCACAAAACTAACAGGGAAACTGTAAAGTTTACAGGCACACAGTACTTACATATGACAGGGCAGGCAGGCTGAAGCAGAGTCTGAAACATACGGCACTGAAGCAGGTTTGCAAGAGAAGTACTGAACAGGTGTGGAAGCTGGAGAAGGACTGCAGATATAGTAAAAGCTGGAGTAGAATTCCAGAGGAGTTCACTTGAGAATCACAGGAAGCAGGGAGCCAGGGATTACTTGAGCATGGCTATATGGTAGGCTAAGGTTTTTAAAGGCAAAGAAGAGCATCACATGAAGCAATGGGGACACCATTTTGATAAGGCGCAAAATGTACAAAATGTCAATGGAAAATAAAAGTCCTAACAGAGAAACTGAATGAGTTTTGGCTCTCACAGTGAATGGGGTGACAACACTGTCTGGGTCAACTGAGTTCACCTTAAATTATGCAGATCTGTGTCCTGAGGTGAACTTTCTCATGGCATACCAAACAGCGGGAACCAAAACTCACTAGTTTTAGGTCCTGCTGTGAAGCGGGAAGGTTCACTTCAGGTCAGAGAGCCATGTTGCTTGAGATGAACTCAGGTGACCCAGACTGTGATGTCATCCTGTTCATTGCTCATTCAATTTTGGGTCTTAGCAGGAACAGACATTGCAGAGGATCCTAGAGAGGTATGTGGGAGTATTAAAGATGGAGTTAAAATATGAATTTGTCTTTTTTGTTCTAATAAAAAGATTTTTCTATGTGTGTTGTATAATATTTAACATTTACTTAGAGGCTCCTAATGGCTGAGTTTAACATTTGCCTGACATTAGGAACTTCGGCCTTACTGTCAGCTGGCAAAATTCAGCTGGCATTAACCTCTTTATTACCCAGTTTGCCACTGGCATCAGGGCAACTGGAAGAGTCGGGTACAGCACCAGAAAATGGTGCTTCTGTGAATGCACTAATTTCTGCAGTGGTTTAATGCTGCAATTCCACATCAGAGGGCCAATAAACCTTGGGTCTCCCCACACTGAAGTTTGCAGCCCCCAGCTGCCTAGTTGTACCTGGCTGCAAACAAAAAATACAGCAATGCCCTACATTTTTTTTAAATATTTCATGAGTTAGTAAAAGAAATTGGGTAGATTCTCTATATTCTTGATTTCCAGCCAGGTAAAACAATGCAGCTGGGGGTAGGGGGCAGCCCATATCTGCCTGCTGTACCTGGCTCGCATCCAAAAATATATCAAAGCAAAACTTTGCTTTTTAATTTTTTAAAGATATAATAAAAAAAGGAATTTTGATTACCAGCCTAGTAAAACTAGGCAGCTGGAAAAGGGTGGTAGCCTGTACCTGCCTGCTGTGCCTGGGCTGGTGACCAAAAATATAGCAGAGCACCATGTCACATTATGACATCTGGAAACCCATTTGTTTTCCCAGCCTAACCTAGCTTTATTCACTATCACAACAATGAACAATTGCTAAAAAACTGCAGCAAAATCTGCTTGAAAAAATGCAGCAAAACCACAACATGGGCACAGGCAATTTTCTGCTGTGATTTTTTTCTACAGGTGTGGATTTCTGGAAGCACAAAATCTGCACCACTACTTTCTAGTCGGTAAATAGCCTTACCTATCTCAACTGGAATTTGTGACCACTCTTCTTTTGCAAACTGCTACAGGTCTCTCATATCTGAAGGGTGCCTTCTCGTGACATCAATTTTTTGATCTCTCCACAGGAGTTCAAATGGGATTTAGATCCGGAGTCATTGCTGCTACTTTAGAACTCTTCAATGCTTTGTTATCATCCATTTCTGTGGGCGTCTTGAAGTATGTTTGGGGCCATTGTCTTGCAGGAAGACTCATTGCGACCCAAAATCCTTTGGTAATCTTCAGATGTCGTGCACACGGTAAAGGCCCCTTGTGCCAGAGGATTCAAAACAATGCAAAAACATGTTTGAACCTCCACCATATTTGACTGTAGGTCCTCTGTTCTTTTCTTTGTTGGCCTCATTCTGTTTTCAGTAAACAGTAGAATGATGTGCTTTACCAAAAACCTGTATCTTGGATTTATCTGTTGACAAGAAGCTTTCCCATGAGGATTTTTACTTACTCAGACACATTTTGGCAAACCACAGTCTTGCTTATGTTCTCTGTGTCAGCAGTGGGGTCTTCCTGGGTCTCCTCCATAGCATTTCATTTCATTTAAATGTCGACGGATAGTTTGCGCTGACACTGGTGTTTTTCCTCTTTTCCTCCAAATATAACAAAGGTCATTATGGCCACACAGTTCAATTTTAGTTCTGTCAGATCACTGGAGATGTCTCCAAAAATTAAAATTTTTGTTCTTGTGTGCACTTGCAAAATTAATCAGGCTTTTTTAAGTTTCTTTTGGAGTAATGCCTTTTCCTGGCAGTGTGACCTTTCAGCCCATGTTGATACAGTATTCGTTTTACTGTGGATAATGGCACAATCTTACCAGCTTCCACCTTCATCTTCACAAGTTCATTTAATTTTGTTCTTTGGCTGATAGATACATGTGAAACCAAGGCATGTTCATCTCTGGGACACAGAACCCGTCTCCTTCCTGAGTGGTACGATGGCTGGATATTCCCATCTTGTTTGTACTTGGATATAATTATTTGTACAGATGATTGAGGCACCTTCAGGTATCTGGAAATTACAGCCAAGGATGAACCAGACTTGTGCAAGTCCATAATACTCTTCCTGATATCTTGGCTGAT
Source organism: Allobates femoralis (assembly GCA_033576535.1). Classification (NCBI taxonomy): domain Eukaryota; kingdom Metazoa; phylum Chordata; class Amphibia; order Anura; family Aromobatidae; genus Allobates; species Allobates femoralis. The sequence goes on from JARQOC010000001.1 coordinate 80,373,175, forward strand.
TTCTTTAGACTTTCCCATGATGCTACACAAAAGTGTGTTTCAGGTGTGCGGTAAAATACATACATAGGTGTGTCTCTAATTAACTCAGATGTTGCCAATAAACCTCTTAGAGACATCCAAACACATGACATCATCATGAGGGCTGTCCCAAATTGTTTAAAGGCATAGTAATGTTACTGTATGTAAACTTGTGACTTTGCAAAAAGTAAAAAAAAGCCTTAAAACATTCTCTCTCTCATTATAGTGGTATTTGGCAAATATTAATAATTATGATAATCCTAATTGACCCAAAACGTGAAAAGTTTATTCTGATTTCATATCCGATTGTGAGAAAAACATGCATATATGTCTTTTTATATAGTGTATGTAAACTTCCAGTTTCAACTGTAGTCTTATACTGTCACAGACAACATATAGAAAGTGTACACATATACAAAATAAGCATAAATAATATAATACAAAAAGATTGTGAAAACATATTAAATAAATTGGCAGCAATTAGTACAGTGTAACTTTCAGTTCATCGCACAAGATCGCCCCCTGGAGGAAAAGTGTGGGATATCATATGTCCTGTTGCATCCAAGTTGCACTTGCTGCCTATTAGGCTGCATACTCACGATCAGTATATGCAGCATTTTGGACGCAACGTCTTGCCGCTGCATCCAAAACGCTGCGTAGTACAGTAAAAGCATAGTGGATGCTCACTATGCTTAACCCTACTGCAGCGATCTGACAGCTGAGGTGTGGTTTGCCGGCACTCCGCTCCTCCGCAGCATGTTGATTTCATGCTGCGGAGTCGGAAGCAGCTGCCATTAGGTGACTGCAGGGAGAAGCCGTCCCGCACCCGCTGCACATGGTGAGTACAGGGCGGCTGTGGTCTCACTGCGGCCACGTGCAGCTTCACTCAGGTTCGGAGGAGCTGCGTCCAACACGCAGCTCCTCTGGACCGTGTGCACACAGCCTTATTATATTACTAGATGTTTGAAATATTTATTATCCAGATTTTTTATGTCACTTTATATACAACTAACGCATGTTCCTGCTCGTTCATTTTACTTTCTTAGGCTGCAGGCAATTAGTTAGGAAGCCGGCTGATCTTTTAGTATGTTATTGTAATAAAAAGTCTTCTTTCCTGCAGTTTGACAGGTTTGTGGGTCTTGTATACACTGTACACTGTGTGGTATATACTTCAGCCACAGCTGGGAGAGAAGCCAGTGATGTTGTATAGGGTGTAAACAGTATAGAGGAAGCTCATCAATCATACGGGCAACGTTCACCATTTATAGGTGCCTTATTTCCTCCAGCATTGCCGGGAATGGTGGCGGAATAATAGGACTTTGTATCCTCTCTCCCAGCTGACTTTTTTTTTCTTTTCTTTTCGCATTCATTGTCTGTTGGGTTTCACTCTCGTCCTGCATTTCTCTCTTCTCCCAATTGTTTGAAAAGTGGGAGGAGGGAGAGGCAAGGAATCTGTCATAGTGGAAAACTTATAAATCCTCCCACTTTTACTTAAACTTCTGCAGACACCTGAGCTGAGAGCGAAGGCGAAAGCTCTGCTCAGCTGCCTGTCCTAGAGAAAAGACAAGGGACACTCCGAAGGCCACCAGAGACTACCACACATCTGCAGGTAGAGGACCTGTCGCACTATCTCCTCTTAGACACATCTGCTGGAGTACATCAGACTTCTTACAATGGGAGTGAAACTTGGAGATAACAAATCTCAAGCCAGGTCCATTGGAAGCTGCTGCAAGGGGATCTTCAGCAATATCAAGGTAACATGAAGCTCCTACATCTGATTTTTTGGATGTTTTGGAACAGTTGTAGTAGACTTATTCTTAATATCAGGCAAACCTCTTGTGATGGCATTGTGTTCTCTCACGTTTTCTATAGGGCTGCAGTAAACATAGTAAAACTCAATAAGACCACTTCTTTAAAAAGACCAACCCTTATCCAGACACGACTCCATATCACAGTTATGTATTGTGCTTACTGACCATAGTGTCATAGTTTTTAAGGTTGAAGGTAAACTTTAAGTCCATCAACTTCCACCTATAGCAGCCATCTTCTTTGAGAAGACGCTATAAGTACAGATTAATTTCCCATAGACTGTTTGTCTATAACATATTTATATAGTTCAACTAGCTGTAGTCTCCGGCATTGCCCGGGATAGTAACTAATAGAATGGGTTACCAAAGTCTTGCAGAGAAGTTACATAGTTCTATAGGTTGAAATTAGACTCACATCCATCAGGTTCAACCTTTCTCCACTAGTTATGCTTTCTCTTTCGCTAGATTATGTATAACCAACAATGTCATTTGTTATTGGAAAAGCATCCGACCCAGTATTAAATGCTGTTACAGTATCGGCCATTACTACCTCTATAAAGAACCCTTTCGTATTTAGCTGCTGCAATTGCTTTTCCTCCAGACATAATGAATGCCCCCTGGTCCTCCAGACATAATGAATGCCCCCTGGTCCTCCAGACATAATGAATGCCCCTGGTCCTCCAGACATAATGAATGCCCCCTGGTCTCCAATATAATGATGCCCCTGTCCTCCAACATAATAAATGCCCCCTGGTCCTCCAGACATAATGAATGCCCCTGGTCCTCAGACATAATGATGCCCCTGTTCCTCCAGACATAATGAATGCCCCTGGTCCTTTGTAAAGTTCTTGGAAGGAATAAATCATGATCCATAGATGAAGCGTCTACCGTGACAGATGTGACCTGAAGTGTGGTTTTGCCGATATTGGTCCAGGGAACACGTGGTGATCTGTTTCAGTCTCTTTTACCGGAGTTTTTGTCTATAGGAGGATAATACGTAGTAACGGCTGAAGCACAGCTTCTGGTTGGTCCTCTGTGTGGATGACAATGCTTTATGGACTTCTGATAAATAGTATAGCATATTTGTAATTAGATATATGGGGACATGGTTGGGTTTTGTCCCCAATTACAAAACATACATAGAATTGTTACTAACATTGACCATGGGGGCTCATAATACTGATGAGGGAATACTTCTAAAGATATTTATTAGGGGTAAAGAAATATGTCTCAATTAAAGTAGCTCAAAATATTTGCAAATATACTCTTATGCATCTGCCGGCTGTGGGTTTTCTGTTTACTTATGTGCATGGATATGGATTAGGAATGTATGTACATATCTCTTTTCCGTGAGTATTATGTAAACAGTCAGTACCCCGTCCCGCCAGCTGTGCTTCCTGAGAATCATGAATATGAGTATATCCGGAATTAGAGCATCTGTCTTGGGGACCAGCAGAGTGATGAGTGTAGGGACCTCACAGGGCGCAGTGGGGAAAGAAGGAACAGGCTGTTACATTTCGGAAACCCACTTTTTTCCTATGGAGAGATTAGCCATTGACAGAGGTGTCTGAAAACAGTCTATTCTCTTCTTCCCATTCAAAACATGTGTGCTCAGCTGAACTGCTTGAGCATGTGTATGGGGGGATAGCTGTTAGACAAATGACCATCTCATCTATAAGCAAACTTAAATGATCACCGTTGTTTGAACAAACATTGCATATTTAATAGGATAATCAAATATAAGAAGCTTTATAAAAGGTAGAAAATATGCTTCTTTCTCCACTAATGAGCCACTTCTCTCACCTGTCTCCTGAACTTTTATCCACTTTGATCAGTGATGAGCGAACCTTTCGAGGTTCTGATTTGGTTGGCTAACGAACCCATGGATGTTCGGGTTTGGTGGCACTGTTCGGACCAAACTTGGCCCAAGCAGTCACTTATTGGATGTTTGGCTTTCCACACACATACAGCCAGCCATAAGCAACATACTTATCTAAAACAACAGATACACTTTCTACAATCATTGTGACTTGATGGCTCAGTATATTTTGCCTACGTCACAGCATAGCCGGCGCTATAAGGTTCCTGGCATTCTACCTATATTGATAGGACGAAGCCAATGCAAGCATGTCCTCCCAATAGCACAGCATGATATCAGTGCCAAGTTATCGGTGTTTGTGTGCTTACAGAAACCCAGGCTGATAACACATTGTGCGTTACTGACAGTCATTAATGCTCTGATAATTGGCCACAGGAACCTCCCTGATTCCTGGCCCCGGTTCACTTACACTTGTGTCTTGCTTCACACCGGAGTATAAACCATGATCCTGTGACATCATACCCAGTGCAGAGATTGGCAAGGCAATTATTCTAAATTTAACTCCCTTATCTGTTATATTGAGGGTGAGGAAGTAATGGAAGGTAGATAAAGAGTTAAACTGGCCTTGATTACCAGGAATATGAAATGCTTCGCATATAGCGTGTGTCATAATTTTGCCCCTTGACTGTTATGACAGGCCATGTAATGGATATGTATCAATGAAGTGTAGTCAGTAGTTAGAGATGCTTGGAATAGAAGATTACAGCCCATGACTTCATTTCCAACACATCTATGATGTTTTCTTTTACTGAAATTACAATTTTCTCCAGAAACCTCATTGAAAAGCTTATTTGCCTCAATGGGGCTGAGTTGCAATCCCACATGTCATCTAGAGATTGGAGTAGCGTCATATCTGGAAAGACGACATATGTTGTTTTTTTTCTAACTTCAGAAACTTCTTTAAAGGGAACTTGTCAGGAGAAAAAATGCTATTATCGTGCAGATATGGGTTAATCTGCAGGATAATAGTATTCTGAACATGCCCAATGATTGCACATTAAAGTCTGGTGCCTAGAGAAATTAACATTATTCATTCCGACTTCAGTTATGGGGGCGGCGCAGGTGAAGGTTCAGCACCGCTCTGTGTATAGAGAGCCAGCTGTAATATACCCACGCCCCCCGCACTGACTGACAGCTGGTGCTAATGCACAGTGACAGTCAGTGCAGGGGGCGTGGATACAGCCGCTGTCCTCCATACACAGGGCGGTGAGTGAACCTGTGCCGGTGCCACCCCCGTGACTGAAACCAGAATTCTGCCAGGAGGAATGAAGTTCATTTCCCCCACAGCGGTTTAATGTCCTGGCACCAGGCAGCCTCAGATTGCTATTAACCTGCAGATTAACCCCAAATCTGTGGATGATAGCATTTTTCCACTTGACAGGTCTCTTTAAATATTGTTATTAGAATCATCCCCTTTACAGTGTCACAGGTATAAATGGCAATAGTCTATTATTATACAGCTGTAATTCAAAAATGCTTTTTATATCTTCAAACAGAGCAGGGAAGTCGTTTCTATGTGAGCGGATAGCAGAATTCAGGCCTCATTATTACTATAGGACAGACCTGTTAAAGGGACTGTCACCAGGTATTTTGCCATCCCTCTGAGAGCAGCATAATGTAGAGACAGAGCCCTGATTCCAGCGATGTGTCACTTACTGAGCTGCTTGCATGTCATTTTGATAAAATTACTGTTTTCTCTGCTTCAGATTTAGCAGGTAAATGAATATGCTGGACTATTTGAGTAGTCCTATAATGATAATCTTCAGCTGATTGAACAGTGATTTTTATCAAAACTACACTGAGCAGCCCTGTAAGTTACACATCACTGGATTCAGGGTCTTTGACTCTACATTTTGCTACTCTCAGATGAGATGGGAAAAACGTGGTGACGGAGTCCCTTTAATCACCTAGCGTGATGCATTGGGATGCTGGCTGGGGGTGGACTGGTCTCGTCTCCGGCTACGGTCCCTGGCCACATCATATGACTTTAATTTCTCTTAAATTCTGGAACTTTCCAGAAAACAATATACCTGGATCCAATTGTTCCGCCAAGTCCTGACTGTTATTTCCTGCAGGTTGGGTAGCATGAATCAGCTGACTGGTTATACCTGCTAATTTGGGTGATTATAACATAGAAGAAGTACCTGCATCCTTTACAGGGAGCCTAATATTTACTATATTATATTTTCATGGGTAGCATTTTTTTCTATTACTTATTGCTTGTATATATAGTACCAACACATACCACAGCACTGTAAGCAAATTGTAACCACTCCCCTTAAAAATTAAGTAATTAGTGAGGAGGTTGCTGAATTTTGAGTAAGATATTAAAATGGTCTTTATTTTTGCCTATAACTTGATTTTGTGACTTTTTAGCACAAAAGGTTCCTGCATCTAAGATATAGCAACAGGTTAAATGCTATTTTAGGTAGCGTATATACAAAATCACATTCATTGGAGAAACTGGAGTATATTTGCACAAAAATGTTGCAACTTTTTAAAGTCACAAATGTTGAATGGATGTGGAAATCTCAAACCTCATTCAAAATGACAAAGATAACAAACAAAAAAGGCAAACACCTATAAAGTAGACTTTAAAGATATGTGCAAGAAAGGTGAATCTCAATGAATTAGAATATCATCAAAATGTTAATTTATTTCAATAATTCAATACAAAAAGTGAAACACATATTATATAGAGTCATTACACACAGAGGGATCTATTTCAGGTGTTTATTTACGTTAATGTTGATGATTATGGCTTACAGTCAATGAAAACCCAAAGGTCATTATCTCAGAAAATTAAAGTAGGGAGTATGAAGGGTCTGAGAAATAAAATATGACCTAAATAGGTATCAGAGGCTTCACCTGTGTGGTTGTGAGAGTCACAACCACTATAAAAGCAGATCACGGCTGCTGCAGTCCCCTGCATGGTGCATATAGAGTCAGGAGGATGAAGGGTTAAAAACTGCACTGCTGTATTCCACGTGACATCAAAGGGTGAATATAATATTGATTTGTTGGTCAATGCGTTTCAGGGCTCCCAGGTCCAAATCAATATCATATTGCCATGTTTCAGGGTGTCTGTAGGAGTCCTGAAACGTTTTGACTAATAAATCAATATTATATTCACCCTTTGATATCTCGTGGAATACGTCAGCGTGGTTTTTAACCCTTCATCCTCCTTACTTTAATTTTCTGCGATATTATCCTTTGGGTTTTCATTGGCTGTAAGCCATAATCATCAACATTTACAGATATAAACACATGAAATAGATCACTCTGTATGTAGTGACTGTGTATAATATATGTGTTTCACTTTATGTATTGAATTACTGAAAAAAATAAACTTTTTGATAATATTCTAATTCATTGAGATGCACCTATGTGTGCAAATGAAAAATACTAAAAACTAGACAAAAAAAAGGTACAAATGTAATAACAGAAACCAATAAATAAAATGTATCTTTGTGGTGTCTAGTAGTGAGGAGTGAGTAGTAAGATCCTAGGGTTGAGATAGCTGTAACTCAGGGGCAGGGAACCATTTTTCTGCCGAGGGCAATTTGGAAATTTCTATAATCCTCCGGGGCCGTACAAAATTTATCAACTTGAAAATTATCTGCTATATTTGGTTAAAGAATCAGCTCCCCACTACTGTGGTGGCTGGAGCTGCTTCTCTTTGGTGTGGGTGATATTAGTCTTGTTGCTTCTCAACTGCTTTTGCAGGTTTGCTAGAGCCCTAGACATCACATGAGAGGCTATGAACATATATCTCACTGGAGTGGCTGAGGCTGGGGCATAGAGATCACTGGAGAGCTGGATTTAAAGGGCAGACCAGTCAGCAAACCGCATCTGCCAGTCTGAGCACTGCAGTCCCCAGGAATCTGCCCGGAGGCCTCAAAAAAGTCATCAAGGGCTGCATTCGACCCTGGGCCTGAGGTTACCCACCCCTGCTCTAACTAAATACTTGTAATGAGTAACGAATCCAATGTAAGTCAATAGAGAACTCACTTGGACCCAAATAGTAAAACAGTTCAAAGTATTCAGTTAGAGCTATTGAACCCGAAGATCTTACTACTACTCGCTCATCACTTGTGTCTTGGTTTTGTTGCTGTGGTTATGTGTGACTTTGATTCAGAAAATACACTGGATAGAGCGCACTAGCACTTGTTTAGATATGGTTGAATTTATAAAATGTTAGTCCTCTCTAAAGATTTATTTCTTATGCAGAATTGGGATGTCATAATAAGCTTTCTTATATGAATTTTAAATTTATATACCGTATTTTCCCGACTAGAAGACGCACTTTTGTTCCCCCAAACATTTGGGGAAGTGGGGAGTGCGTCTTATAGTCCGAATATATGGAGGGTGGGTGCAGGGGAGGGTGGGGGGCAGCTCTGGAGGGTGACTGGGGGCTGGAGTGGGCTGGCTGTGGGCTGCAGGAGCCAGAGGGAGGTCACGTGTGCCCGCTCATTTAATATGCACTGCACCCGCTGTCCATCACCGCGGTGCTGAATCCGCACCGCGGGGGCAAACTATTTTTTAACTACATAATAGTAAGAAACTAAAAAATGATTGTGTTGGCTCCAGTGGCGTAAATTGACCCTAGCGGGCCCTGGTGCAGCTTTTAGACCAGGGCCCCACTTAGTACTATGTGAGGAGCGGGTGGGATGGGGGGTGCTGCCAGCTATAGATGAGGACTGGGGGGGTAGGTGGCGTGGGCATGCAGCTACCGATGCACTGCGCGCTGCTGTTACCTGGAGCCGGGGCAGCAGATCAGCAGATGAGAGGAGAGGAGGGGCGGGATCAGCCGCGAGAAGCAGGAAGCTTGCCCCACGTCACCTCCTCTCCTCTGACACACGATCGCGGTCACGGGGGGGCGGCTGGAGACCTGGGTCCCCCTGCAGGGAGGCGTGGCCCCCCTACAGGGGCGAGCCCGGTCTCAGCCGCGACTGCTACGACCGCGATCGTTACGCCACTGGTTGGCTCACTTAAAAATAGTCTGGGTGAAACGGTGGATGAGGATGAGGAAAAAGCCAATATGCTAAATTACTTTTTTTTAACAGTATTTACACAAGAAAATTCCATGAGGCACACTGGCATACAAATGTAAAGCTCAAATGACAAAATCGCTTTTGTTCTGTTTTATTACTCAATGAATGTATAAAAAAATGGTAAATCATGGCTAACGTAGACGACATAAATAGTATTTCAAAGATTTCCCAACCTGATCTGTACAGAAGAGGTTTTCATCTTGTCCTTCACTTACCTGTTTGTGTTTTTACATACAACTTATCAGATAAAGTGAGCGTGTTCACATATTTCCAACTGTAGTCTGACACTAACAACATCGGATTGTGAAACATAAGTAATTTAATTGTGTAACAGATATGATCGTATCGGAGGTAAATGATGAGCGAAGAGCAAGATGAAAAATGTCACCGAGATATAAAAACAATGGAAGCCAGATACCAAGGAAGATGGGATGCCAACATGATGGACAGGTCTGATGAGGCTTGCATGTTGGTAATAATACATATAGGCCCTTGTAGCATTCTAGATCCTATAAAGATTTATGTGTTGTGGGAGAACAGAATAAAGAGTGGTATATGACATATGTTTGGTATCTCAAAAAGTTGAGAGGATAGAGGAAAATTGGGGCCATTTTTGTTATCAGCAGGTCAAATCTGCCCAGAAACAGGTCTAACATTTGAGGCACCAATATTGTGTTGACCAGTGTAATGAATCAACAAGGACTATAGATGCTAGCCTCTGAGCCTCAGTGAATCTGGGAACAGTTTTATTATACAAATGAGTTAGGACATAACACCCAAAAGGGAAATTATTAGAAGGATGTTGGGGACAACCAAGTTCATGGCCGTCCTGCTATACAAGGATGGGGTAACGTTTTCAGTTCAATGAAAGTTTTGAGTTTTTCTCCTCTCTACCGGTTATGGTACCTTTACACGCCACTACAGAAGGTTGGAAACAACCGGGTGTCAGAGACAAATGTATCTTGCACCGTCAAATCAACCCGAAGTAGCGGCGTGTAAACTAGCTTGTTGCCACCCGTCACTTTCGGCACCTGTTGCAGAGCAGTGCTCTAAAACAGGTTGGTTTCAACCCGATGGTAGCGGCGTCTAAAGGAGGAACAGGAAGGTTGTTTCGTCACCTAGTTAACTCCCTGGGGCGTGACACAGCCTCCGGGAAACCGCATCCCTTCAGCGATCATTGGTGGAAGCTCCTGCGTTACGATTGGTTGTCGCTGCATAGGGCGGCATATTTAAGGAGCTGACCAGTCACACTACACAATTGCAATAGCATCATGTATTAGCCAGTCTTCCTGCGCTGGCTGGCCAATCATGATGCTATAGCATTGTCCAATCATCGTACGAGCGTCTCGTAATCCACAACTCTGGCACGCCTATGTGTTGTCCCTGCTGCCCCAGGTCCTCCCATATTACCTTCTGTAGCGGTGGTAAATGAGGGACGGTGCTCTACAGAGGGTAACTTGTGGCACCCGGCGGTGCATCCAGAGATAGATTAAACCTTCTGTAGAGCACCTTGTAGCGGCGTGTAAAGGTGGTATCGGGTACCGTTTGCTACCGTTGGTACGTGCTCGTGCATGTGAGACACCCGGTTGTTTCCAACCTTCTGTAGCGGCGTGTAAAGGTACCATTACTGATTAGTCTTGGACCAGTCAGAGATCGCCCGCATGGTGACAGGATACATGGCTACCAAGAGAGCATATGACTGTGAAGTCGTGGATTTTATTTGATGTGTTACTAAGACGTAGGTGCAAAGAGATTATATAAATGATTTTTATATCGTGAGTTGTAACTACAACAGACAAGAAAAGACGGGGACATTATCTGACCTCCTGGGAAGCATTTTGACATCAGTAAATATCTAAAATAAATGGCGTTCTGTTGACTTCTTTACATAGGATCTGTTCCAATAAGTTCCAAGTGTTGTAATTTCTTTATATCTTGTGTGCTTAAGAACACGTTCAGTGCGGGTGAACAGGTAAGCTGTGGATCTGTGTGGATATCATTCACGGTTCCTCCCTTACAAGATGACTGCTCAATTGAAAGGCTCAGTATCAGTTAACAACTCTCTGTATTACTTTTTTTTAACAAAAATTAGCTCGGATCACCTATTCCACACTTTTTAGATCCCTTTTGACCTTCATACATGTGCACAGCTCAGTTGAGCATGCATATATTCGGAATGACTAGTGGGGAGTACGTTGCTGCCAGACACTTTATCTCCTACCAAAGGGGTTGTATCATGAGTGACATACATTTATGGCATATCCACAAAGCATGTTATGAATGATTAATAGATAGCGGTTCTTCTCATGGGGCATTCTCCTATCATTAAACAGTGGTCCTCAGATCCCACAGTCTGAAGGGTGCCCGGCCATGGTGAAAGGAGAGGTAGGTATACATGCACAAGTCTCACCATTCACAGCTATGGACACTACAAATACAACCAAACACCCTTGCTAGTTTGAATGGTGGGATTGGGTGACCCCAGTTCTAGTGATAGGTGTGGGTCTCAGAGGTGGGACCTGTATTTATTAAGCACTACTGGACTGTCTTGTGCACAATGCCATTAGCAACAAAAAATGAGCCTTGTTGAAATCTAAGCACCTCATCCTTATAGTTGACCTCTGACATTGGGGAAAAGCAGCGTCATACAAAAGAAAACTATCAGCTGGTCAAACTAAAATTGTCAGGATTGGGCATAATGAACCCAATGTAAAACCACTCTTATACAGAATATGAATGTCATCTGAACCCGCTGATTTCATAAAGACCATTCGACCATTTAATGGTCAACATTGCTTTCTCTACTCTCAACTCACAGCAAATATAAAAGTGTCAGGTTTGTTGAATTTCAAAATCTAAAATCCATTTGCTCTCAAGATAAGTAGCCCCTGAATCCTTCAACTGAGAATAATATACCCCAATCTCCCCATTCAGAATACATGCGCGGTCATCTGAGACCACGGTGCATGTGTATAGAGATGTTAGGAGGACAAATTGTTTACAAAATGAGTGTTTGGCCAACAGATATGTAAAGTGTAGGGTCAGTGTCCATCCTTTTGTAGTCTTGCATGTTTTATCTACTGCAGGAATAATTACTCAGTGTAGGATAACATTTTTTAGATTAATTCACTAGGGGGCAAGTCTTAATACTATGAGTATGTATTGAGCAAAGAACTAGATGTTCGGGTCTACATCTATAACTAAGCTTATGTTCCAAAAATAGCTGAACTCTACATAATCTACTTACATAATAGCCTTGTGGCTTCCACTTTCATCCAGTTTTAACGCTATCCCAAAATCCACTGTGTTGACCAGGAGTGCGCTGGACGCCATATTGGAAAACCTAAGTTATGGTCTCTTAATAGCGATCGCTGCACTCCAGGCCGACATCCCTGCACAATCAGCTTTCCCCCGCATCATCAGTTCCTCCCACACCCTCAGCCTCCCTACGCAGCATCAGCCCCCCCCCCCCGCACAGTGTTACCGCTGGCCATGGTAGTGTGACTCGGCTCGTCTCCTGACCCCATGATGTCACACAGGTCTTTGCCATCCTGAGAGCACCCAGCAGTAACACTGTGCAAGGTGCGTGGGGCTGATGCTGCGGGGGAGGCTGAGGGTGCAGGGAGAGGCTGATGGTGCAGCAGGAAGCTGAGGGTGTGGGGAAAGGCTGATGGTGTGGGGGGAGGCTGAGGGTGCTGGGAGTGGCTGATGGTGCCGCAGGAAGCTAAGGGTGTGGAGAGGCTGATGGTGTGGGGGGAGGCTGAAGGTGTGGAGGGGGGAGGTTGATGGTGTGGGAAGAGGCTGATGATGCGGATGGGGGAGGCTGAGGGTTCGGGGGGAAGCTAAAGGTGCGGAGGGGAGAGGCTGATGGTGCGGGGAGAGGCTGAAGGTGCGGAGGGGGGAGGCTGATGGTGCAGGGGGTCCTCCAGATGCGATAGCATAGGGTCTCCAGCTAGTATTAAGCATAAAAGCTTAACATCGCACCCTTCTCATGGGGTATAAAAACTGTTAACTATATAGATGCAGATTTTCTTGTTCCTTATATTACTATTCATTAGCAAGTAAAATGTCCTGTCCAAGTGTGACTGTAGTATAATTCAAAATCTCCTGCATATTCTATGCAAGCTTTTACAGTTACTAGTTAGTAATTACACATGGACATTAAAGGGAGTCTGTCACCAGGTTTTTGCTACTTAATCTGACCCGGGACCCGGATTCCAGTGATGTGTCACTTACTGGGCTCCTTGATACAGTTTTGATAGTCCCTCTTTTTTTTGTTGCAGATCTACCATTCTCTGAATATTGAGCTGTGAATACTTCGGCCCAAACCACTGATTGTCAGCTTTCTGTGTACCCTGTGCATAGGCAGAAATTTGTGGAGGCAGGGTTATACAGAGCTCATGAATTTGACAAAAGGAGCAAATATGTGTTTTGTGACAATCTTTTTGCTCAAATCTTATTTACATTGCAAAAGCTTGAGATGTTTCAGACGGGAACTTGTTGGTTGACCTTCACTGTTGACTTGACCTTGTCATATGTCATTCAAACACAAAGTGTATGTGACTTCCACACCTTAAATTGCAAAAGCAAATGTGAAATTATATGCTCCATTTCACATATAAGTGTCATAGAGGCTAACCCTTTGACCTTTCATACTGGTTGTCTTAGAAATTTCAGCAAATGCAACCCAAGAGGTCAGAAAAACCATGGGTACCTGTGTCAAATAATTTCCCAGTCTCTTGCGACCTATTGTTCAGTTGTCAAAAATGTCAACTTAATATTCCAAATTGCATTGAATGAATGCCTCTGATATATCTCCATAAGACTCATTCATTCTGGTGACCTAATGTTATGATGGAAGGCTACAATGCTCATAATAAATTCTGTTGCATAATTCAGCTGCCCTCGGGGCCCTTCTTAATCACTCTGATAACATGATATAACTTAACTGCCCGTGAATTACAATAATTAATAGAAATGATGATAGAAACTTTAACATAACTGAGTTGATTGAAAGACGTGAGCCTTGTGTGGTCCGTCAGAGGATTTAGCCTTTTTCTTCACATTAAGCTGTCACAGTGAGTCATATGGGTGGGATTGAATTAGTGTGCATGAAAGACAAGGGTTAAGTGAGTACAAAGCATAATGCATTACAAAGCAGAAATGGAGAAAATAAAAGGCAAAAAAACAAATATATGCTAATGAGACGTTACTATTTACTTAGTCACAGTCTGATCTCTATGTAGACCAAAAGGCATGGGCATAGATCCCACCATCCTGGATTCAGTAGGGTTCAGTCCCGCTGTTTTGGCACATCAGGGCTTTTGTCCAGCCTTCATCTTTGCCAACTCCATAGCCCCTGCTCCTCTGAAAGTGGGGCCAGCTTCTCTCTGTACATGCATAAGCTAAACAAACTATTCTCCTCTCCCCGAGACTGAAACTCGTAACCTTCATGTCCATAGGTGGCAGTTCTACCAATGAGCCACAGCTCAAACTAAGGATAACAGTAGGTGAGAGGAGAGGTCCCTGCCCGCTAGGGCTCACAGTCTACAAGGGATGAGTAAAGATACAGTAGGTGAGAATAGAGTAGGTGAGGGGAGAGGACCCTTCCCGTGAGGGCTCACAGTCTACAAGGGATGAGTAAGGATACAGAAGGTGAGGATACAGTAGGTGAGGAGAGAGTACCCTTCCCGTGAGGGCTCACAGTCTACAAGGGATGAGTAAGGATACAGTAGGTGAGGGTTATTAAAGAGTTATAACTTTTACTAACAAAGAACAGTGTCACTTGGTGTTCAAAATATATGAGATTGTACATGTTCACCTAATGAACTAAGTGCTGGTGGACTCACATACTCAGCCACTTTCCCCAATGATGGATTTTTACAATGCAACCCTCTGCCTATTGCAGAGCTGTCAATCGGGATAGCTTTCTGCCCTGCTTGTCAGAGAAGGAGCAAAGGCTCTATAGCAGCATGGCAAAATAACTGTGAAGAATGGAACAAAGAAGAAAAAAGAGAACCAGTCTCAGACTGAGGTCCACACAATATGCAGTGAAATCAGAAATAGTATGTGTTAAATAGAAATTGAAGGCATGATCATAAAAAGATAGTCTCCATAACTAAAGAGTAATCTGTGGTGCCCATCTACAAGAATAAAACTTTATTTATGAAATATTACTATTTCATGATGCCCTTTTAACAGTGAGTTGATAAAAACGTGTACCCATTCCCAACAACCCAGTAAAAGATTCACATAGAAAGGTGCACACCGTGCCCCATTGTAGTACATGCCATATTCCCCCCAAAATTGGTCAAAATTAAATTATTTGTGCCTGAAAGCAAACTTTATTAAATCCAAAATAAACAAGTCAAGTTTATTTCTTTTTCAGTGGAGTCTGTGGTTGGCAGACTTCCCTCGAGCCTGCTGGCTGCACAATCCTCTGTATTAAGAAGATTCATGTTTGTGTGCTTGTATATCTACATACAATGCCACAAATGATTCTAATAACAATGATGATCAGGCACTAAAGTGTTCAGGTGCTCGTTAGGCTGGCTTCACATTTGCGTTTGTGTCTGCATGCTGATGGCATGCAGACACAAACGCAGTGCAAAGCAGGGCCGAAAGATGTGTCCGCAGCGGAGAATGTCCGCCTGCGGACACATCACTGTGGAGCCCAGCAGCCAATTAGCGGTGTCCGGGGGCGGAGATCAGCGCCGGAGATCTCCGCCTCCCGGCCGCCGGTAATCTTCCCGCGCTGACACCGAGAGGAGATGTCGGCGCGGGAAGATTCAAACAGCTGTCAGATCAGCTGTTCTCCCCGCCGACATCGCTAGCAGATTACCAGCGGCGGGGAGGAAGAGGACAGCAGTGGCTCAGCTGATCTCCCGGTGGCCGTCGGTGAGCTCCTGTGACATCACCGGCGGCCACCGGGAGATTTTTCAATGGGTCTGCAGCGTTCTCCTGCGCTGTCAAGCGCTGAACACTGCGGACCCAATGAAGCCAATGCATTTTTTGTGCGCTTGGGGACGCTTGCTGATTTTCCAAGCTCCCCGAGCGCACAAAAAATGCAACTGGCTGCGTCCCGGGTGCGGATGCTGGACACCGGAAGGAGCAGATATCGTCCGCATCCGCACCTGAACGCAGCAAACACAAGCACTATGCGTTCCTATGTTATGCGTTTGACTGCGTATGGGAACGCAGCATAAGCTGCGTTCACATACGCAAATGTGAAGCCAGCCTTACTTGAATCATTCAGGTCGGTTGTATTGATAGGGTTAACTCAGTTAACGAGTATAATTGAAGTCAATAAGTGAAGGTCAGTCCAGCACTCTGACCACATACAGCCAGCCATAATTATTTCCAGGGAAGGGTTAGCTCCGCATCCGGACACATTGATTTTACCCACCAGTGAGATCCTTTCAGAAATTGCAAGTGGCTCTCACTGGGGTGCCAGCTCCTATCATTAACTGAAGAGAGACATCTTTTTGTGTTGGATCATTCACAAGCAACACATAGGAGCAACCGGGAGTACCGAGCATACCCGAGCACCCTAATGCTCAATCGAGTATCAAACAATGGCAAGCACACTCGCTCATCATTATTTGATAATTGTCATTATGTAGAAGACCTAATTAACACTCATAATAGCCACATTACAATACCCCTTAGGCCGCCTTCACACCACAGTGGAATCAGGTCCGGGGCTGTCCGGTGTAAACCAGACAGCCCCGGACCCGATTTTGACATTATACAGCCCTATAGGGCCGAATGGAACTGGATGTCAGCTATGTGCCATCTGGTTTCCATCTGTCCGGGAGGATCCGGGTGTATTCAGATCTTCCTCCCGGACACAAAAACGTTGCTTGCAACGTTTTTGTGTCCAGGGCGAAAATCTGCTCAAATCTGATCCTCCCTGATCCTCCCGGATCCGGGGCGATCTGGCACTCCCTAACATGGGGGTCTATGGCGCTGGGTCGCCCTTGTCCGACTAAAACATCGGATCCGGGAGCCGGACGCTGGCGGACGAAGTTTAGCAGCGAGCGCTGCTAAACCTCAGCACCACAAGCTGTCCCCTGCTGAGCTTTCAGGCTCCTTGCTAGCCGCAATCAAGAAAATTCAGCAGCTGCATCTGCGATCCTCGGAAGCCGACTGCACACCGGACCGGAGAGCATATATGCCCTCCAGTTCTGTTTGCAAATCTGGTCCGGGGATGTCTGATTCACATCGGACAGTACCGCACTGGATCACACCGCGGTGTGAAGCCGGCCTTAGCCACCATATTTTTTTATACATTGTATAACTGTTTTGCCAAAGTGGAAGGACAATGATTTAGTTCAGAATCCACCCTAAAAAGAATCAGTTAGCATCAAGTGGGAAAAATGGAAGCTAAAGAAGTGTGAAAATCACATTTTATGTATTAAGTTCAACACATTTTATATACAAAATGATTATTGGGATCACGCTTTTAAGTAATACCATAGTCAGCCATTATAACAATCTATGGATACCCATCAAACTCCATCTGTGAATACACACATATGTCTGGTCTCTACTACATATTTCTTTTAAATCTTTTCTATGACTATTCTATGATTTACTTACATGACACAATTCTCATAGTGAAAAGGTTTTTACCATGAGACAGGTTCATAATGACAACTCAACAACTGGGAGGTTCCATAAAGGTGAGTTAGGAGAAAATACAAACCATGGATGTGGAAAATCTGGGATATTTTTAAAGGAAACATGCAGTGCTTTTATAGCACCCTGAGGCACAATGTTATGAAGAAATAGCTGTCAAGACTCTCAATGAAAGATCTACAATGGAGAAAATGTGAGCACACAAGCCCGCTATGCCCCACAATGGAATTTGCTATTGTCAAGCTGCCTGCAAAATGACAACAAACTATATTTATGGATAATTAACTCAATTTCTGCTAAGTTTCACCTAGGAGTCATAGTAGTGCTGTTGACTCATCGGTGACGTTGGTATTTGGGAACATATTGTACATTGTGGAAAATGTTCACATCTACACTTGATTACAATTGTCAGCCTGTAGCTTCCTTTGCCTCTTATTTGCCTCCTGAACCCATAACATTAAGGGCTTATTCAGACGTCAGTTATTTACGTACTGATTCTATCCGTGTTTTTCATGGATAGAACTCGTAACTATTATAGTCTATGGAGCTGTTCACGTGTCCATGTGTTTTCACACAAGTGATAAGCAGAAAATCACTAAAGGTACCTTTACACGCCGCGACGGCAGGCTGGATACATCCCGCTACTTCACGTGCACGAGCACGCTCAAACGGTTACAAACGGTCAACGCATCACCTTTACACGCCGCCACAAGATGCGCCACGCCACGCTACATCTATAGCTAGCTACATCGCCGGGTGTCTCAAGTAGCCAGCTGTAGCTCATTTACACACCGCTATAACCAGCTACTATGGGCGTACCTGGTGCAGCAGGGCCAGCACATAGGCGTGCTACAATTGTGGATTACGAGCCGTCCGTACGCTGATAGGACGAAGCAATAACATCCTGATTGGGCAGGCAACGCAGGAGGCTGAGTAATACAGCACGCTCGAGCAATTGTGTAGTGTGACTCGTCAGCTCCTTTAAATATGCCTCCCTATGCAGCGACTACCAATCGTCATGCAGCAGCTTCCACCAATGATCGCACATGGGGCGCGGTAACACGGAGCCAGGGTCACGCCTTAGCTACATTGCAGCTACATCGCAGGCTGTCCCGAGTTCCCTTCCGTTGCCTCTTTACACGCCGATACAGCTCGCTACCATCGGCGTTGTAGCCATCAGTTTTCGAGCAGAGCTAGGAAACAGATGTATCTGTTGCCGGCTGTAGCGTCACGTCTTCAGACGCCGCTACGACGGGCTACATTGGCGCTACAAGCTACATTTGTAGCCTGTAGCGGGATGTATCCAGCCTGCCGTCGCGGCGTGTAAAGGTACCTTTAGGGTGGTTTCACACTTGCATGTTTTTGTCTTGTGTGCAAGTCACGCAAGCCTCCTGATCAGGTATGTGTCCCTATACTTAAAATGCAGCCATGGGTACATTACGCCTGATCCTACCACATCAAAATTTATGTCACCATCTCTGGCCACATGATGTTCCCTTTTAGGGAGTGGACTAAAATCTTGATGCCTCTGAATGTGTCCAGGTCCACAAATAGAATGGTGTCCAATGGTGGACAGATTCAGAAAGGGAGGATCCATCCATCCAAATTCGTTTTTCATGATTGAGCATGCCCAGACTCTAATTCCTGCATCTCACAATGCATCTACCCCCGCCTCAGAAAAAGGGCATGTGCCCTATGTTACTGTGTACAAATGTTAATAAAATTTATTGTGCACATGCTTATAATATGTGGGCACCTGGGGAGGGGCTGCATGAGTGGTTTAAAAACTAATACTTTATTATAATCACTGAATCACTGTTTGAAGTGCCGTCGGGTTTCATTGGCGGAGCAAGACGTCTACACCACTTCTATGCACAGAACTGTCAGAAGTGGAGTATTTCCTGTTCCTATGCAGCTTCTGACAGGACAGTGGATAGAATTGGTGTAGACGTCCCGCACCACCGGCGAAACCCAATAGCACTTCAAACAATGGTTTTAAAGCACTCGTGAAGCCCCTCCCCAGGTGCCCACATATTATAAGCATGCAAACAATAAATTTGATTGTATTTTCTCTCACCCTCTCCCGGGTCGGATCAAGCGTCCGACAGCTGTAAACGTGAAACCCCCCTAAGTCATGTTCGGTATTTTGATCTCAGTCTAAGATCAATCACCAATTCAAGCCATCCATGTGCTGTCCTTTTCTCATGGACTGTTTAAAAATTGAAGGTTTCTCAACTTTCTCACATTATTTTCATCTTATAAAAACTGATAAAACTCTAAGCACTGATCGTGAAAACTGACACACTGACGAAACGCTGATCAAAATCTGATAAAAAACACTGATGAGACTCGGACTGGTTTTTGCTTACGAGAAAAATCACAGACTTCTGAATGGACCCTAGTAGAAGGAGAGGACAAATTGGAGGAAAGCCAATTGCACCATCAAATTGTTTCTGTTATAATTGCTTCCAAGGTGGAATCTCACTGACAATCGGGAGCAATGAGTGAAGATCACAACATTTGGGAAGTACTAACCTACGTTTATGGAGAATATTCTGACTCTCCCCCGAAGACTGATTTAGGAATGTTGACCTTTTTAAACAACTGAGAAAATCCTTTTCCATAAGAGCATTATTCCCTTCCCAATCGAAAAAATGGAACTGAAGGTATTTGCTTTGAGAGAGTGTATTTGTGAGTGACTTAGTTACAAACGTGCCTGAGTATTTATAAGGCAGGTTGGGCAAGAGCAAAAGATACTACAACTTAAGCAATTCTTAAGCAAAACATTACTTTCTAAATTCATTCACTGGCCACTGAAATCATCTCAATAATGTTGGATTATAATTATTATGTTTCTGATGTCAAAAAGAATGTCTATAGATAGTGTGATGTCTGTCCGAGGCTACAAGCAAAAAAGGTTAAATCGGACGTACTAGGCACAAGCCGCTCCATTAGGTAGAATCCGAAGAAACCTTGACACCCTTTACCAACATATAGGGACCTGTATTTAC
Source organism: Allobates femoralis (assembly GCA_033576535.1). Taxonomy (NCBI): domain Eukaryota; kingdom Metazoa; phylum Chordata; class Amphibia; order Anura; family Aromobatidae; genus Allobates; species Allobates femoralis. The sequence continues at coordinate 80,393,585 of JARQOC010000001.1, forward strand.
AGCAGGGTCCAGGAGATTACTGCCTATGAAAGGGCAGAAGTCCAGAGACAGGAAAGTCCTCTAGCAGGATCAAAGCCGGGAGGTCAGGAAAAGGACAAAATCAGGATCCGATAGTGTAGTCAGGGAGCCAGGTCAAAACAAAATGACAGCAAGGTACAAAATCATTAGGCAGAAGAAGCATCCAAAAAACGGGCCGAGGTAACACAGGAAAAACTATACAAAGACAGGAGACTAGCCCGGGGAAGTAACAGCTATTTTCTATCAACTTCTAGTGAGAGGCTGAAGTTATTAGTAGGGTGTGGTTGTTTCCAATTGGATGATGCTTAGGGTTAATGACTTCAGCTGGACAGCACACACACATGTGAGGTACAACATGTCCCTGCCACTTTATCCTTAGTGGATGAGTGGAGCCTGCACTCTCTAGAGATTCTGGTTGTGCCTTCTTAATCACCAGGACCACCTACAGTATGAATATAGCAGTGCCTGGTGACATAAGCAGATGTCGATGGGGTAGACTTTGGTGGAGATGTGACACAGAAACACCTAAATAAATGTACATAGAAGTTCAAATTATTACTTAGGCTAGGGCAGCATGGCGACTTTGGGTGCAACAGCCAACATGCAAAGTTCTCTCTCTATTGCTTCTGTTTAAGGGCGGTATAGAAGTGAAATTGCCATATGATTACAGGAGACATGGGGCTTTTTATTTAGTGCAAATTTTGATGGCCATTGCCAAAGTGGCGTTGCTCACAGAATTTTGTGGGTGGGGCGTGTCTTCAGGCAGCTCTGAATTAATACTCGTGAGGACAGCGGGCATGAAAGACTAGTGACAGCTCCTCTGTAAAGCAGGGAGGCAGTTCATATTTTTAGAACATGAAGGCTAATGCCCCAATGGTGCAAACTATATCAAGTGGCCTACAATGTCTGACTCTTAAGCTCTAAATAAAAAACATCTTCCCCAGCAATTAAAGAGATTTTAATTTGAGGAGGCTGACAGACAAGTCTGGTCACATTTTCCTCCTTCAGCAGTCACTTTGTGGACAGAAGAGCTGTGCATTATGTGAGAAAGGTTGTGTTAACATGTGCAGGAGGAAACCTTGTAATATATTAAAGCTACAATAACATGGCACTAATAAAACTATTATAAAAGTGTCCACCCCTTTAACACAAGTAATATGTTGACTGATTAGTATGCTTGTAGAGAAAGCAGACTGTAAAGATCAGGGGTAGGAAACAATAAAAATTATCTCATTACAAAATATTAGAAAACATTAAAAATAATTTATTACTGAGTGCAGTAGAATAGGAGCTACATGGGACTTAAAGGGAATCTGTCGCTAGGATTAACCCTCCTAAACCATCTATATGGGCTTGTAGGTCATAGAAAGTTGAACAAAATGATACCTTGATATATTCAATCCGGGTTCTTATTCCAAATTAATTCACTTTTTTGTTAATATGTAAATGAGCTGTTAAGATTTACGTACTGACATAGATCTCCCTGATAATCTGCCCCCCAGAGTTTTACTTTAAATCAAAAAGGGCATTACCAGTGTGAGACATGTAATGACTGACAGTCTGCATGCTTCACCAGTCTGCAGAGCTCTGTGTGATTACAACTAACACATACAGCAAAGTTCAATCTTGTCTCAGAAACACATTTAAAGCTGATCCTCTTCTTATGTTAAATGAAAGTGGATATTACTAGTGAGAGACATGTAATGACAGACAATTGAAATCACACTCACAGATGTGATCTTTGTCTGATTACAAACACATCTACAGTTATCAACTTTACTGCGCAGGTCTGCCTGATTATAAAAACACTTCTTCACCTTCCATCTCACAAGCAGCCAGTGTGTGGTGATGGGGCAGTGGCTCATTACAAACCCATCTGCAGTTGTACTTCTCCTCTCACAGTGATTCTAGTTGTGTGACTCTCCCCCCACACTAAATGTGTGAGATGAAACCTAAAAAAAAATGTTAGTTGTGGTTAGGCACAGCTCTTCAGCTGAGAGGAAGGTAAAAAAGGTGAGGAGTAGCTGCTTCTAAAGAGACAAAATTCATCCTTGCTGTACTGTGTTATTTGTAACCACACAGCTCTGCAGTGAGATCAGGAGAGCAAACTGTCAGTCATTACATGCCTGACACTGGTAATACCTCTTTTCAATTGAAGGGAACCAACCACCAGGATTTAACCACCTGTAAATCTGTGCAGCAGGTGACTGATGTGTGCAGCTTGACATCGCTATTTGTCTTCTTATATATTCCTCCCCTGTGGGCTTGTCTTTCTTCTGTAAGCCAAACCCCCTCCCTCTCATGCAGACTCATCTGGGGAGGGGGGTTCTGCTTACAGTGGAAAGACAAGCCCACAGGGGAGGAATAAAAAAACCCCAAATAGTGATGTCAAGGGGCACACGTCAATCACCTACAGGTGGTTAAATTCTGGTGGTTGGTTCCCTTTAAGATTATCTCTGGAGACAGATTCTCAGGGAGATCTATGTGCTGCCCATGAATCTTAATCAAAACTCATTTACATATAAGAAAAATGTGGATTTCTCTTGAATAAAACATTCGATCACAAATATCAAGGTATCATTTTATTCAGCATGCTATACACATGTAGTTTAAGAAGGTTTATCGGATCCTACTGACAGATATTTTTTAATATAGGTTTCTGCACAAGTGGCACCAGGAATGTCATGGCACTACAAAAATTGGCACCAAAATAAAATTCACATCACTGGCAGTTAACACCAGTGCAATTACCAGATCAATACATCATATCCTTAATAGATTTTTTTCTTCTGATTTGGCATTCAAGTATGGCATAACATCACTTGCAATATTTAAGATGGCTATTTAGCTAAAATAAAGTTATGGGCATCTAATATAACACTTAGAATATCTTTAGGATCTAGAGTTCTCCTGAACTTGAAATTGTCTCATTGCTCACTTTATGCATACACAGAAGGTACAGCTTCATCCATGTGAATAGGTTTGTGCTGCAGTATCCTGGAGAACTGACAGAAACCTGAAAAGGTGTGACAGTGGGTGGATGTGGACTCACTGCACCACTAACCAAGTTTAGCGGCTTTTCACATCAGCGATTTTGCTGATGTGCGGCAGATCCGGTAGATTTACCGCATCTGCTGCCTAACGGCTGCACTTGTGGCGCCGTTCCGGCAAGCCCCATGCATAGTCTATGGGGTTTGCGGTCGGGTGTGGCAAGTGTGGTTACGCCGGATCGGCTGGATCCGACACTTGCAGCCGCGAAAATAAAAAGCTGCAAGCATCTGGTAGAACCGCATTTGCTGTGATGGATCTCAAGCCCCATAGACAATGGGGCTTGTCGGATCTGGGCCCTAGGTCGGCTGTTAGGTGGCCGATCCGGCAGATGCGGCACCACCTGCCGGATCGGCCGCAAACATCAGTAAAACGCTGATGTGAAGAGGGCCTTACCTTGGAGGGGCATGAATAAGCAACTTTCTCATATTCTCTAGAAGCTCTGATGGTGAGGATAGGCTGGGCTGCAGATAGATGCCAGGTACCACTTAGGGCCCTTTCACATCAGCGTTTTCTTAAATTTGCGGCAGATGCGGTGAAAAAAACGCATCTGCCGCAATTACCGCATACCGGCTGCACTTGCGGCGCGGTTGCGGTAAACGCCATGCAAAGTATAGGCGTACTTGCGGCAGGTGCGGTTTTGCACTTGCGGAAGGTGCGGCCGCGAAAAAAAACGCGGCTGACCGCAGTTTTTTTCGCGGCCGCACCTGCCGCAAGTGCAAAACCGCACTTGCCGCACCTGCCGCAAGTGCGCCTATACGTTGCATGGCGTTTACCGCAACCGCGCTGCAAGTGCAGTCGGTATGCGGTAATTGCGGCAGATGCATTTTTTTCACCGCATCTGCCGCAAATTTCAAAAAACGCTGATGTGAAAGGGCCCTTACAGGGCAGTCCACGGACCTGCAACAACTGACGAACAGGTCAAGACACGAGTGAAAAGTACAGAGGGCACAGGCATAGATGTCATCAGGGAATCCAAGTTCAGGTCAGGCTGCATGGGTTTAGTAAATGTAGCAGAGGTTAGGAACAGAGAGATCAGGATAAAGGAAAAGTCAAACTTGGTCAGAAACAGGAGAGTCAAATCAAGAAACACCTAGAAAACTACACAGACTGATCTTAACTAGAAACCAACATCATGCAAGGAATGGTGCTTGATAAATCCCCTGCCACTTGGGAATAGGTTAGGGAGGTAAACCCTGCAGGACACTGAAGGTATAAAGTCCTGCTGGATACAGCTGTGTCTCCTTAAAGCCAGGGGAAGACAGTAGGAAAGTGCAGCAGGAGTAGGAGTGCTGTAAACGGATTTCCACGTGCAGACCTGAGGGTGAGTGGAGCATCGCGGTGAGTAGGGTGGCGCTGTGAACATGTGCGGGTTACCAGCGTAACAAAAGTCTAATCCAGAACTACAACATCAGTATCAATGGGGGTTACATCAACTGGAACCCATTATTTTTAGTTAGATGCCGTATCCTAATGATAAGGGGAAGCTTGTATGTAAACAGAATGACCTGTTAAGGTGGGAGCAAATTGTCTAACAGTTTTTCTACAGGAATTATTGGGCAATATCTTAAGATTCTTTCCAAAAATTACAAAGTAGTAAAACAAAATAATCACGACAGGTATAATATTACTTTATCCTCATTATACCTGTTTTTTAACCACTATTTGAAGACAGAAGGATGTTTAGAGCAGAATATTGGACTTTCTTCAGGTGAACAGGAAGGTTTTCCTGTTTAGAATTAAAACATAGGGAACCATATGAAGGGGCACTAACTTATCATCCAAACTGAACATTTTGTCCAGGGATATTATTTGCCTTGCATCTATTTGTTTAATAGCCGTACACTGTGCCAAGTGGTATGCCAGTCAGGTCTTGGCCTCAATTTGAGAGGACAAGAATTTTGCTAATACTGAGGAAAAAGTGAACAAATAGCAAAATCTGACCTGATTCTTCTCCTGCCAGAGAGGCCCCGTGTGGTGGGGACTGAGTGCAGGAATTACTGTTTCTATCAATGGCTTTCATTGCATTTTCTGATTTTCAGTGGATGATTAAAAGGTTTTGCTATGAAAACTGAAAGTCCCAACTCCCCATAATAAAGAAAACATAATGTATGGAACACAGCAACATAGTACAGGTATCCCGGATGTGTCTGTACATGGGCACCGGATGTAGCGCAGGCTACTGTAATTTGGGAAGGCTACTTGATTTTTACTACTAGAGGTTTGAGAGTTACACATGACTGACATAGAACATTTCTGAACCTATAAAAGTTGTCCGACTCCAATTGGTCCAGGTTGGTCCAGGTAGATCTATTTTCAATCACATGACCACTGACGCCATCAATTGGCTGCAGTGGGCAGGTGACTCTCATTGAAAATCATCAACTATGCATTGGATGACAGATTCTGTTCTGTTAAATTCTTTAAGGAAACTTAACATGCGTAAAAATGCTGATAACCTGCAGACATAGAGTTATTCTGCAGATTAAAAGCATTTGAAACCTGCCCTGCATATTGAACCCTGCTTCCTGGAGGAAAAGAACTTTAATCCTCTTGGCAGTGTTCAGGTTTCAGTCATTTGGAAAGGCTGACGTGGGTTCAGTCACTGGTCTGTATGGAAGGTGGTGGCTGTAACCATGCCTCCTGCTCTGACAGCTGGTTCTAATGCTGAGCGGTTGTCAGTGTCGGGGATGAGGTGACAGATGGCGCTCACCATACACAGAGTGGGGACTGATTCTGTGCTGCCTCCAAGACTGAAACCCAAACAATTAGGAAAAGCACCTTTCCTAAGTGGTGGATGCTGCTTCTATACTTCACGCCTGATTACAGACAGATTCTAGCTCACAGCATTTGTACTGAAGAAGGTCTATGTAAGGCGGCGTTCACACACAGCTTATTCCTGCATTTTGTGAGGATCCATTTTTAGAGTAAAAACTGAACCAAGAATGGATCCTGACACAGCTCAGCGTTCTGTGTGTGAATGCCGCTGTGCTATTCACTTGCCGGTGATCTCTCCTCATCCCAGAGGCAACAGCGAGCGTGGCCTCTAGGACCTTGCAGCGTCCCATGTGACTGAGTGATGTCGTTCAGTCACATGGTGCTGTCCAAGGTCCTCCACAGGTTCTACAGCATCGGGATGAGGAGAGATCAGTGTGGGAGCGCGGCGAGGTGATTAAAAGAGCAGCGGAAAAAATGCCAAAGAACTGACATGGCAATTCTTTTTACAGACCCGCTTTTGAGCCCAAAAGTGGGTCTGTAAAAAGTGCACTGTGTAATGCAAAATAGTGAAAAGCATTGACCTGGCTGGGACAGCTAATGTCACTTTGTCTCACTGCATTCCACTGCAATAGTGGATCTGTACAAAGCGGATCAATAGCACTGCAATTGCTCAGCATGTGAATGCAGCTTTAGACTGAAATGTCTTTTGCTAAAAGGCTTAGGCGATGTTCACACATCTCCGCTGCTAGTATTTAGCGGGTCTCTGCTAAATACTTAGCTTTTTTCAGCGAAGCGGAGATGCGTGAGCGCCGCCACTTCCTGGTGACGCAGCCCCTGGTTACCCGATCTTGATCGTGGTAACCACTTCACACACAAGGCTGTCTAGTGTCCGCTTTCCCAGAGCGGACAGGGAAACGCTGCTAGACCCGCTAAATACTAGCAGGGGAGATGTGTGAACATGGCCTTATGCTGCTCTTCACAATAAAGTGAATATGGCTGGGGTTACACATAGAAATCCGTTTTTGGAAGTCATTTTCATCACCAATCCGTTTTTTTCTGGGTGCTTTTTGAGCCTCCTGCACTCCTGTACGTTTTTGGAATTTTCATTAAAAAAACGCATGCGTTTCCCATAGGGCCCCATGTTAAAAAAAACGCATGAAAACGCATGCGTTTTTTAACTGATGCCAAAAACGCTGTTTACTGCGTTTTTGGCTCAAAAACGGACAGGGCAATGTTTTGAGCTCCAGAGAAAAACGGACAGGGTGTTTATTACACCCAATGCGTTTTTCTGTCAGTTTTTGGACTTAGAAAAAAAAAATGACAAAACTGAAGCCAAAAACTGACTGAGGGCTTATGTGTGACCCCAGCCTATTACTCACAATTCATGAGTGCATGGTTATAAATTATCCTTGCCTACAGGTTTAGGTTCTACCAGGGCACCTAGATTGTGTCAGGCTGGGGTTACACATAAGCCCTCAGTCAGTTTTTGGCTTCAGTTTTGTCATTTTTTTTTTCTAAGTCCAAAAACTGACAGAAAAACGCATTGGGTGTAATAAACACCCTGTGCGTTTTTCTCTGGAGCTCAAAACATTGCCCTGTCCGTTTTTGAGACAAAAACGCAGTAAACAGCGTTTTTGGCATCAGTTAAAAAACGCATGCGTTTTCATGCGTTTTTTTTAACATGGGGCCCTATGGGAAACGCATGCGCAAACGCATGCAAACGCATGCACTTGCGTTTGCGCATGCGTTCGCGCATGCGTTTTTTTAATGAAAATTCCAAAAACGTACAGGAGTGCAGGAGACACAAAAAGCACCCTATAAAAAACGGATTGGTGATGAAAAGGACTTCCAAAAACGGATTTCTATGTGTAAGGCTGGGGTTACACATAGAAATCCGTTTTTGGAAGTCATTTTCATCACCAATCCGTTTTTTATAGGGTGCTTTTGTGTCTCCTGCACTCCTGTACGTTTTTGGAATTTTCATTAAAAAAACGCATGCGCGAACGCATGCGCAAACGCAAGTGCATGCGTTTGCATGCGTTCGCGCATGCGTTTCCCATAGGGCCCCATGTTAAAAAAAACGCATGAAAACGCATGCGTTTTTTAACTGATGCCAAAAACGCTGTTTACTGCGTTTTTGGCTCAAAAACGGACAGGGCAATGTTTTGAGCTCCAGAGAAAAACGCACAGGGTGTTTATTACACCCAATGCGTTTTTCTGTCAGTTTTTGGACTTAGAAAAAAAAAATGACAAAACTGAAGCCAAAAACTGACTGAGGGCTCATGTGGAACCCTGGCCTAACCCCAGCCTCAGACATGCTTTACTCTACACACGTTTGCTCTATGCTGTGACCACTGAGTAGAAGCCTCAAGGGTGGATGTACCATAGGTTCAATCTGTGCAAGCACACATATGCCCAAGAGGAAAGGAGACCATTTTCCCCACTAAAACAGGTGGAATTGTGCATTAGGATGAGCTACTGGGCTACAAACAGCCCATATATTGTTCTTGCACAGGTACCTCTTCTGTCTGTGTGTGCTTTCTCCCTGATGGCTTAATATGATGGCTGTATTCACAAGTTAGGCTGGGGTTCCACATAAGCCCTCAGTCCGTTTTTGGCTTCAGTTTTCTCTTTTTTTTTTCTAAGTCCAAAAACTGACAGAAAACGGATTGGATGTAATAAACACCCTGTCCGTTTTTCTCTGGAGCTCCAAACATTGCCCTGTCCGTTTTTGAGTCAAAAACGTTGCTAGCAACGTTTTTGGCATCATTTAAAAAACGCATGCGTTTTCATGCGTTTTTTTAACATGGGGCCCTCTGGGAAACGCATGCGCGAACGCATGCAAATGCGCACTTGCGTTTGCGCATGCGTTTGCGCATGCGTTTTTTTACTGAAAAGTCCAAAAACGTTCAGGAGTGCAGGAGGCTCAAAAAGCACCCAGAAAAAAACGGATTGGTGATGAAAATCACTTCCAAAAACGGATTTCTATGTGTGACCACAGCCTTATAGTTATAACCTGTTTACAGTCTTTGACTCGCATGTTTCTGCCTCACAATACTTAGTCCTTTAGATATGGAGCTCACACTGCTAATAGCAAGATTAGCTGTTTTCTTATAATTCAGTTTTAATGTTGAGTACCAATGGTTACATGTTTGTGTAAAGGATCAGAGCAATGTTGAATGAGTTGACAGATATGGAAAAGTCAGGTGTGAGAGGAAATACTATAAAGCAGGTAGGTTCAGTCACACCGGAGCAGATCTTGACAGAGGAGATAGTATCTATGCGGAGACTGATGCTCATCTTCCTATGATGTGCAGACGACTCAGTGTTCATTTATCAGTTCTGAGTAAAGGCAAAGACTAAATAATGGCAGAGGAGAAGCGTAACATGAAGCTGCTTTCCGTCAAGAGGCCCGTCCATATGTGACTGCCACCTCTGTGTCCTCTATAGCTGCATTTAGATTGCTCACACTATGCTGGGCTTTACATTGCTTTGATAGTTTGGAATTTGGTAGGAAAATGATAATAAGATTGAAAAATGAAGGAAATTAAGTTCTAGCACCTACAGTGTGGGCAAAATGAATGTAAAGGGGAACCACACACTCAAAAAAGTAGATGGTAAGTTAAAATCATATGAACCAGAGCAGTTTTTAGACATATTAGACTGGTATGTGCACCAAAAACAGTTTTATCCTGTAGGAGATGAGGACAGCAAGAGCATGCTTAACTATAAGTTTTATGTAAAGGGACAAGTACACTTTAGATATTGTCTCCAGTTGTACTGTACTTCCCTATATTAGCCGGTAGCAGTTATTCTTGGTCATATTCAGTATGCGTTAAGTTTTTGGATCGACATTTCTCCTCTTTTGCTGCCTTGCTTTGTTTTTCTGATTTCAATAATTTTCCCAGAAATAGAATACCTGTGTCTGGCGTTAGATGAGTGACATCAAACACCCCTTGTGATGCGGGACTGAGAACATCCCTTACACTCGTGAAGAGTTTTTAGAAATCATCTGGCTACATCTAGGCACCCATACCCATTATATGCAGCCTTAGTCATTTATAAACTACTTATTGTGATATTTGTTTTGTCTACTGAGATGAAAAATCTATTTTGATTATGTGAAAAAGTATAAGGGAGTACGTATCACAAGAAGACCTGGCGGCTGTTGTGGGGTCCTTGAAGAGAGACTTCCCAGCCCTGGTTGGCGTCATCATGCTCTTTGCTGTTAGTTGGCAGGAATCCCTTCATCAGAGGAATTGCATCGTTAGCAAACAAGAGGGTGATGAGTTGGCTGAAAGGCCATGAGAAGGGAGAGGAAAACAAAAATCAGGCTTCTTTTATCTGGAATGTCAAAACCTATTATCCAGAGTGTCAAAAGAAGACACCATAATGAGATTCTTTTTTTATATGGAGACCCTTCTATGTGCAGAAAGAGAAACATGGTTATTCTATTTCAGAAAAAAAATATTAACTTATCTATTTTTTCTCCTTAGGTCTTTGTGTTTTGCCACGCTCTACTTCAGCTCTCACAGCTCCTGTACAGCGCTTACTTTAAGAGCAGCCTGACCACAATTGAGAAACGCTTTGGCCTCTCCAGCTCCTCTTCTGGTCTTCTCTCAAGCATCCATGAGGTAGGTCAAGCATAATTTGTTGCATTGAGAAATTCTTCATCTGTTTATCAAATGCATGGGGATGAGACCAATACCTGACAAATCCCATATGCATGAATGGCGCTGTTGTTACAAGAAAATCAGACCTTTTTTCTAATCAAAAGGACTCAAAATGTGACCTGGTACTGAAATGGATGTTAGGTGCATGTTTACACTTGCCTCAAAACAGCAAAACCAACAAAAAAATATATAGTGAGCAAAATACCCTAAAATAAATGAATAAATAAATTGCAAACTGCATAAAAGTAAAATAGTGTCCTTAATGACATTATTTGATCAAAAAATGCACAAGCCGGCCCACTGCGTCAAGGCTACCCCATTGGGACAGGCCCTACCTAACGATATTAAAAACCTTACTAGATGTTGGTGACATGAATCTGACAAGGACTGAGTAGGACCTGGGTAGGACTTGCTTGGTATTTTCCATTGGGACCCAGGTCTTACTCAGTCCTTGTCAGATTCATGTCACCAACATTTGGTAAGGTTTTAATATCATTAGGTAGGGACCGTCCCAATGGGATCGCCTTGACGCGGTGGATGGCTTGCGCATTTTTTGATCAAATAATGTCACTACGTACCCTATTTTACTTTTATGCACTTAGCAATTTATTTTAGGGAATTTTACTCATGTACATTTTTTGTTGGTTTTGCTTTTTTCTAATCATAAACATCTATTTTTAGTTACTCTTCATTGACTCTCTTGACATAACAGAATAAACTCTAACTTCATCATTAACATAGATTTAATCTTACAATTTTTTTTATACAGTGACTGCAATATAATTCTGCTTATTTTTACTCCCTTTGTTTTAGATTAGTAATGCTGTGCTGATTATCTTCATAAGCTATTTTGGATGTCGGGTACATCGACCTCGTATTATTGGTATTGGTGGTTTACTGCTAGCCTTTGGGACATTTCTACTGACAGTACCACACTTCCTCTCGGATAAGTATCAGTACACATCGCTAGAACATGGTACGTTCATCATCAGGAGAATGCTAGGCTTCTTAAACCCTATTTGTTTTCTATAAGGTGACTTGAATGCATATTATAATATAGAACTTAAAAAAATAAAGAAAAATATAACACCCTTCCAATTAAACTTAATGCTGTGCTGATCAAAAGAAGTCAGAAATAAAGCCTCTTAAAAGGGTTGTCCTGGACTTCTGAATGAAAGCGTACCCTTAGGATAGATTAGCATTATTTGAGTGATGGAGTTGCAACACCCGACACCCTTGCCGATCAGCTTTGGCCGCAACAGCCAGATATGTTCACTTGCGGCGGTGCATAAACAAGTCCTTCAACGGTAAAGTGGCCATAGAGATACTGCACATCTGCCCTTTATTGATTCACTGTGCAACTCTGAAAGTGAACACTTCCAGCCACCAGTACCAGGAACAGCTGCTCGATGGGAGTGCTGGATTCCACCGATTAGATATTGACAATTTATCCTAGTCATAGGCCATCAATGTAAAAGTCCTCAACAACCCCTTAAGTAGTTTCCAACTCTCTCTTATAATGTATATTGGGGTTTCCTAACACTTACCTAAAAGTAGAAAGAATTTATGCCTCATCAGTGGCAGACACAGACAGAAAAGGGCCCCTTTGCAAGAACAGCACATGGTACCTTTGCAGTAATAATAATAATCTTTATTTATATAGCACCAGTATGTTACGCAGCACTTCACAATTCACAGGGGACATATACAAACAGTCATATATCAGTTATCAAGGAATACAAAATTAAAGCAATATAATAACGCCCTGCTCATAAGAGCCTAAAGTCTGCAATGAGGGGGGGTGACACACAGTACAGGGGCTTATTTACAATGATGGTGCAGCCAACTTAAGGAAGTGGGGAATAGATAAGAGCTGCATGAGTGGCCACCAGTCATTCTTTGTAAAGCTTTTGAGTCTGGTGGAGTGAATAGGCTATGTCTGAGTGACTTTGACTAGGCAGAGGTTCCCAACTCTAGTCCTCAAGGCACACCAAGAGTGCAGGTTTTCAGGATTTCCTTAGTATTGCACAGGTGATAATTGAATCACCTGCACTGGGGATGATTCCAATTTCTAAGGAAATCCTGAAAACCTGCACTGTTGGTGTGCCTTGAGGACTGGAGTTGGGAACCTCTGGACCTAGGGTACATGATAGGCCACCCTAAATAGATGTGTTTTTAGGGAGTGCCTGAAATTTTGTAAGTTGACCTAATTTCTTGGGGTAGAGCAGTCTAGAGAATTGGTGCAGCTCAGGAGAAGTCTTGGAGTTGATAGTGGGATGTTCGTATTAATACAGAAGTTAGTCTAAAGTTGCTTCCAGAGCATAAAGAACAAGCAATTTGAATTTGATCCTATATTGTATGGGCAGGCAATGCAATGACTGGCACAGATCAGAAGCATCCAAGTAATAGTTAGCCAGATAGGTGACCTTGGCTGCCGCATAACAGATGGACTGGAGAGGGAAAGCCTAGTGAGGAGGAGGCCAATTAATAGAGAATTACAATAAGTACAAAAAGTGTAGCACAGGCTACACTAATGATATGTCCACCACTGGCTCTAATTGTGCCCTCTTAAAACTAATTATACCCTTTATTCCTGCCTCTTAAAAAATAATAATGGCCTCCTAATGCTTGCCTTGTTTTAAAATAATTGTGACATAAAATTAGTTATGACCTCATATTGCTTATGTTATTATATTCCTTAATGTCCTCAAAATTATGTTCTTAATAAGTAATAATGACCAATAGTGAACATCCAAAAGTTATTTTGCCCTCTTATTGACCACTTAAATGTGATTATGCCCCATAAGTGCCCAATACAAAAACACACTCAACTAATCCACTCATGAGTTTTCGAGCCAAACACAGGCAGGGCAATGCAGTGACCGGAGCATGGCCTCTGAGTCTTGCCGGCTGCAGACTGCCTATAGGATGGACATGTCAGGAGAGAGACAATAGTTCTCTGCTCAGTCATCAGTTATAGCTGCTCTCGCATCCAGTGGATGCCAATACTATTGAAAGTAGCACTCATCCAGTTTTGAGTGGTTACCACAGAGTGATTAGATCAGAAATTGATCCTAATTTTGACAAAGTCCCATAGTTAAATCATAGGCAACAAATTTCAATTAATTTGACACATTGATTTATTGTACAGGAAATAAGACTCATCATGAACTATGCACAGGAGAAAACAGGACTATGTATGATGCAAGGACAACAGGTCAACAACCATCCCAAACCAAAAATGTTGACTCTGGCAAAATGTGGGCTATAATGGTTGTCGGGCAGCTATTGGCTGGAATTGGCACAGTACCAATACAACCTTTTGGTATCTCCTATATTGATGATTTTGCAGAACCAAACAATTCACCTTTGTATATTGGTAAGAAATTAAATCTAAATAGAATTAAAGTTTTATTTAGTATGTACCTGATGTAACCATTTTGATTGTCTGCCTACAGCCATTCTGTTCGCAATCTCAGTATTTGGACCAGCATTTGGGTATCTTCTGGGTTCCATGGTCTTGAGAATGTTTGTTGACATCGGAAGAGTTGACCCTGGTGAGTATAGATGGAAAACTTACACTACATACTAGTATTATTTGTATCTTTCTTAACTAGAAGAACAAAAAGTTTAAGAAAATGGAAAAATTTGGAACATCTGCACATACTGTATATCACAAACTTTTATGCTCTCATATCCTGAAAGGCAACAATTCAACTCATTAATCTAATTTTTTGATGATAACTCTTATTTATTATTTCAGCGGAAGTTGACATTAACCCAAGTGATCCACGTTGGATAGGGGCCTGGTGGCTTGGTCTCCTCATAGCATCTGGATGCCTTGTGATTACATCCATCCCTTATTTTTTCTTTCCAAAGCACATGGCAACAAAGGTAAAAAAATAAAAAATAAAACATTCACTTTTCTACATGTACACATTTTGAAGGCGATTCATGTGAATTAATTTTTCAAACAATCTTTTGTAAAATAAATCATGCTTTCTTCTTCTTCAACTCCATAGGAAATTGGTTGAACTAGATAGAATTTTTTATTTCAATGTATTTATTGATCTTCTAATTTTGTATTATTGACCAAGTAATGTTCAATGCTTAGCTCTTAACCATCATTCATGGTTTGAATGGGTGACCTGCAGGACCATTCTAACATTTCTTTTTTATGAACCCTCTTTGCTAGCCATCAGTAATAAGTGTACAGTTTATGCATTAGAATACTACCGGTCTCCATTTTATGCCTTTTCCAGCATTGCTCAGGTCCTCTCCTTCATCATTTCACTTCAATTATTTCTAGCCATCTCACGCAGCATTTGTGTATGGCGTGAAAGTCACTTTCTCAATATAAGTTTACCAGACTCAGAACAAGGTTCTTATACAATTGCATTAAGAAAGGAACTAACTGTTGGTAGCATCTGCCAAAAAATAACAGCTGAGGTCACATGATGCAGGAGTGGACTGGAGGAGCGCTGGAAACAGTAGAAGATAGCAATCGGTAACTATTTTACTGATGTATGTAAAGTGCTATGGAATTAATAGCGCTATATAAATGAATATTATTATTATTATTATATTATTTTAATGCTCACACTTTGCATACATTACTGATGGGTAATTAAAACAAAAAAAAAGCAGGAATGGTCCCTTAGTCAATCTATATACACTAGACAAAATATAGCCAACCTAAACTCTGCAGTATCAGTCAGCAATCAAATGTATATGGAAGTCACTTAATTTAGTGAGTATGACCAACTAGAAACCAAATATCCAAATAGGTTTTTAATGTTTACCCTTCCTTAGTATGATAGTGGGGAAAGTATATAAATTCTTATATTTTCTTCTGCACATTATGATCTTATTCTATTGTCATTGCTCCCCTGAGTATTGTTTTTTTCTTCCTTTTTAATTCCATACCGTTCCACAGATGTGAGTCTTTTTATTTAGTGCACACAATATTGCTTTTTTTTATACATTTTCCAATGTTGCTCACTCACACAGGCTGCCTTCACATTTGCGTATGGGAACGCAGCGTATGCTGCGTTCCCATAAGCATTCAAACGCATGCGCACTGCGTTCCTATGTTTAACATAGGAACGCATAGTGCCTGCGTTTGCTGCATTCGGGTGCGGATGCGGACGATATCTGCTCCTTCCGGTGTCCAGCATCCGCACCCGGGACACAGCTTGCAGCATTTTTTTGTGCGTTTGGGGATCTTGGAAGATCAGCAAGCGTCCCCAAGCGCACAAAAAATGCATTGCCGTCAATGGGTCCGCAGTGTTCAGCGCTTGACAGCGCGGGAGAACGCTGCGGACCCATTGAAAAATCTCCCGGTGGCCGCCGGTGATGTCACAGGAGCTCACCGACGGCCACCGGGAGATCAGCTGACCCTCTGCTGTCCTCCTTCTCCCCGCCGCCTGTAATCTCCTAGCGATGTCGGCGGGAGAACAGCTGATGTGACAGCTGTTTGAATCTTCCCGCACCGACATCTCCTCACAGTGTCGGCGCGGGAAGATTCAAACAGCTCTCAGATCAGCTGTTCTCCCCGCCGACAGTCCCGGAGCTTACCGGCGGCCGGGGGCGGAGATCTCCGGCGCTGATCTCCGTCCCCGGCCCGCCCCCGGACAGCGCCGATTGGCTGCCGGGCTCCATAGTGATGTGTCCGCAGGCGGACATTATCCACTGCGGACACATCATTTGGACCCTGCTTCTGACAGCGTTTGTGTCTGCATGCCATCAGCATGCAGACACAAACGCTAATGTGAAGCCAGCCACAGTAAGTAGGGATAACTGCATAAAAACACATCACTATAGAACTCAGTGAGCACAACAACATTCATTAAAGAACTTAAAGTTGGTTAATTAGGTGCCCTAAACCATGAAACTAGGAAAACTTACATATCTATAGAACTGTATGGCAGATACAAAATACTTTTGAGAGCAGCAGGAATAAAATAAGAGCAGAAAGTGTCCATTTTCAACCTGGTGCCAAGTTGCCTTTAAGCCTTAAGATACCAAAACTTTAGCTGTCATCCCTATACTCCTCAGGTCACAGCTATCTCTTTAGGTGGCAGCTGTTCTTTAAGAACAAAAAGATTGGGCAATAACATTTTATACAAATTTACTATGCCCAATAGTTTTTTCCCATAACCTCACGTCAAGGGGTAAAATTACTGAGTTTAACTGACTTTTCTTTATTGTGTACGACGTGTGCCGTTTGTGAAACTGAGTCATTCGACGAGGTGAAATCGAGGCTTTATGGCGTCCAATCAAAGACATCCATGCCAAAAAGTTGAAAGGAATGAATTCCCTAAAAAGCCATTCAATTATTTTATTGCAAATAAGAAACCTAAACTATTAATAAAAAGCCCCCTAAGATTATTCTTTCCAAGAAAATGATGTAAATACTTAAGTCCCAAAAAAAAGGGTTGAGAAAAGTATTCTAGGAGTGATACCTTTATTGGGTAACCAGAAAAATTATATTTGTAAGTTTTCAAGGCTCACATGGCCCCTTCATCAGACAAATGATGATTTGTCTGATGAAGGGGCCATGTGAGCCTTGAAAGCTTACAAATATAATTTGTCTGGTTACCCAATAAAGGTATCACTCCTAGAATACTTTTCTCAACCCTTTTTTTTGAAACTTAAGTATTTCCATTGATTTCTCTGGCTGACACAGTACCACAATATTATTTTGTATTGTGCTTTCCAAGAAAATGCAAACTTTACTTTAGCACTATATGTTCATGTAGGAAATGTTCTCTTGACCTTTGCCGACATATGCAGAAGCCATGTAATTAGTGGTGAGCAAGTAGTACGTTTTCTCAGGTCCAGAAAGCTCTAACCGAATACTTTGAACAGTTTCCGTATTCGCATCTGAGTGAGTCCCCCATTGACTTGCATTGGATTCATTACTCGTTCAAGGTACTTGTTTAAAGCTATCCGAACCCGAGCATCATTTACTCGCTCATCACTACAGGTAATTAAGCATGATAGACTCCTAAAAATTAATTTCTAATGTCCCAGAGTACAATAGCAATGTATTTTTTATTTTTATTGTCACTGATGATTGCAGTTAATGGTGATGGATTGTGTACTGAGCTATGAAGTCTCAAACCATGGCACTGCTTACACCAGTTGTTGTGTCATTTCATACTTGGTAATAATTTTGCATTTTGGTTTACTTGTAATTTTTTTCTCTCGCCATTATCAGTTTTTACTTTAAATCAGGACAGATCTATTAGGGAAGTAATGTCATGAATCCGCCTTTTTGGAGAGTTCACACCCTGTCCTCCAACATCACGGACTCCTCACTTTTACCGCTGCTGATGTTTGCAATTGGAGATTACATTACATTGTGTAACAATTGATGTCCAGATATTTTTTTGGCAAGTATAAAATGATCATTATGTTTCTTTTTTGTTTTTGTTGTCAGAAGTCAAACACAGAGGAGAACGTTCTCAGAAAGATCCCAGATTCAACCAGTGAGGAGAGTTCTCTATCCGGTTTTATCAAAAGTAAGCAGACGGCACCGCAGGGACCCCATGGCCAGCCATATCACAGGAAGGGCTGAGCACATTTTATTCCTCAAGTCAAGTGCTGAGCACTGTGAATTTCTGTCCTTGAAGTTCAGTTCAGTAACTAACAATAATATGAATGACCAGGAAAGTAAATGCTGCCCAACCTACAAGACTGGATGCAGCATTGTAAGAGTTAAGAATTAAGAAATGCTTCCTTAAAAAAGTTTGTCTAATTTGATACCACATTCAATATTTAATTGTGTAGGGCGGTCTGAAAAGTTGTCCTTTACATTTGATTTACCATTTACAACTTTGATTGTAATTTACATGAAAAACACATTTAATTATTTTTTTTTAAACAAAATTAAATTAGGTGGTAGTTGTAAGGATATTTTTCTTTTTTAAAATGGGGGTATGCTAAGTGATAAAAATCATCATCCAGTTATTGTCAGAGTGTTGTAAGCTATAGGACTGGTTGTGACTTGTAATGATCATATAGGGGCTTTGATTTTTCTACATATAGTTGGCTAGCAAAAGTGAATCAATTACATTGTGTGAGCTCTTACAAAAATAATCATGTAGGAGACCAGGAGTAGCCACAGACGGAAGAGGACCCCTGTGTGAGACAAATATATGGGCCCTTTGCAGTCCAATACATCCTCATAACATGCAATTCCAGTTGCTTTAGAGGTAGAAGCGGCCCCCTTACCTCTTGGGTCCCTTTCTAGCTTCCCAGGTTGCACCAATCGTATGGTACTTGCATGCAAGTATTCGGAATTTATCATAATTTTAAAGGCTTTCTTATATTTGAGACTCTTAAACGAGGCTCCACAGACTCCATTTGCATATTCAAATTCCCAGGAAGCAATGCGCCTAGGAATTCACTGTGTTGAGCGCTTTAGCCAGCTGCCCACAGCGTTTTCTTGGACTGGTCTCCCTGAGATCAGTGAAGGCTTTGTGATGTTGGTCTACCAGGCATTGCTCCCACCTAGCCAGAATCCTACTCCACACTGATGAGAGGCAATACCCCGAAACAGCTATTTGTGGATGGATACCTGGCTTTAATTCCCTTGTCATATCCTAAAGCTCGTAACTGAGCAGGATAGTGACTGAAAGGGCCACTTAATATGGTGGTTATGGTGGTCTCCACAATTAGTCCACCCCAGGGCTAGCTCCTTCCCTGGAGGGATATCTGGCTAGTCCCATGTTTGAGACTCTTAAACGAGACTCCACAGACTCCATTTGCATATTAAAATTCCCAGGGGGCAATGTGCCTAGGATTTCACTGTGTTTGAACGCTTTAGCTGGCTGCCTGCAGTGTTTTCCTCCACTGGTCTCCCTGAGATCAGTGAGAGCTTTGTGATGTTCTTATATTGACTGAGCCTTTAAAAACACTTCTAAATGGTAATTTTTGTAATATGAACATTTCATTTAAGCATCATTATTATTGCACCATAACTGTAGGGAAAAAGATATGGACCACATATCCAAATATTATACATAGATCTACTGTGGCTAAGCAAAACGTTTCAAAACTGAACATGAGGTTATTAGTTAAAGCACCACTCAAAAAAATTAACTGCTAAAGTGATGCTTTAAGTCTAAATCCCCAGCCCCTAGTCTTATACTCTCCTTTCGGCATTTTCATCTGTTATCTGCATCGCTCCGGTCTGTCTCCTACTAGTTGTGACCTGCCTGCAGCTCCAGTGTTTAATGTAGCGATCTGAAAGTCACAATTCATTTATCAAGTATTTTTTGTTTCCCTTCTACCTTCCTTTATTTTTGATTATTTTATTACCCTGCCCATTTCCTCATTCATTTAAAAAAACCTCTATGATTACTTGAAATCTTATTCTTATCTAACCGAGTTTAATAATAACTGCATTATTATTTATTGCATTTCTGTTTATTTTACTTATTGTTAATAAAAAGATTTGAACACAATTCAATACATCTCTATGAGAGCCTCATTCTGGCCTTTTTCTGGTTCTCATCGAAATGCATTGACTGCTTATGACAAAACTTCTGTCTTTGGCCAGTCAGAAGTTGTGGTTAAAAGATGATGCTGTGGGAACGGAGAGATGCCAAAAAAAATGGAGATGCTGGAGGTGAATGTAAGACCAGGTTCAGGGGACTAAGATTTAAAGCACCAATCCAATGCTATAAAAACCCAAGAGGTGCTTTAACAACATTACAGCGAACTGTTTAATGTGTGCTAGCACATTAAGGGTGGCACGACATGGTGGTCATCATCATATACGGTTGAAGGTATTGACACCCAGTCGCTCAAGAGCACCTTGGCTTCCATGCAAAGCCACAACAACACGCAAGTAATGGTTGCTACAAGGTAATAGGACTGAATGAACTGGTCTCAAAAACTCACCTTTCCATGTTGTCTCAGACAAACTGAGAGCAAGTAGGTGAGTTCCAGACCTAATGGGAGAAGGGGTTGTACCAAGAGAAAAATAGATGAGGGAATAGAACTAGGGATGTGAGAACCGGACTTTGAAGTTTGGAGCTCATACCGAACAAAGACTTTTAAAAATATTTCTGTGTTCGGGTTTGGAGTTTGGGTGTTTTACATCTGCAAATCACTGGAGCAAGCATCTCTGTGCTCAGGCACGATCGTTGCTCAGCCTAGTGTGAGTTACTTGCAGTGTTTTAACAGCTCATACTGGGGGTTTAATCAGCATTATTGGATGTAGTAAGTATCAAAAAATTAAATGACCAAACCCCACCCTCCATCCCTGGAAGGGTTTTGCTTATTGATGGCTGTATGTGGATGGAGAGTAGAACTGGCCAATCAGTGATTTCCAAGTTTGGGTTCAGAACAGAACTTTAAAAAAAAGTTCTGCTGAACCCCCAAGCCCCAAACTTTGACATGTCCACCCATCTCTAGACAGAACATGTAAATAAACCACAGTTGTAGGGAAAAATACATGGACCACACATTCAATTATTATCCATTGGTGTGCTGTGGCAAAAGATTCCAATCACCTATCAATCATTATTGCCTAGGGACAGCTAATATATGGGCAGAATTACCCATGACTGAAAAATCAGCATACCTTTGATTTTAAGGCCCCGTCACACCTGGCGACGGGGCTGGAGATCTCGGTGGCGACTGGCGGGTGCGCACATTTTTGGCGCCCTGCCAGCATGACCGTCCCCCATTTACATGGGGCGACATCTCCAGCACCGCGCCGCCTAGCTGACAGGCGGCATCGCCACTAGGGTGTCTGGAATCCCCAGCAGCGATGCAGGACAATGGGAGCCTATGGCTCCCATCGCCTGACAGGTCGCCGGCGGCCAGTTACATGGGACGATGTGTGCACATCGCCCCAGATCGGTCGCCTGGCTTCGGAGCACTGAAACCAGGCGACCTCCCGGCGGCGCCGACATTGCCCCTTTACATGAGGCGACGTAGGGCAATGTCGCCGCCAATAGGCCATGCCCCTACATCGCCTATGTAATTGTCGCCCCCTGTGACGGGGCCTTTAGCCTACACCCGTAGAGATATAGATTAGTTCTCTGTTATTTATACTATTTTTTATAAACTCCCATATATTTTATGTAATATATTCACTGAGCCTTTTTGTAGTTAAAAGTATAGCTTTATAGAGTAACTCTGAAGTTACTTCAGTGCCAGGATTAAGGAGTTAATGCACTTTTGATTTTACTGGCTTTACAGGTAAGGTTTATAGCTTGGCAGCCGTTGTGTCAAGATTTACTCCGAGCATTGTAGAGATTAGCACAGGATAAGAAAGTGTAAGATTTTACCTCCAACTCAGAGTGTACCGGGACAGCACAAAGCTTCTCCTGTTTGCGGCAATGACCATACGTTTTCCAAGAACATTTTGGCACGCTTCATAGTCAATCACGCAGCCGCTCAAGAACATTAATAAAAATGAATTTTGGCAAGAACATTCTTGAATTTGCATCCAACTTGGCAGCGTCGGTCAGTATGTGCTGACTGATGTCCCGGAGCATCTAGTTACAGGACAGAATTCATGCAATTACATATATATTTTTATTAACTGTATATATAATGATAAAATAAAATAAAATAAGCTGAAAAGTAATAAAAGACATCCTCTCATCATTCGCCTGGCGGCTCCAAATCCATGTCGTTATTGTACTTGCATGTCAGACTTTATAGATGACTTTATAAACCTTGCAATGTTACTTGACAGCTCAGTTTCCACTTGGCTGGAGTTACTATAAACTTGATCTGTTAAACATTTAATCGGGTTTTTCCAGGACAAGCTCTGATCCTAGGGACCCTACAGAACTCAGTTCTGACATGCGTTGAGTACACTGTATTTTCCCTTGGGCAGGAAGCCACTGGCACTTCAGAAACTTGCAGGAAAGTAGCTGCCAAAGGTCGGCCATTCAGTTATCAGTATTTAACCAACAATCTTGAGTGGTGACAGGAAGTTGGGTGGAAGTCAAGTGCCTGTCACCGATAAGACTGTTCTGGGGCAGTTAATTCCCTGCAATTTTTATTAGCAGAAGAACACAATTTAATAGTCAGGACTGCCCCTTGTGAAAGCTATTCCTGCCTACTAACCCAACACAACCCCTTATAAAGCGTAACCAATAATCTATAACATAATGCTAAATGCGCCCTTCTGTCCAAAGCCGAGATACAACCATTTGATTGGCCAAAGGGCCTACTTTTTTTTTTTTTTAAAAGATTAGCCAGTGCAGACGTAATTGGGGCCTCATTAATGAGAATTGCCTCACAGTAAGATCGGTCTGGTCACCTATAGAAACCAGAGCGCAGCTTTCAGGAGCAAAGCTGCTGAGGTAAAGTGAAAGCTAAGCTCTAATTGGTTGCTATGAGCAACAAAACCCTTATCAACTTGACCAATATCTATAATATAATGCTGAATACATCCTTCGGTCCAAAGAAGGGATGGCCATTTGGGCACAGTACTATGTTCACAATATAGTTGAATTCTTTAATAAAATGACGCCAAAATCAGCGCGTGCTCATAATGCAAATTCCGGCACCATTTTACTGAGCCACATTAATGAAAATTGTCTCACAGTAAGATCAAGGCAGCACTGTGGCTCAGTTGTTAGCACTGCAGCCTTGCAGCACTGAGGTCCTGAAGTCCTGGGTTCAATTCTCACCAAGGACAGCATCTGCAAGGAGTTTGTTTGTTCTACCCATGTTTGCATGGGTTTCCTCCAGGCACTCTTGTTTCCTCCCACATTGCAAAGACATACTGATAGTATGTATAGATTGTGAGCCTCAATGGGGACAGCATTACTGATGTATGAAAAGTGCTATGGAATATGGAATTAATAGTGCTATATAAATGAATAAATATTATATCATCCTGGCCGCTCATAGCAACCACAGTGCAGCTTTCAGCAGTGAAGCTGCTGAGGTAAAGTGAAAGCTGAACTATGATTGGTTGCTATGGACAACTAGATCCTTATCTAGCATAACCAATATCTATAATACAATGCTGAACGCATCTTTCAGCCCAAAGAAGGGGATGGCCGGTGTGTGCGCAGTGCTATATTGTAGTGGATTTCTTCAATAAAATAGCGCCAGAGTCAGCATGTGCTCTTACAGTGAACTCTGGCACCATTTTATTAAAGACACTAGTCACCAGTTTGTTTCAGATGATATTCACAGATATACAATTGACGCTGGAGATTGCGGTATGCACATGCGCTGACTCTGCCGCCATGTTATTGAAGACACTGTCTCTGCTAATATCACTAGTGACCAGTTTGTGTTAAATGATATTTGTAGAGGCAGTGTCTTCCAGAAAATGGCTCCGGAGATCATGGTATGAGCATGCCCTGACTCTGCCGCCATTTTATTGAAGGATTCAACTACATCATGAACGTAGATGTGCACACGAGCCGGCCATTGGGATAATGGTGGCGGCCACGGTGTGAAATTTAAATAAGGGGAGGAAAGGGGGACCCACAAAGTCCCGCACCCACAAGGCAACTTAAAGAAAGACTAGAATTTTCACCAAAAGTCTGATTTACAGAGACGTTTTTGCACAATAAATACATTTCATTTTCCGGTAATGCTTCAATAAAATTAAAAGCAGCTAGTATATATTATATTATATTTATATTGAATATGTGTCAGATCTTTGTATGGATAAAATGTAACCATTTACATATACTATACGTTTTACATATGACTCTTTGCTTCCCCTGTTTGCAGAGTTCCCACGACACTTTGTGCGTCTGCTCATGAATCCACTATTCTTGATCCTGGTCCTTTCTCAGTGCAGTTTCTCATCAGTCATTGCTGCTTTATCTACCTTCCTCAACAAATATCTAGAGAAAGAATATGGATCCAGCACTTCATATGCCAATTTTCTCATTGGTAAGTGATACATTGGATGATATTCTAATGTACTTGACATTTCTTTGGAGAGCATTAAAGGTACCTTTACGCACCACAACCGTGGCTGGGAATCCTGACGGCGATATGTCGCCCTGGAGCAATCGCCGTCAAATTGCCTCCCAGTTGCGGCGTGTAATTGGGGAATTTGGCGGCGATAAATCGCCTCTTGCCTGTTCGCTGATTTCAGAGCAGTGCTCAGAAATCAGGCGCCAGGCGAGAGGCAATTTATCGCCGCCAAATTCCCCAATTACACGCCGCAACTGGGAGGCAATTTTACGGCGATTGTTCCAGGGCGACATATCGCCGTCAGGATTCCCAGCCGCAGTTGCGACGTGTAAAGGTACCTTTATGTACATCACATCTCTGAATATTGAAATCCTGCAAATAAGACAGCAAAAGCAACATAGTAAAGAATAGTAATAAGAAAAACCTCAAGATATTTGACATTATATTGAAATCGACAAAGGATTAATGCTATCCAAACCGTGAATCAGATAATGGCTCCATCACTTCAGAGAAAGCATACATTAAAAATAAGGGATCATATTACTGTGTTGACTAGTCCAAGAGGTCTGTCATCGGGTTTCTCACCCACCTTTCCCCTATTGAGTGACTGGTCTCTCTCTATAAAAACAATTACCACTTAAAGGGAGTAGGATGGGTAGAAACCATCTGTGTCAATCATCCGAGTTGCATGGTTCTAGGCCATCTTCTAATAGTATGATTCCTTGAAGCAAAATCTTCCTTCTTTCTTGAGCCATTACCAGCTGGCAGTACAGTCTCCTCTTCAGAATCCTGGGAAACTTCACATTTTACTAAGCACATGTCTTATAAATGTAAAATATGCAGTGTGATCGTGCAAATCATTTTCAAGAAAGGTTAAACAAGTAAAACACCCATCATTGTTCTCTGGATCAGAATTTAGAAGTGGTTAATGCCAAAACAGGGGAATAATAATAATAATGATTTCCACATTTTCTGGAGGACGATATAAAATGTTGTTGGACTCAGAAAAGTTGTAGTGTTGTGCCAGGGACACATTTTTCTAGATCTCCACCCCTGATCTCTATGGGGCAGATTTATTAACATTGTCTAAGTTGAGCGTATAAACTTGGTCTAAACAGTCTTAAAGCTGTTATCCACTACTAGGAAACCTCTTCTGCTTCCACTATATTTAATAAAAATATATTCCTACATCCTAGTAGTGGACAACCCCTTTAAAATACACCAGATTTAATATGATTGTGGATGCTGGATGATAAATTTGGCACAACTTTAGACTATTTAGTCTAAATTTACACCGCTCATTAGTTGACTTCCTTTGTATCTGAAATTAACGCCAAAATTTTAGCGCATTTATTGTTGCCTGACATTACCTAATTGGACCCATCCCATATTGTGAAGCTATATTTATTTGGACACTTAATAATTGTGGATCACATAAGACACCATTAGAATTCTGGCTAATTTAGGATTTAATACATTTTCCTTTGTTGTGACTTTTTTAAACAAAATAAATCCAAATCTAAGTGCTGATTATTTTCTTGTAAAAATCTGTAAATCTCTTGTATAGACTAATAGTAAGTTACATTATGTTGTTTGTCTGCAGCTGTTGAGTGTTTGTTGTGATCTCTGGGAGCAGCGTGAGGTAGGACAGGGACTCTGATTCCAGCGATGTGTCACTTACTGGGCTGCTTGGAGTAGTTTTATAAATTACTATTTTCTGAGATCAGTGAATACTTTGCAATCTTGGTCTACTAGGCCTTGCCCCCACCTAGCCAGAATCCCACTCCACACTGATGAGGGGCAACACCCCGAAACAGCTGTATGTGGATGGATACCTGGCCTTGGTATTCCCTTGTCATATCTGTAAACTTGTAAAAGAGTTGGATATTGACTTATAGGGCCACTTCATATGGTGGTTATGGTGTTCTCCGCAAGGAGCCACCCCTTGGCTGGGTCCTTCCCTGGAGGGATATATGGCTAGTCCTGTGTCTGAGACTCCTAACCGAGGCTCCACAGACTCTATTTGCATATTCATATTTCCCAGGGGGCAATGTGCCTAGGAATTCACTGTGTTTGAGCGCTTTAGCCAGCTGCCCGCAGTGTTTTCTTGGACTGGTCTCCCTGAGATCAGTGAATACTTTGCAATCTTGGTCTACTAGGCCTTACCCCCACCTAGCCAGAATCCTACTCCACACTGATGAGGGGCAACACCCCGAAACAGCTGTATGTGGATGGATACCTGGCCTTGGTATTCCCTTGTCATATCTGTAAACTTGTAAAAGAGTTGGATATTGACTTATAGGGCCACTTCATATGGTGGTTATGGTGTTCTCCGCAAGGAGCCACCCCTTGGCTGGGTCCTTCCCTGGAGGGATATATGGCTAGTCCTGTGTCTGAGACTCCTAACCGAGGCTCCACAGACTCTATTTGCATATTCATATTTTCTGTGCAAGGAGACAGATGAGCTGATAAGGAGACTTTTAGCCGCAATGCTCCTCTGGGAAATATGCAAACTCTAGCGCCACCTTTAGGTAGCAATTCTCAAAATCATATTCGACTCTTTAACAAGCCTTTTAATATGACCAAGGATTTGTGCCAGATCAGAACCCCAAACTGCAGATGCTGAATGTCTGGGTGATTGCCCCTCATCAGTGCAGTGTGTGGGAATTCTGATCTGGCTGTGTGAGAGGCTGAGACGAGATCTGGGGAACTATCTATTTTCCTCATGGAGAGGAGTCACCCCAAAACACAGCGTCTGCAGTTTGGGGTTCTGATCTGGCTCAAATCCTTGGTCATATTAAAAGGCTTGTTAAAGAGTCAATTATGACTTTTAGTATTGCTACCTAAAGGTGGCGCTAGAGTTCGTCCACTTCCTCACTGAAGTGACAGTTTGCATATTTTCTGTGCTGCAGATCTAGTAGTTCTCTGAATGCTGAGCTCTGTATAACCCCGCACACATCACTGCTTTCTGTGTACACTGTGCATAGGCAGAAAGTTTCCAATGCCAATCAATGGTGATGGTGGGGATACACAGAGAAGGAGGACTAAATGACACAAGGCAACTAGTCCATACAGTGTGGTGATGAACATGTCACTGTGTGATGCATATCTTCCTCTCTATTTATTTGTAGCGTTATGATGGATATGCCTGTACTTAATGTATGCTTTTTTAAGTGATCTAATATTAATTCCACCTATGTGTCTTGTGTATACAGGTGCTGTAAATTTGCCAGCTGCAGCTCTAGGAATGCTAATAGGAGGAATCATAATGAAGAAATGTTGTTTTTCTGCCAAGACAATTCCTCGCTTTGCACTGACTGTTCTGGTCACCTCAGTTCTTCTCTGTGTGCCTCTGTTCTTCATGGGCTGCTCAACACAGAAGCTGGGATCCTTTAGTGGCAGGTACTTAAGCCTACAATAACCACATGTACCAATTACTGTCCATGTTACTTAAAGGGGTTTTCCAAGAATCAGCTGCAGCTGCATTCAAATAGGGCATAAAGGTCCCTGTTCTCATCATTCATGGAGGACCTGGTGGTGGCCCCTAGTGATGAGACACTGCAACAATTATAGAAAAAAACCTCTCTATAATTGTTGTATATACCGTAGTATGGCCCAATCTACATATTCATCAAACGTGAAGGATAAACCGGATTACCCTCCAGTTTATCAGAACTAAATGGCTTTTTGCTTTCAATATTTATGGACTTATGAGACCAAACCTGAGAGCTATAGAGCTCAGCTGCCGGTATCTGATACATGTCAGCATCTGGGTTCCGGTCAGTGTAACCTCTCCATGTCCTACCCGTGTTCAATACAGAAAATGCCCTCTTGTTACACCGGTTACATCTGACACATCCTACACTTTACTTGGGTAACCGTTTTCTGACATTGTCGATTTCCATTTTTATGTTTTTACTTTTTCTTTCCCTTCTTCAAACAACTGTGACGTTTTTATTTTTCTGTTGACATAGACATATGAGAGCTTGTTTTTTTGCAAGACAAGTTGTACTTTTGACACCATTCATTTTACCACTTAGTGTACTGGAAAATGTGGGGAAAATTCCAACTGCATTGAATTTGCGAAATAAATGCAACTCTGACATAGTTTTTGGGAATTGTTCTAACACCATTTATTATTGGGTAAAAATTAGCTGACAGTATGATTCTCCTTGTAAGTGCGGTTACGGCTATACCAACCTTGTCCAACTTTAGTGTTATTTTTAGTGGTGTACAAAAAAATCGGAAATTTGTAAAAACAAAAATTCTGATTGTACCGCCATTGTGTGAGACCCGTAACATTTCCATAATCTCAGTTGATGGAGCTGTGTGTGGGCCTAATTTTTCTAGGGCAAGACAATGTTTTTATAGATACTATTTCAGGATATCTGTGACATTTTGATCACTTGTTACAGCATTTTTTTCAGTACCTGCGGCGACAAAAAAGTGCAATTTCCCGACAGCTGCCGAAAACAACTCCGAATGAGGAGCTGCACTTGCAGGCACCCAGTACGTGCAGGTACAGTTACTGACAGACGTTATCTTTGGACACCTGGGTGTCCACAGATGGCAGCAGCCTCAGTAAAGCACCTATCTGCTGGATATGTGCATGTGCAGTTCCTCGCACGCTCACCATCTTTGTACTTGTTTGTACACCACAGAGTGAGGAGAGAACACAAGGGGGGGTTGGTCACAGAGATCACACAAGGGGGCCACAAAGAGTGAACAAGGGGTAGGCAAAGGGTAGGCAAAGAGCACGCAAGGGGGGCCCAGAGAGCACACAAGGAAGTGCACAGAGAGAGCACAAGGAGGCAAATGGAGTGCACAAGGGGTGGCATAGAGAGAACACAGGAGGACAAATATATAACCAATACAGGGAGACAAAAAGGGGCAATGGTGTCTTATCGTTTAAGACAAGAGAAGAACAACGCAAAATAGTCTGCTCACCTGGGTAAGTTGTGAAACCCATAACTAGTATGCTCGCTTAGGAAACAGCTGCCGCAGGACCCACACTTCCACATGTATCATGGTGACTTTAATCCAGAAGAAAATCCTAGGAGATAGTGTTGTTTTTGTCAGCGCTGCAGCTACAAAAAAGATGATTCCGAAGACAATGCTTCCCTGTATATTCCTTTATTCCACCGACGCATTTCGGTGCAGTCCCTGTAACCCTGAGGAAGGTGCAGAGACTGCACCGAAATGCATTGGTGGAATAAAGGGATATACGGGGAAGCATTGTCTTTGGAGTCATCTTTTTTGTAGCAGCAGCATGGACCAAAACAACATTATCTCCTAGGATTTTCTTCGGGCTAAAGAGAATGCATAGGGGAGCTCAGAGAGCACATGGGGGGACAGAGAGCACATAGAGGGCAGAGAGACAACACATGGGGCAGAGAGAGCATACAGGGGGAAGAGAGAGCACACAGGGGGAAAAGAGAGCACTGGATACACAAAGATGGCGGCGTGACCCGGTGCGCACATGGGCACTTACTCACGCTGCCACTATCTTTAGACACCACAGGGGGAGAGAGCACAAGGGGAAGAGACAAAGTGCTTGGCGGCAAGCGTAAAGGAAGGCCAGAGAGAGTGCACAAGGGGAGGGTCGAGCACACAGGAGGCAGAGAGCGTGCACATGGGGGCATAAAGAGCACACAGGGGGGCATAAAGAGCACACAGGGGGCAGACAGAGCACACAGCGAGAGGGGCAAGCACACAGAGGGGAGAGAGAGCACACGGGGAGACAGTTCAAGAGAGACAGCACAGAGGGGAGGTGACAGCACAGCTCAGCTAGAAAGAGACTGCATACAGGGGGAAGAGCACAAGAGTAAGACAGCTCAAAGGAGAGAGCACATGAGGGGAGAAGACAGCACATGGGGAAAGCACCCAAGGAGAGAGAGTGCATGGGGGGAGACAGATCAAATAAGGGACCACAGAGGGAAGACGACAGCACAGAGGGGATAGAGAGCGGATGGGGGGAGAGCGTACAAGGGAGGAAAGACAGCCACTGTGCCATGGTAGCAATAGTTTTGGGCCTACATCTAAAGTAAATATTTATATATATATTTACAGACCAAACGTTTGGACACACTTTCTCATTCAAAGAGTTTTCTGTATTTTAATGACTATGAAAATTGTAGATTCACACTGAAGGCATCAAACAATGAATTAACACATGTAGAATTATATACTTAACAAAAAAGTGTGAAAGAACTGATAATATGTCTTATATTCTAGGTTCTTGAAAGTAGCCACCTTTTGCTTTGATTACTGCTTTGCACACTCTTGGCATTCTCTTGATGAGCTTCAAGTCACTGGAAATGGTTTTCACTTCACAGGTGTGCCCTGTCAGGTTTAATAAGTGGGATTTCTTGCCTTATAAATTCGGTCAGGACCATCAGTTGTGTTGTGCAGACGTCTGGTGGATACATAGCTGATAGTCCTACTGCAGGGGTGGGGAACCTTTTCTCTGCAAAGGGCCATTTGGAAATTTAGAATATCATTCGCGGGCCGTATAAATTCGCGCACCGGTACATGGGGGCCAGAGGCGCACGACACACGGGTACACGGGGGCCTGAGGCACACGACACACGTGTACACGGGGGGCCAGCCTCCCTGTCTCCCCCACAGCCTCCCTGTCTCCCCCACAGCCTCCCCCACAGCCTCCCCCACAGCCTCCCTCACAGCCTCCCTCACAGCCTCCCTCACAGCCTCCTTCACAGCCTCCCTCACAGCCTCCTTCACAGCCTCCCCCACAGCCTCCCTGTCTCCCCCACAGCCTCCCCCACAGCCTCCCCCACAGCCTCCCCCACAGCCTCCCTCACAGCCTCCCTCACAGCCTCCCTCACAGCCTCCTTCACAGCCTCCCCCACAGCCTCCCTGTCTCCCCCACAGCCTCCCTCATAGCCTCCCTCATAGCCTCCTTCACAGCCTCCCTCACAGCCTCCCCCACAGCCTCCTTCATAGCCTCCTTCACAGCCTCCTTCACAGCCTCCTTCACAGCCTCCCTGTCTCCCCCACAGCCTCCCTCATAGCCTCCTTCACAGCCTCCCTCACAGCCTCCTTCACAGCCTCCCTCACAGCCTCCCCCACAGCCTCCCTCATAGCCTCCCTCACAGCCTCCCTCACAGCCTCCCTCACAGCCTCCCTCACAGCCTCCCCCACAGCCTCCCCCACAGCATCCCTCACAGCCTCCCTCACAGCCTCCTTCACAGCCTCCCTCACAGCCTCCCCCACAGCCTCCCTCATAGCCTCCCTCACAGCCTCCCTCACAGCCTCCCTCACAGCCTCCCCCACAGCCTCCCCCACAGCCTCCCCCACAGCCTCCCTCACAGCCTCCCTCACAGCCTCCCTCACAGCCTCCCTCACAGCCTCCCCCACAGCCTCCCCCACAGCCTCCTTCATAGCCTCCTCCACAGCCTCCCTGTCTCCCCCACAGCCTCCCTCATAGCCTCCTTCACAGCCTCCTTCACAGCCTCCCTCACAGCCTCCTTCACAGCCTCCCCCACAGCCTCCCCCACAGCCTCCCTCATAGCCTCCCTCATAGCCTCCCTCACAGCCTCCCTCACAGCCTCCCTCACAGCCTCCCTCACAGCCTCCCCCACAGCCTCCTTCATAGCCTCCTTCATAGCCTCCTTCACAGCCTCCTTCACAGCCTCCCCCACAGCCTCCTTCACAGCCTCCCTCATAGCCTCCCTCATAGCCTCCCTCACAGCCTCCTTCACAGCCTCCCCCACAGCCTCCCTCACAGCCTCCCTCACAGCCTCCCTCACAGCCTCCAGCAAAACTTACCATTGAGCTGTGGATGTGGAGCAGGGGTGCCGGAGCCCGGAGGGCACATCAGCAGGGCGCTGCCTGCGGGGAGTAGCTGCGGGCCTGCGGCAGCTAGCGGTGGGCGCCGCCATGTTCTTTGTGGCCGGCGCCCACTAACAGTACAGCCGCTCGGTGGAAGCTGAGACTTCAACAAAATGGCCGCGGCTAATTGGAGACCGCGGCCATTGTGTAGAGGTCTCAACCTCTATTGACCGGCTGTACTGTTAGTGGGCGCCAGCCACAAAGAACATGGCGGCGCCCACCGCTAGCTAGCTGCCGCAGCTTCTCGCCAGGGCCGGGCGGCGGTCGATCGCCTAGCTGTCGTCCCGGCCCTGGCGGGCCGGATGAGATAACGTGGCGGGCCGGATCCGGCCCGGGGGCCGGACGTTCCCCACCACTGTCCTACTGAATAGACTGTTAGAATTTGTATTATGGCAAGAAAAAAGCAGCTAAGTAAAGCAAAACGAGTGGCCATCATTACATAAGAAATGATGGTCGGTCAGTCCGAAAAATTGGGAAAACTTTGAAAGTGTCCCCAAGTGCAGTTGCAAAAACCATCAAGCGCTACAAAGAAACTGGCTCACATGAGGACCACCCCAGGAAAGGAAGACCAAGAGTCACTTCTGCTGCAGATGATAAGTTCATCCGAGTCACCAGCCTCAGAAATCGCAGGTTAACAGCAGCTCAGATTAGAGACCAGGTCAATGCCGCACAGAGTTCTAGCAGCAGACACATCTCTACAACAACTGTTAAGAGAAGACTGTGCAGCAGGCCTTCATGGTAAAATAGCTGCTAGGAAACCAATGCTAAGGACAGACAACAAGCAGAAGAGACTTGTTTGGGCTAAAGAACACAAGGAATGGACATTAGACCAGTGGAAATCTGTGTTTTGGTCTGATGAGTCCAAATTTGAGATCTTTAGTTCCAACCACCGTGTCTTTGTGCAACGCAGAAAAGGTGAATGGATGGACTCTACATGTCTGGTTCCCACCGTGAAGCATGGAGGAGGAGGTGTGATGGTGATGGAGTGCTACGCCAGATGACTTGGCCTCCACAGTCAAAAGACCTGAACCCAATCGAGATGGTTTGGGGTGAGCTGGACCGCAGAGTGAAGGCAAAAGGGCCAACAAGTGCTAAGCATCTCTGGGAACTCCTTCAAGATTGTTGGAAGACCATTTCCGGTGACTACCTCTTGAAGCTCATCAAGAGAATGCCAAGAGTGTGCAAAGCAGTAATCAAAGCAAAAGGTGTCTACTTTGAAGAACCTAGAATATGAGACATATTTTCAGTTGTTTCACACTTTTTTGTTAAGTATATAATTCCACCTGTGTTAATTAATAGTTTTGATGCCTTCAGTGTGTATCTACTATTTTCATAGTCATGAAAATACAGAAAACTCTTTAAATGAGAAGATGTGTCCCAACTTTTGGTCTCTACTGTATATAGCGCCATTATATTCCATGGTGCTTTACATATGGAAAGGGAAGACGAGGACAAGTACAATATATATGGACAATCAACTCGTACAGATACAGGAGGGTAGAGAACTATGTCTGCGAAGGCTCACAGTCTAAGAGGGATGGGTGGGAATACAGTAGGAGGGGGTATTACTGATCATGATATGGTGCCGTGAAGCGGGTCTCATTGCAGGTTGTAGGCTTGGCAGAAGAGGTGGGTCTTAAGGTTTCTTTTGAAGGATCCCAGGGTAGGTGAGTGTCTGAAGTGTTGGGGGAGAGAGTTCCAGAGTATGGTAGATGCACGGGAGAAAACTTGTATGCGGTTGTGAGAGGAGGAGATGAGAGGGGAGTAGAGAAGGAGCTCTTGGGAGGAGCGCAGGTTGTGTGAGGGTAGGTATCAGGAGACCATGTCAGAGATGTATGGAGGGGATAGGTTGTGGATGGCTTTGTATGTCATGGTTAGTGTTTTAAAGGGATCCTGTCACCCCCAAAACACCTCTAAACCTATTAAAAGCTGTCCCTAGAGCATATTAACACTTACCCTACACTCCTTTTACCTCCTAAATGCACATAGTCAAAGTGAATAAAAACGTTATTATAGTACCTCATTACTGATGATAATGAGTGACTATGCTATTCATAGTCACTCATCCAGACTGCCCCTCTTCTTCATATCACGCCTGAATAGGCGTGATCTACATCCCAGATTCAAATTCGCGCCTCCCTGCACGCCTCCCCGCTGTGCCCTGTGTCGTCCGAGGCTGCAGTGTGGCTGGGTGACGCGATCCGCGTCTTTCCCGGCGCCGGGTGACGTATTTACACCCGCGCCGCGCTGTCAGCTTCAAAATGCGCAATGCGCATGCGCGCCGCACTGTCAGTTTCAAAATGCGCAATGCGCATGCGCATGCGCAGTGCAAACTCAGAAGCCGACAGCGCGGCGCGGGTGTAAATACGTCACCCGGCGCCGGGAATGACGCGGATCGCGTCACCCAGCCACACTGCAGCCTCGGACGACACAGGGCACAGCGGAGAGGCGTGCAGGGAGGCGCGAATTTGAATCTGGGATGTAGATCACGCCTATTCAGGCGTGATATGAAGAAGAGGGGCAGTCTGGATGAGTGACTATGAATAGCATAGTCACTCATTATCATCAGTAATGAGGTACTATAATAACGTTTTTATTCACTTTGACTATGTGCATTTAGGAGGTAAAAGGAGTGTAGGGTAAGTGTTAATATGCTCTAGGGACAGCTTTTAATAGGTTTAGAGGTGTTTTGGGGGTGACAGGATCCCTTTAAACCGAGATCTCTGAGAACTGGGGAGCCAGTGAAGGGCTTGGCAGAGGGGGGAGACAAGGGGATTAGTCGGGCAGTGGAGTTTAGGATAGATTGGTGAGGTGCAAGGGAGGTTGTGGGGAGGCCGGTAAGCAGGAGGTTACAGTAGTCAAGGCGGGAGATGATGAGAGCATGAACAAGTGTTTTAGCAGTGCTGTGGTCAAGGAAAGTGTGAATCCAGGAAATGTTTTTGAGCTGGAGTTGGCAGGGGGTGGTGGTGCCTGGATGTGAGGCTTGAAAAAGAGGGAAGAGTCGAGGATTAGGGTGAAGAGGAGGTTTGGGAGTGGGTGACGCTGAAAGTCAGGTCCATTAATTATAAGGAGATCCAGGATAGGGCTAGGTCAGTGATGCCAAGAGATTCTAGGATCTGAAGTTAAATGTTAAATAAGTATTGAACACATCTCCAGTTTTCAAAGTAAATATATTTTTAAAGGTGCTATTGACATGAATTTCTTACCACATGTCAGTAACAACCTATCCAATCCACACAGGCAAGGATATTACTTGGATGGGTTGTTATGAACTGATGAGAAATGCATGTTAATAGCATATACCAATGTTCATATACATTTAAATCAGTGATATTCTTATTCCACGATATGAGATTTTACGGCTACGTGTACACTGACGCACAACAAAGTGGTAGTAAAATTGCAAGCGATAATTGGAAAGAACAGTTAAGTCAGATAAAAACATTTTGTTTCTCAACTCTATCTACTTTTTGGCTACCCTGTATATTCAGTGTATATACCAGTTTTCACTGTTTATAAGTTTTTGTTTTATTGGCTAAACCTGTGTAAATGTGTAAAAATGTATGTAATGTTGTGTATGCACA
The DNA here is from genome assembly GCA_033576535.1 of Allobates femoralis. NCBI lineage: Eukaryota > Metazoa > Chordata > Amphibia > Anura > Aromobatidae > Allobates > Allobates femoralis. The sequence goes on from JARQOC010000001.1 coordinate 80,429,400, forward strand.
TTAATACACTGACCGATCGCTGTTATACACAATTCCTACGCCATTCTTGGGTCATGGGACAGCTCTGCTGATTTGCTGGAACACACATGGCTCTAATTGTAATCCGGACGCTGCTTTTACAATATAGGATGTAGGAATTCAGAACGAGGTACTAAAGGACTACTTTGTAAAAGTGACCTCTGGCTCATAGAGCTCTGTATGATCTGGAAAGTAGGCATGGCCGTCATGTGACCCAAGAGCAATGCTGGAAACATGGGCAGACAGCTATTAATTCACCTATACAACATATACATTACACAGGTTTAGCCAATAGGACGTTTATTGGAGCGGTTCTCTAATGGGAACCTGTCATATCTGCCATCGTGATTGACTTTCCCATGCTGTATGCAGCGCAACATGGAGTAATCAGATGAATTAGCCCAAAGCCATACTAAGCACCTTCTGCAAGAAGGAGTATTCAGCACCTTTACCTCTACATCTTCCACCCCAAGCTGTCTTGTGCTTTTGCCGTAGCGCTGAAGCCAAGGCCAAGGTCAGATCAATGATAATAGCACACACCAGCTTGATGTGGATTACAGGCTGGACTGGATTCTCAGACTTGCAGAAGCCTCTGGGCCTGTCCATTGAGGCAGTCAGCATAAATTGTGGGACAAGTATACTGTCACTTTTCTGATCATTGAGCAGTTTGGAACATGAACACTTGCTGGTGAGTTACCTTTAGGGTATTTTCATAAGGAGTATCTTTCCAGGTGTATTTGAAATGTATCGGTTCCGAAAAACATCTGAAATATTACTAAGAATATTCTTTCTATTCAGGCTTTTGATTGGAAAAGTAAAGCTAATATAAAACAAACACAGCAATGGTATAAGAAATGTGAACTGACCATTCTTCAGGCACTTCTGCAATGAAGCCTCTCCATGTCTTACAATACAAGTCAATGACATATAAAAACAGCTGGCCTTTAGTTTTTGGTGTTTTTGCTATTATTAGCTTAATAGAATAAAAAATATAAGACAAGCATCTAATGAGTGCGAAACAAAATGTCAATTAAGAACACCAAGAAAACATCAGCGTTTCCGGAACAGATTTCCACTAGAAAAATTTGTCATTTTTCACCATCTGAAAAAACCTTGTTAAATAAGCTAATAAGTCGACACGACACCTTCAGATACTTGTCTCCTATCTAAACACTATAAATGATATTTATGCGTTGAATTCTTCTTCAACATATCAATATTTGTTCAAATACCAAACACGCCTGAGAATATTTGGCACAGACACAATTTAACATACTTAACATTAATTATAATAAAATTACATTCTCTTCCATGTTTTCTTTTAAGCTAAGAATATACTTAAATGGGGTGTCCAACACAATGCACATTGTCAGCACATATTGCAACCTGTCAAATCCTAACACTGTGTAATATTGTTCTGTTGAGAGAAATGGATGAGAATCTAGTCGGCGTGTGAAATGGATGAGAATGTAATTGGAAGATGAAATGGATTAGAATCTAGGTGGCGTGTGAAATGGATGAGAATGTAATTGGAAGATGAAATGGATTAGAATCTAGGTGGCATGTGATATGGATGAGAATCTAGTCAGCACGTGAAATGGATGAGACTCTAGTCAGCAAGTGAAATGGACGAGAATCTAGTCAGCACATGAAATGGATGAGAAACTAGTTGGAGTGTGAAATAAATGAGAATCTAGTTGGCAAGTGAAATGGATAAGAATATAGTCGGTGTGTGAAATTGATTAGAATCTAGTTGGCAAGTGAAATAGATGAGAATCTAGTTGGCAAGTGAAATAGATGAGAACCTAGTTGGCAAGTGAAATTGATGAGAATCTAGTCAGCAAGTGAAATTGATGAGTCTCTAGTCAGCAAGTGAAATGGACGAGAATCTAGTCAGCACATGAAATGGATGAGAAACTAGTTGGCGTGTGAAATAAATGAGAATCTAGTTGGCAAGTGAAATGGATGAGAATATAGTTGGCACGTGAAATGGATGAGAATATAGTTGGCACGTGAAATGGATGAGAATCTAGTCGGCAAGTGAAATGGATGAGAATATAATTGGCACATGAAATGGATGAGAATATAATTGGCACATAAAATGGATGAGAATATACTCAGCATGTGAAATGGATGAGAATCTAGTCAGCATGTGAAATGGATGAGAATCTGGTCAGCATGTGAAACGGATGAGAATCTAGTTGGCATGTAAAATGGATTAGAATCTAGTTAGCCCGTGAAATGGCTAAAAATCTAGAAGGCAAGTGACCATAAGTATGGAGGTCACATACATGCAATCAAGTGACACTCTAACCGGTAACGAATTACCGGGTGTCTATTGCACACTGCTACGACTTGGCAAGCTACGGCTTGCTGAAAATTTGTATTGGTTAAACATCCCTTTTCATGAGTGCACATAAGTCAGTAACCCACTGTTATAAATCTGGCATGACTGATGTTTCTATAAGTTTCTCCAACCCAAACATTTTGATATTTTGCAGTACCAATATGAGCTGCATTCAGCAGTGTGCTTGTCAAGAACATGCTTTTCACCCCGTATGTGGGTCTGATGGAGTAGAATACATGTCACCCTGCCAGGCCGGATGCAGCACTTTCAATACTTTTTCATCGGTGAGTAACCAATACAACACTAATTACATTTCTGGAGGTTTTAAAATTTACCAAAATTATTTGTCTACTATGCAGGGCCAAATGTTTTCCCAACGCCAAACTTGCCCAAGTATTCCTGTGTTTTCAGTGGGTGTAGAGAACTGTATTTTCTCCTCGTTAGAACCAAAGGATTGGCATTTCAATTAAATATGCCCAATATTTCTTACCCTAACATCGCCTGTTGTGAAGATCTTTTTATGAAAACTGCGGCAAAAAACCCTCCAAACAGTAAATTATTCCTTCTTTATTCTGCCCTGCTTAAAGGGAATTTCCCATGAACAAAGTAAGATTATCTCAGCCCAGGAGATGTGGTATGATCAGACCATGTCCCTGTACGGTCAGACACATCCATTACACAGTACATTGCAGAGACACATATATAAGATTATCTCAGCACAGGAGATGTGGTATGATCAGACCATGTCCCTGTACGGTCAGACACATCCATTACACAGTACATTGCAGAGACACATATATAAGATTATCTCAGCACAGGAGATGTGGTATGATCAGACCATGTCCCTGTATGGTCAGACACATCCATTACACAGTACATTGCAGGGACACATATATAAGATTATCTCAGCACATGGACATTTTTTTGATCACATCCATTTGTGGAAATTAGTATTAATCCAAGATCTATTCATTTAAATCAACTTTGTTCATAGGAAAACCCATTTAATAAACCTGGTACCTGATTTCCTTATGCATGGGCTGTTCAACAATGTGGGAGTTTATATGTTAGTCTTTGTCAAAAATGTGGCTCTAAAGAACGGAGATCTGTTACTGGTCATCACAAAGCTGCCTCCTTTATTAAACTATGCTTTTCTATTAATCCAGGTATATACAAACTGCTCCTGCATCAGTGATGACAGTAATGCTGGGGGAACAGCACAATCCGGCTCCTGCCCCGTCAGCTGTGCCCACCTCCTGCTTCCAGTAATATTCCTCATCTCATTTGCTGGACTTGTTGCCTGTCTGTCCCATAATCCTTTGTACATGATGGTTTTAAGGTATGTAGGAAAAATAGGGGACAAAATTGATGTTGATTAAACAGTTCTACTCACTCAATTCCACCTTCCTTTATAGGGTAGTACCGCAGGAAGAGAAATCCTTTGCAATTGGAGTTCAGTTTCTACTTATGAGACTTTTAGGTGAGTTATGGTGAAAAGGAAACAAAGTAAAGCTCAGTATTCCATCATTACATTTTATATGAAGTGTTTGTAACATTATTCTATTGTCAGGAGCGCACAGTTCACCTTCCTCCTGACTTCCTGCATGATGTGAAGGGTCTGTGAGCTTCTGAAGATCAGCACTTTGGGCTGGTGGCAAGCACATTGCAATCTGGCCAGCTTCAGAGCAGCGCTTATACGTTCTATAGCAGAGAACTTGCAAGTACATGCTCCTTGCCTAGTAAACGGTCCCTTCTCATAGACTGTAGACATGGCTGGTACCCTAAGCAATAAACTATAAAATCCCGGCATTCCTAAGAACAGAGGGGATGGATGAAAAAGTTGCTTGGTTCTGCAAGTTCTTTGCAATTTTATTAACTTATTGTTATGAAAAAAAACTCCTTAAATATATCAGAACTTTCAGATTTTACTTTGACATGCACATTTAGATACTATATAGCCTTATGTTTGGGGCACCTCTGAACGTGCCAGAGGGATGTCTATAGGACACTAATAACTGAAGTATTTACAAAACTTGGACCCCATGTTAGATTCAGATCGAGCACCAAGAGACTAATTAATCATGGATTCAACCATCAGCTTGAAAAACTGAACTGTCAGATCCTTATATTTTAATCTAATCAGATGTTTAATAGCCAAATAAAATCCATGAAAATCAAACTAGACCCAAACAAGCGTGGGTCACCCTCTAAGTGTGAACCCAGCTTAAAGGGAACCAACCACCCAAATGACCCCCCCGGACTGTTAATATGTGTCCCATACACCCAGCACACCAACATTTGGGGCAATCGGACTTTTTGCTAAAAAAACTGATTAGTAGAAGCTAAGATATAGCTTTATAAACTTTAAAAATTTTGCCGACTGGGCGTTACCTAGCTTCTCCGGCTGCCGGGGGGTGTGGGGGGAGGTGGAGCGCTGCGCAATATGTACTACCTGGTCCGGTGCCGTCCCTGCAGTCCTGTCCGGTGCTGTCCCCGCTGCTCTGTCCGGTGCCGTGCCCGCTGCTCTGTCCGGTGCTGTGCCAGTCTACATGCTGTGCCCAGGCCGGTAACATGATTATCGGTGCGGGCACCGGGCAATGGGGACGCTTCCTGCTTCCTCCTGCCAATCCCCCCAGGGCAGCCCTGCACCAATGAGAACGCAGGGCCAGTGATGTAATGTAACCGCCCCTGCGCTGTGATTGGCTCAGGACCCGTGAGTCACGGGTCACAGCGGCGATCACATGATACAATGGCCCTGGTTCTCATTGGTGCAGGGCTGACTGGCGGGGATTGGCAGGAGGAAGCAGGAAGCGTCCCCATTGCCCGGTGCCCGCACCGATAATCATGTTACCGGCCTGGGGCACAGCATGTAGATTGGCACAGTACAGGACAGAGCAGCGGGCACGGCTCCGGACAGAGCAGCGGGGACAGCACCGGACAGGACTGCAGGGACGGCACCGGACCAGGTAGTACATATTGTGCAGCGCTCAACCCCCCCCACACCCCCCGGCAGGCGGAGAAGCTAGGTAACGCCCAGTCGGCAAGATTTTTTAAAGTTATACAGCTATATCTTAGCTTCTACTAATCAGTTTTTTTAGCAAAAACGATTGGCCCCAAATGTGTTGTGCTGGGTGTAGGGACACATATTAACAGTCCGGGGGGGTCATTTGGGGTGGTTGGTTCCCTTTAAGCTCTCTCTATTCATGTATTTCTATTATTTATATGTCCCTCCTATCCTGTGTAAACTTCAAAATAAAAGATCAATCACAGTGAGTTCTCTGCTGCCCACTCCCCAGGGAATGAATATTCATGTATCACTACACTGCCCTGCCCCCTTCCCTCTGGCTTTTAGATTCTGTGACTCATTACAGACATGACAAAGAATGGGGAGGATGTGTGTGCTCTTAGTAGATCTTCATTGTGTGTATATGAGTCATATGTGTAATGTGTGCTCTAAGATATTTCTTTCTGTTTATATGAACATTTGATCATTTGCTCAGCAGATACACACATTAGGCTGGCTTCACACCACGGTGAAATCCGATCCGGGGCTGTCAGGGTGAACCTGACAGCCCCGGACTTATTTCGGCCCCATAGTATGCTATGGGGCCGGATTGCAGCTATCTGCCATCCGGCCTCTATCTGTCCGGGAGAATCCAGGAGGATTAAGATTTTTCTCCCTGACACAAAAATGCTGCATGCTCCTGGATCCTCCCAGTCTGTTGTGATCCGGCGCCCCTTAACATGGGGGTCTATGGCACCGGATCGCACCGGAGCCCGCACCCGGGAGCTGAACGCTGGGTGCTGAAGCTCAGCACCGCTCGGCGCTGAACTTCAGCACCATGGAGCTGTCCCCTGCTGACAGTTCAGGAGCCGCGGTCCTGAATTATCAGCAGTTGCGGCTGCAAATAAGCCATCCGGCTGCACACCGACTGGAGGGCATAATTGGCCCTCCAGTTCTGTGCCCAGATCTGGTCTGGGGTTGACAGGTTCACCCCTGACAGTCCCGGATCGGATCTTGCCGTGGTGTGAAGCCAGCTTACATGTATGCAGAAAAACCAATGTTCATATGAATAGAAATCTTTTACAGATAGCACGGACTGTAGTGATGTTACTGCAAGAGTTGTAGCACAAAACATCTCCTCTCTCTCCAGCAGCCTGTAGAAGCCTGAGATTCAGTGTAACTTCAGCAGAGGGGAGAGACAGATAGTAGCTTGGATAGGCGTGGATATTTAAATACCAATTACATGCCATGACTGATTGCTCATGAGTCATGACAATTATTTTTACAGGGTGTGCAGGTGCTTATAAGCAAGAGAACTACACAGGGTACATTAATTATTTTTACATACAGTCATATGAAAAAGTTTGGGCACCCCTCTTAATCTTACACTTTTTTTTCATTTAAAAATTGTTTTTTTGCAACAGCTATTTCAGTGTGATATATGTAATAACTGATGACACAGTAATATTTCAGGATTGAAATGAGGTTTATTGTAGTAACCAAAAATTGTGAAATATGCATTATTTAAAAATTTGACAGGTGCCAAAGTATGGGCACCCTTCTGATTTTCATGATTTCAATACTCCTAGCTACTTTTTACTGACTTACTGAAGCACTAAATTGGTTTGGTAACCTCATTGAGCTTTGTACTTCATAGCCCGGTGTATCCAATCATGAGAAAAGCTATTTCAGGTGTCACTTGCAAGTTGTTCTCCTAGTTGCATCTTCTCTGAGGAGTGGCATCATGGACTCCTCAAAACAGCTCTCAAATGATCTGAAAAAAAAGATTGTTCAACATAGTTGTTTAGGGGAAGGATACAAAAAGTTGTTCAGAGATTTAACCTGTGAGTTTCCACTGTGAGGAACATAGTAAGGAAATGGAAGACCACACGACATTCTTGTGAAAGCCAGAAGTGGCAGGCCAACAAAAACATCAGAAAGGCAGAGAAGAAGAATGGTGAGAACAGTCAAGAAAATCACAGACCACCTCAAAGACCTGCAGCATCATCTTGCTACAGATGGTGTCACTGTTCATCGGTCAACAATACAGCGCACACTGCACAAGGAGAAGCTGTATGGGGAGTGATGCGAAAGAAGCCGTTTCTGCATGCACGCCACAAACAGAGTCGCCTGAGGTATGCAAAAGCACATTTGGACAAGCCAGTTTCATTTTGGAAGAAGGTCCTGTGGACTGATGAAACAAAGATTGAGTTGTTTGGTCATACAACAAGGCGTTATGCATGGCGCCACAAAAACACAGCATTCCAAGAAAAACACTTGTTACCCAGTGTCAAATTTGGGAGAGGGTCCATCATGCTTTGGTTGAGTTGGGGTCGCATGGATTCCACTCAGTTTCAGCAGATTCTTGAGAATAATGTTCAAGAATCAGTGTCAAAGTTGAAGTTACGCCGAGGATGGATCTTTCAGCAAGACAATGATCCAAAACACGCTCCAAATCTACTCAGGCATTCATGCAGAGGAACAATTACAATGTTCTGGAAAGGCCATCCCAGTCCCCAGACCTGAATATCATTGAACATCTGTGGGATGTTTTGAAGCGGGCTGTCCATGCTCGGCGACCATCAAACTTAACTGAACTGGAATTGTTTTGTAAAGAGGAATGGTCAAAAATACCTTCATCCAGGATCCAGGAATCATTAACAGCTACAGGAAGCCACTAGAGGCTGTTATTTTTGCAAAAGGTAGATCTACTAAATATTAATGTCACTTTTCTGTTGAGGTGCCCATACTTTTGCACCTGTCAATTTTTAAAATAATGCATATTTCACATTTTCGGTTAGTACAATAAACCTCATTTCAATCCTGAAATATTACTGTGTCCATCAGTTATTACATATATCACACTGAAAGTAGCTGTTGCAAAAAAACATTTTAAACAAAAAAAAAGAGTAAGATTAAGAGGGGTGCCCAAACTTTTTCATATGACTGTATACTTAAAGGTCTGCCCGAGCACTATTCAAGGGTATTATTAGTATCATACTGCAAAATGACCTGACAAGAGTCCCTTTAACAACAGTAAAAACTGACTTTATATGAAGTCTATTGACAACTCTGGGGGAAAAGAAATGCTATATTTTGCTTTTACGTCATGAGCTCACACCTGATGTCATGTCAATTTCACCTATGTGCACTTGTTATTTTCTCAGCCTGGTTACCAGCCCCAGCAATTTTTGGACTCGTCATTGATTCTACCTGTGCACAGTGGTCTACATCTTCCAGTCTGAAAAGAGGAGCATGTCAATATTATGACAATGACCTTCTAAGGAACAGGTACTACAATGACTTTCTGTATAATGATCAAGAGCTTGGCATTTACCTAGTGGTCCAGTGGGTTATAACTGGTGCCATCCAGGACTGAGGTCCGATCCTGAATACAACCAGAGGATTTCTACAAGGACGTCTTGTGTTGTACTCAAAAACCATGTTACATTATTAGACTGCAATGTTTGAAGTCATATCTGATATCTCCATATAATTGTGGTATGTATATATATATATATATACACACTCTTTAATTACACATAGTAATTAAAGGGTTTTTCCAGTACTATTATAACAATGACCATTCCTTAGGAAGTTAGTCAATATAGATTAGTGAGGGTCCATTATCTGCACCCCCATTTATCAACTATTCACAGCAGTGGTTGGATATTACACTGCACTGAGCAGAATATCTCAGTACCATGCACATTCTTAGTAGCTGCTGTGGGTACTGCAGGACCTATTCATATACTAAGAGCTGATCTGGGTAACCATAAGTGGCCATTAAACCATGTATGGAGCTGCGGTTGTTCTGCCCTCTGAGCTGGAGACAGCTGATCGGGGAGGTGCCAACTACCGGACCCCACCAATCTGATATTGATGAATTACTTCGAGGCTAGGTCATTTATTTTATTGTACTACAAAAACCTTTAAAGGTTGGGTTCACATTGCATATTTTTTCCTGTCCGTGGGATCCTATTTGTTGTAGGACCCCATGGACAGGAAAGGACACCACAGGGGGTGACCTATTCTGTGTCGGGCCCGTGATTATCACGGATCCGGACACATCGGTGCACTTTCACTTCCGCAATGTATATATACATTGCAGAAGTGAAATATAGTATAAAAGAAAGAGTTAAAAATAAAAAATCAGTGTTCTCACCTATCCGTGATCCACCGCTGCCTCCAGAAGGTCCGGATGCTTATAGGACCTGCGGTGACGTCACAAGCTGATCAGCTGATCGGGTCACATGACCGCAGTTACTGTCCTATATGGACCCGGACCTTGCTGGAGGCAACGGTGGATCCGGATAGGTGAGAATACTGATTTTTTATTTTTAACTCTTTCTTTTACTTAATTTCACTTCTGCAATGTATATTATACATTGCAGAAGTGAAATTAGAAGGTTAGGAGCAATTTTAGTGTACTGAGCATGTTAATTTCTCTAGTGGGGACTGAGTTTTATGTGTGGAATTTCCCCTTAACTGATAAAAATTCACAAGTAAAAAATGCTACATTTTTCTAGTGCCTTTCCACTGCAGAAATCCACACGTGACTTTATCAATAACATTTGTCAAACCCAATAGCAGCCAGGGAGTATCAAAAAGAGAAAAAGGTTAAAACTGACATACAAAAAAGAGGCAAAAATGCAGCATAAAAAAACGTGATAAAGAAAATGTAAAAAATTGTAAAGTCCCTAAAAATTCCCTAATACTGTAGGTCGCAGAAATGCTGCAAAAAAATCTGCAACATTAAAAACTAACCAAATACACATGGTGAAGCATAACCTGTCAGGTCCCCTAAGCCCACTAACCTAGCAGGAGGCACATGTGTGGGCTAGGATTCCTTGCCTAACTATCTCTGTCTAATGATATTGTCAGAATCCAATTTGGAAAAAAGGATTTTCCCTATGCTAATTAGGGCTTTGACTAGTCGAGGGGGTGTTGTTTCCCCAGACTAGTCAGCCTCTTACTTTGTTATCACACCCCTGTGGGTGTGATATACATACTATCCAAGAGCAGACATCATCGGCAGATCATGGAAACTTCGCATCTCCTGCCCGCAGTGTCACTCCGCCTCTAAGTTGGGTGTACTCTTCCCAGCTTCAGGGGTGCAACATGCATAGTTGGAGGTGCAGAAGATTCCTGATCATGCGCTGTGCTCCTCTGAAGACAGGACGTGTATACCGGAACAGAGGCGGAGTGACACTGCGGGCATGAGGTGAGAAATGTCCATGAGCTGGCGGTGATATTGGCCCTACAGGAGCGTGATATTATGGAAAGAGGGGACTAGTCAGGGAAAACAACACACTCTCAACTAGTCAAATCCCTAATTAGCATTGGGAAAATGAGCGTTATAAATCCTTTTTGTGTACATTGGATTCTGATAATAGCATTATACAGGGATAGGCAGGGAATCTTAGCCCACACATGCATCTGCTGCTAGGTTAGAGAGCTTAGAGGACTTGACAGGTTCACTTTAAAAAGGATGTGCCATTATTTTCGACATGTCTGTTTTGGCATATACTTGTATTCCTCATATAACATGAAGGAATAGGTTGTTGAAGAGGAATCCCAACTGGTAACACCCAGCTGTCAATGTATGTCAGAACACATAACAAAAGAATAGGAAAAGTCGCTGCAGAATTCCTAGTTCATTGGGACCACAAGTATTTACTAAAATGTACATGGCAGAAGTGGTGGCCACATGGAAATAGCACATTCATAGGCAATGTATTACATCTCATCCAAATACGAACGTTTTTATGGATTGTCACGTGAAGACTCCGGCGCCCTCCCCCGATCAGCTGTTATTGCTGGGGAAAGCCGTGTTAGGCCGGACATCTTCCATGCTTTGTCCTAACGATTGAAATATTACTCATCATGTATAAGCCCCATTCTATCTCAGCTGCCTCCTAGGGGGTGGGTGCCATAAAAGGGCCTCTGCTCTATGAACTTCACATTTTCTAACACCGTAAATGGATAAGGTTTAGTTCTGTTAAGATGCAATATGTCTGAGACAGAATGATTTACTATGTAAAAGTCAATGCCCCGTGGAGTTACAAGCAAAATAAGCAAAACTAACAGTTTTTAGTTGTCTCAGCAATGTATAATGCCAGTGATGAAGCAGCGATTCTACCACTATGGCTGCAGGCAACAGACGTCACCAATAATTCAATTACTTATATTGGCAAAGTAGCGTCTGCTGTTCCATGCCTCCTAGTGCTTTATAACTAATAGTCCTGTAACAATGGTGGTCAGCATGTATTAGTTACACAAAGATATGGGTTTGGAACTAATAATCCTCTCTCCATAGGTATCTTGGTCTTCAAATGGGATACAAGGGCCTGGGATTACTGCTGCTTTGCTGCATTGCCTGGAAGGTAAAGAAGAGCCGAGAATACGATTTACAACAGAAGGATTCTGGTGTAGCATAGCTTCCCTCCTCCATGGCTCAGGCTGATGGACTAAAGCCTTTCCTTGAAACTGTAATCCTCAGGGGCCAGACCCTGTGAGCTCTGCCAGAGCCCCTCCTAGCAATGCAAATTACAAAGCTGAAGCTCTCATCAGCCAAGCAGGACAAGTTCCCAATTACAAGGACAGGACAATCCAAGTTTACCTGGAAGACAAGACAAAGTGCCCTCTCCACTGCTCATTGATGACATGAGAATAACGCACAGATGTATAAGTAACATTGCACTTATTCACAAATATGTATAGATCAGTCATACATCCAGCTGATATGGATGGAGGAAGCGTAGAGCTGGAGCCTGGAGGTGGAATAATGGGCTCTTAGCTTTGGCTACTCTTCATTCTTCAATTTTATTCATTCTGTCATTGCCACAAGGCTTTTCTACAATTCATGAGCATTTGAGGTTGATACATGGATGGATCAGTCTGATCATATACTCTTATATAACTCAGCAAAACTGCATCCAACTTTCAGCGGTCAAACCCGAATATATGAAGAACTGCTGGCCTGTACCCAAAGCTTAGCATGTAAGATGAAGAGCGGAGTCGGGGAATTATGAAAGACAGATGTGAAACTTGTATTCAGAGATCCATCTGCCAGCGAAGTGAGAGTTTTCTCCGTGATCACAATCTTGGAGACTGCAGGAAGGAGTCTTGTGGTGCTGCTGGGAACGATGTACAATAAAGGGAAATGCAGCAAAATCTACCAGAAAAGAGAGCTGAGCAGATAGATCGGTTTGTAGGAAAGGATCCAGTATAACTTGTAATGTATTGGTTAAAAACCCTGCTATGTCTGTGCTAAAGAGTCCATGGGAGGTTCTAATCAGTGATTACCAGTTATTCTTGGATTCATATGCTTACAGGCCAAGCTGTTAGTCATTGTTGGGCACCACCCACTGGACTGAAGTCAAAATAAGCAGGGACTTCATTAAAAGGAATTGCAATGAATCTTCTCCAACAAAACTATATGGTAACTCTAATGGCCACTTTACACGCGGCAACAGGAAGATAGAAAACGGCAGGTGTCGGAGACAATTGTACCTTTTACCTTCAAAACACCTTGAAGTGGCTGCGTGTAATTCAGGTATCTGCAAGGTGTTTTGAAGGTAAAAGGTACAATTGTCTCCGACACCTGCCGTTTTCTGTCTTCCTGTTGCCGCGTGTAAAGTGGCCATTAGTGGCTTCTCCCTCTCTATGACATTCTGCTGCCAGACTGAAAACCATGTTTGACGTGATGTGGTTCACTAGAAGCAGGCCATACATATGTGATCAATGATAGCCCAACCCAAGAATGTAAAGTGCAGGGGGGCAGCCCAAATCAATATGGCTGATCCTTTATGTCCATGAAAAATCTGAAGAATTTACCAACAGCTTCTTCCCCTTCCATTATTGATACAAACTAGCACTCTCAGGCTTGTTGACTGTGCATACTTATGAGGAAGTTGTGGAAGAAAGCTGCCTGTTAGACTGACATCTAATAACAATAGGTCTATCCTATTAGAAGTTGAGGTTTGTCCCTAGTTCTGACCCTTTTTTGAGCCATATGGAGAATAAACATAAATAGTGAGTCTCACTGGAGGGCTGGGGCATCACACAGTGGTGTAACAAGCCAGAGTATACCCACAGCCCAGACTATACCTGGGGATCAAGTGGCCTAGCCTAGATTATACTCTGGGGTATAAATTGGACTAGGCTAAAATATACCCATTTGGCCATATTATACCCCCTTCAGTAGCACTGAGTGATATACACAAAAATTATTAATTTTTTCAACATTGTATTGGGGATTCAGCTTTGTCTGGTAAATTAAGTGAGGAAGATAAACTAATTTTAATTTTAAAATACTAAACACATATTTTTCAAGAAGAGGATGCAGCCATGTGTATGATTAAAAAAAAGATCTGCATACTTTTCAACACATTAGAGACATGGTGAGAAAAGTGAAGTGATAACATTATGGCCTGGTGGGATATAGTTTGGCCTAGGCTAATTTCCCCTGGGTATAGAGTTTATCCCCCGGGCTAGACTGTGGCCTGGGCCAGACTGGCCTAGGCTATTCCCTCTTCCCCCCGGATATAGAAGTTTATGCCCTGGGGTATACTGTGGCCCGGGCCAGGCTGGCAGGCTATTTTATACCCCCAGCTATAGAGTTTATATCCCAGGGTATATTGTGGCCTGGGCCGGACCATGACTGGGTTTAAACAATACATAAGTATATTCTGCTTGGAGGGGTATAGTTTGATTAGGCTATTTTACACACTGGGTATAGTTTGACCTAGGAAAGTTAGTCCATGTGATATACTCTGGCTAGGCCAGTTAATCCCTGGGGTATATTTTGGCCTAGGACAGTTAATTCCTGGTATATCTTGGCCTAACAGTTAATCCCGGAGCATATTTTGACCTAGGACAGTTAATCCCTGGGGTATATTCTGGCCTGGGCCAAACTAAAACCTGGGTTTAATCTAGGTGTGGGGTTAATTTGTCCTTCTACATCGGCAAGGCCAGCAAGATGCAAAGAGACTGCTTTAATAACCTCTCTATATCAACCTCCACCTACATTTTTGGTATTATAGTAAAGGTGAAAAAGTGTACGGTTTCCATTTCATTTGTATTACAGAAGGGTATAAATATAATGAAAAAGCTGCATTTTTTTAAGTCAATTTTTCATTCAAATTTTTTAAAAGCTAAACATATATTTATTACTATTATAGAATCAGATAAAACAAAACTGTATGATTCAAAAAAACAAAACACAAGGCCTGTTTCATTTGAGTTTTATTTTGTCTTATTTTGGTATTTTTCAGCTGTTTATCATTTGTTCCTTATTCTTTAATTTTACTTTTCTTTTTAAAGAGTATTCTATATGTGTTCATTTGTTGTTTTCTTAAATATCTGCCATTGTGGTGGAGTTTAGGGTTTCCAGATGGTTTTGCTTAATTCATCATTTGCGAGGTCCCAAGAAAGACTTGTAGAATAGCCGGTCTGTGGTCTGGGTGTGGCGCACCACGGAGTCGGTCCTGGGCTCGCTCTCCAAGTCAAATAGGTACAAAAAAGTTCAGGTAGGATATTCTCTAGCACCAAGATAAAATAAAAAGAGGGAAGGGGTTTGGTGATTAGTTTTTAATAGACAACTTTTAGTTTATTTTTGTTTTTTTAACCCTAAAACACATAAAAAATGAATTGTTTTTAACTACCGTATATGTGTATATTTTTCTTCTTATCCTATGTTTTTAAAAGCTAAGGGTTTTTTGTAATATAGTAGAAATGTACATAAAATTGTACTTTTTTCATATTTATAACTTCCCACCTGTATGACAATTGTGATTCTGCCCCATAGTGGTGTTTCATTAGCACTCATGATATACTGTGTGTCCTATGAGCACTATAAATGATCCATCAAGCTAAACATGAAAAGAAAAAGTACTGAGAAACAAATATAATATGTATAATTTATATAGTGGATGAACATGTAGGTTACACGACACAGTCAGTGTTAAGGCCCCATTACACGGCACAACATCGTTAACGATATCGCTTAAACGTCACGGATTTGGAGTCATTCAAGCGTCATCGTTACAACCTCATTGGGTGTGATTCTGCATAGTTGTAACGATAAATCGTTGGATCGTTGATTCCAGGTTTGAGAACATGCTCTCATAACCACACGATCAATGATCAGCCAACCTGGGATATCGTTGTGTTTGACACCACGATAACGATGTCGTTCACGACTTTCCCCATTCACAGCAATGAGCAGGGATCGTTTGCTGGGTTATGCGAACAATACCTGCTCACAACATCGTTGGTGCGTTGTCCACGATATCTAGATGGGGACATCTCACCAACAATGTCAAAACAATGTCTGAAATGACCGCATGCCCACGAGATCATTGCCAACATCATTCCAATGCCGTGCCGTGTAATGGGGCCTATACATTGACCAAACATGCAGGAAGGAGACTGAGGGCCCCATAAGAAGAACTCAATAGTCTGGTGTCTTGGTTCATGATTCATTAACAGAAGGACATCTAAAGTTTGAGGTTACAAGTGGCTTCTCCACAGTTACACATTCTTTATTGAACTACTTTACATCTATTTCATTAAGAGTTCAGTGCTTCTACTATAGGAGCACAATACAATATTAAAGAGGACCTGTCACCCCATTGGTTCTTTCAAAAGTGACAGCACCAAGGAATGCAGCATGTATGCTCCACTCAGGGAAGCTGTGTACTAAGGCTCTAGCCCCCCTGTACCGCAAAAAAAACACTTTGCAAACTTTAAAGTTAAGAGGTCCCGTGGGTTGGATCTGATTAAGAGGTCCTTGTCGCTGGCACAAGTCTCCCCGCTTCTCTTTATGTGTTCCGCCCCCTCTATGTGTCTGCCGCCTCCTCCTCTTCTCCTGGGTCTGCCCTCCTCTTCTCCTGCTCTGTGTGATGTCAGGAGCAGAAGAGGAGGGCAGATCCTGATCAAGAGGAGGATGCGGCAGACACATAGAAGGGGCGAGAACACACAAGGAGGAGGCAGGGAGGATTGTGCCAGTGGCGAGGACCTCTTAATCAGACCAATCCAGGGAACTCTTAACTGTAAAGTTTGCAAAGTATTTATTTTGGGGCACAGGGGAGTAGAGCCTTAGTACACAGCTTCCCTCAATGCAGTATACACCTGCATTCATTGATGCTGTCACTATGAAAGCACCAGGGGGTGACAGGTCCTCTTTGAGTAGAAAATAGCCAAGGGCATGTCACAAAGACCCCCCCCCCAAATTGAAAATATTAAACATATATACTGGGGCTTAGCTGCTATAAAAATCATACTAGAAATATACATTTGATCTCCAGTCCTGCCGTCTGTGGCTGTCACTGACTACACTTCTAAGTTTAGTGAGTGGCTTCATAATGGAGCCAGACATCAGTGCACTTAAGTGTGAACTACTTGACTCCTCCAGTGTCAATAAGCAAGCTCAGGAACGGACTTTCTGGTGCGCTTGCAGCAAGATTGTGAGTGCTGTCAATCAAGATCAGGGATAGTGCTGGATATAAAAATCGAATATGTTAATGGTGTTCCTAAGCGTCCTTATTTGCATATGGAGTGAAAGTGAATTTTTATGCAGCTAAACCACTAAACTGTTTGTTACTAGTGTAATTTTTACAGGGGCCAATTCCCCCATATAGAGGTATAAAGAGAATCTGTCAGCATGTTTTTGCTATGGTCTCTGAGAGCGCCTAATGTAGAGGCATGGAGCCTGATTTCAGGGATGAATCACTTTCTGGACTGCTTGGTGTATTTTTGATAAAATCCCTGTTTTCTCTGTTGCAGCGTTGTGTATAACTCCACCCACCAACCAAGATGCCAATCAGTTTTGGGGTGGAAGTACACAGATTTTGCTGTACTTCCTTGCATGTAACACCTCATCATGCAGTGATAATCTGCTGATGATGAAACACTGCATAAATTTAAACTACTGCAATCTGCTGAGTAAGTGACCAATCCCCGGAATCAGGCTATCTGTCTCTAAATTATGCTCCTATCAGATTAATGAACAAAAACATACTGACAGATTAATTTTCATGAGCTGATTATGGAGTTTGAGGGTGACAGACTCTCTTTAAAATGTTTATAAAGGTTTGTGAAGCATGACTACTCCACACATCGTCAATAAACCTTAATCATACAAATACATAGAAGTTACTTGTATTTCTGCTTTTTACAATGTTCTGTAATAGGTTATATAAAATACACTAAAAAGTAATTCAAAGGGTTAAATTTATGAGTGTTACCCATCCATCAGAGAATATTCATAGGTTGTTCCCTCATTTCTCAGACTGAGTCCTTCTGTCCTTCCAAACACACTCACTCTTGTCCTACAAGTACTGGTGCCAGCTCAGGACAAAATGTCCATCCACCCAGAAGCGCTCAGCCCATCCATCTCTGCTACACTATTCAGCGTTACACTATTCAGCGTTGTGCCTGTACCTAAAGTAATTACACCGTGTGTATTCCTCTATTGTATAAAACAAAAGGATGTGGGTTTTGCACTCCTCAACAAAATGTTACCGAAACGTCCATTCCATCTGTGTCGGAAACCAGGTTACAAATTGCCTACCTCTAGACCATTGCTACCAAGTGTATATATAAGAAATAACAAAAGATGAAGGTGTTTGTTCCTTGTCCTGCAGAAATGTTATTGTAAATACTGTGGACTAGGACCTGTGTATAATATGGATCCTTGGGGGCAATCCAAAGCCCCGAGTTTGTAGCTCCGGTAATTATTACATTCATTCTGTTCTACTCATCAATAGTTTTCACTGTTAACCCAACACTGGTAAACTGTTAATATATTTGTATGTAAATTATATATAAACATTTATATATTTACAAAGTCTTCTGCCTGTTTCTTTATAGATTGGAGGTAGGGGGGACAATAACACAAAACATAATGGACCTCACAAGTCACTATGGTCCTGGCGTTCACCCTCTACACCAGGGGAAAGGAACCTTTTTTCTGCAAAGGACTTTTTCGATAGTTATGATATGACATCACTGTGGGCCATACAAAATTATCAACTTGAAAAGTTATGCTAATATATTTGGTAACATATTCAATTATCTGTGATGGCTGGAGCTGCTTCTATTTGGTGAGGCTGTGATGTCAGGTAATATTAATGATGTCACTACTCGCAGTGGCTTTTCTAGGTTTGCATTGGTCTGGAGTGCAGTTGTCTCTTTGTGATAAGTTTTGTAAACAACTCTAAGGCGCTTTCACATTGCGTTTTTTTCCTGTCTGTGGGGTTCCTACTTTTTGCAGGACCCCATGGATAGGAAAGGACAGCATCGGATGTGGCCTCCTGGTGCCATTGCTGTGTCCGGGTCCGTGATGACTGCACAGCTGATCAGTTTAAATCTCCCGCCGATTGGTTTTGGCAGGTGGGAGATTTATACCTATGTGGTCATGTGACTGGGTCAGCTGACCGTGTTGCTCCGCCCCTTCCTGGTCAGCTGATTCCCAGCTCCAGAAGCGCCAGGAGATGCCGAACATCGCGGGGACCTGCGCCGGAGAGGTGACCCTTGCTTCACTTCCACAATGTATATTATACATTGCGGAAATGAAATTACACATGTACAGAGCAGTTTTAGTGTACTGAGCATGCTCAGTACACTAAAATCGGGTCCGAGAAACGATCAGCTGTTTTCTCGGACCTGCACTCCATAGGACCCCATGTTATCTCCCGCGGATCGTGTCGCAGTCTCTGATTTTGGACACAGCAAAAAATCGTACACAATTGGATCCGACACAAGACACAAATCATATGCCATTAAGGGCAAATCTGATTAGATCCGTTGCCCTTAGGGATACATGGAGGCCAAATCACATCTGTGGCTCTCCGTTTTACAACGGACAGCCACGGATGGCGGAAAAACGCGATGTGAAAGCACTCTAAGCAGTAAGGTGTACTGAACACAGATGTATATAACACTGCATGTTTTCTCCTATGGAAATTCATGACTGCTCACCCAACAATTATAGAATTCAAGCAGGGGTAGGTCTGCTGTATATACTGTACATCACATAGGAGACAATAAGACAGCTGTATATACATCACATAGGAGACACTTGGCTGGTGCATATACACTGGGGCTAGTGTGTATACATCACGTAGGAGACAGATTTCTGTATATACATCACATGAGAGATACTGAGACTACTGTATATAATCACATAGGATATGCTGAGAGTGCTATATATATATATACATAGACACAGAGAATGTTGTATATACATCACATAGAGCCTGGTACTGCAGCATAGAAATCACATAGGAGACACTGGGGCTGGTGCTTACACATCACATATGAGACACTGAGGCTGGAACATGTACATCACATGGGAGATATCAAGACTGTTTAAACAAAACATAAGAGTCACTGAGGATGGTGCATTTACATCATATAGAAGACACTGGGGCTGGAGCATATATGATACATAGGAGATGCTAAGTGCTTTATACATATGAATCACTAGAGATGGAGCATATACTGTTAGGGCCAGAAATATTTGGACAGTGACACAATTTTCGCGAGTTGGGCTCTGCATGCCACCACATTGGATTTTAAATGAAACCTCTACAACAGAATTCAAGTGCAGATTGTAACGTTTAATTTGAAGGGTTGAACAAAAATATCTGATAGAAAATGTAGGAATTGTACACATTTCTTTACAAACACTCCACATTTTAGGAGGTCAAAAGTAATTGGACAAATAAACATAACCCAAACAAAATATTTTTATTTTCAATATTTTGTTGCGAATCCTTTGGAGGCAATCACTGCCATAAGTCTGGAACCCATGGACATCACCAAACGCTGGGTTTCCTCCTTCTTAATGCTTTGCCAGGCCTTTACAGCCGCAGCCTTCAGGTCTTGCTTGTTTGTGGGCCTTTCCGTCTTAAGTCTGGATTTCAGCAAGTGAAATGCATGCTCAATTGGGTTAAGATCTGGTGATTGACTTGGCCATTGCAGAATGTTCCACTTTTTTGCACTCATGAACTCCTGGATAGCTTTGGCTGTATCCTTGGGGTCATTGTCCATCTGTACTATGAAGCGCCGTCCAATCAACTTTGCAGCATTTGGCTGAATCTGGGCTGAAAGTATATCCCGGTACACTTCAGAATTCATCCGGCTACTCTTGTCTGCTGTTATGTCATCAATAAACACAAGTGACCCAGTGCCATTGAAAGCCATGCATGCCCATGCCATCACGTTGCCTCCAACATGTTTTACAGAGGATGTGGTGTGCCTTGGATCATGTGCCGTTCCCTTTCTTCTCCAAACTTTTTTCTTCCCATCATTCTGGTACAGGTTGATCTTTGTCTCATCTGTCCATAGAATACTTTTCCAGAACTGAGCTGGCTTCTTGAGGTGTTTTTCAGCAAATCCTAACTCTGGCCTGTCTATTTTTGGAATTGATGAATGGTTTGCATCTAGATGTGAACCCTTTGTATTTACTGTCATGGAGTCTTGTCTTTACTGTTGACTTAGAGACAGATACACCTACTTCACTGAGAGTGTTCTGGACTTCAGTTGATGTTGTGAACGGGTTCTTCTTCACCAAATAAAGTATGCGGCGATCATCCACCACTGTTGTCATCCGTGGACGCCCAGGCCTTTTAGAGTTCCCAAGCTCACCAGTCAATTCCTTTTTTCTCAGAATGTACCCAACTGTTGATTTTGCTACTCCAAGCATGTCTGCTATCTCTCTGATGGATTTTTTCTTTTTTTTCAGCCTCAGGATGTTCTGCTTCACCTCAATTGAGAGTTCCTTTGACCGCATGTTGTCTGGTCACAGCAACAGCTTCCAAATGCAAAACCACACACTGGAATCCACCCCTGACCTTTTAACTACTTCATTGATTACAGGTTAACGAGGGAGACGCCTTCAGAGTTAATTGCAGCCCTTAGAGTCCATTGTCCAATTACTTTTGGTCCCTTGAAAAAGAGGAGGCTATGCATTACAGAGCTATGATTCTTAAACCCTTTCTCCGATTTGGATGTGGAAACTCTCATATTGCAGCTGGGAGTGTGCACTTTCAGCCCATATTATATATATAATTGTATTTCTGAACATGTTTTTGTAAACAGCTAAAATAACAAAACTTGTGTCACTGTCCAAATATTTCTGGCCCTAACTGTACATC
Source organism: Allobates femoralis (assembly GCA_033576535.1). Lineage (NCBI taxonomy): Eukaryota > Metazoa > Chordata > Amphibia > Anura > Aromobatidae > Allobates > Allobates femoralis. The sequence continues at coordinate 80,450,935 of JARQOC010000001.1, forward strand.
ACTTTGGAGAAAGTGGAGCTGGAGCATATACATCACATAGGAGACACTGGGACTGGTGCATACACTTTACAAATAAGACACGCAGACTGCAGCATTTACATAACAAAGGAGACACCAAGATTGCTTTATACATGACACAAGCTGTAGAGTCCAGCATTGCCTGGGCATAGTAACTCGTAGTTAGAATAGAATGATTGTTTTGCACATTAATGTCTGTCTCTAGATTCTACTCCTCCATAGAATGTTGTCTAGTTCTGCCTCTAGCTCCTCCAGAGAATGTTGTCTGGTTCTGCCTTTAGCTCCTCCCCCTCCATAGAATGTTGTCTGGTTTTGTGTATAGCTCCTCCCCTCCATAAAATGTTGTCTGGTGGCTCTGCCTCTAGCTCCTCCCCTCCATAGAATGTTGTCTGGTTCTGCATATAGCTCCTCCCCCTCTATAGAATGTTGCCTGGTGGTTCTGTCTCTAGCTCCTCCTCCTCTATACCTCTATAGAATGTTGTCTGGTTCTGCCTCTAGCTTCTCCCCTCCATAGAATGTTGCCTGGTTCTGCATATAGCTCCTCCACCTCCATAGAATGTTGTCTTGTGGTTCTGCCTCTAGCTCCTACCCCAACATAGAATGTTGTCTGCTTCTGCCTCTAGCTCTTCCCCCTCCATAGAATGTTGTCTGGTTCTGCATATAGCTCCTCCATAGAATGTTGTCTGGTGGTAATGTCTCTAGCTCCTCCCCCTCCATAGAATGTTGTCTGCTTCTGCCTCTAGCTCCTCCCTGTCCATAGAATGTTGTCTGGTGGTTCTGCCTCTAGCTCCTTCACCTCCATACAGTATTGTCTGCTTCTGCCTCTAGCTCCTCTATCACCATATAATGTTGTCTGGTTCTGCCCCTAGCTCCTCTCTGTCCATAGAATGTTGTCTGGTGGTTCTGCCTCTAGCTCCTCCCCCTCTATAGAATGTTGTCTTCTTCTGTCTCTAGCTCCTCCCCCTCAAATAGAATGTTGTCTTGTGCTGTGAAGAGGTGGGCTATGAAGTGGGTGTGGCTAACTGGAGTGGGTGGGGCTATGTGCATTGGGCAGGGCTTGATACATGCACAAACATAAACTCAGCTTTATATATATAGATAGATAGCAGACAGTGGAGATGTGCATATACATAACATAGCCTTTAGTCAATTCCTGTACAGTGAATCAGAATCGGTGTTCAGCGAAATCCTAAAAATTCAAGACAAAATTTAATCTATGCTACTTATTTTACTCATATAGCGCTATTAATTCCACAGCACCTTACATACATCATCTTCACTGTCTCCATTGGGGCTTACAATCTAAGTTGGGTGGGAATCAAAATCCCGAACTGCCACAGCGCCACCTATCAGCTGATACCTGCTTCGACAATGGATTAATGCAATGGTCAGATGGAGGAGTGGAGCTCCATACACCATTCAGTGGCTGCTGAGCTGTTTATCTCCAGTTCACTTCTCCACCTTTGTGATTTATTTTAAGTAGTGCCAACGCTTCCCTACTGTAATCTAAATTCTGACTGAAGTCTCCGGGGAAGTTTTCACAATTCAAGCACATATAACTGTAGCAGGCAAGAAAACAAGAAGCAAGATTGTGACGTGCCCCAGGGTGTGAGGTACTCGGAACCGGGCTATTACTGTCTCTGGGAAGTCACAGGTGTTGAGGCCTAGTTCCGTGGCCCTGGATTCAGCTTTAAAGGGGGATTTTCTGGCTTGATAGGGAAAGGGGATTATGAAAGGGAGTTTTTCGTGATGCCACCCGTGGTATGTGGCTATAGTGGGCCACCACTGCTGAAGAACCTGAGGGGTGATGGATGGGCAGCTGGGATGGATTGGCTCTCTTCGGGCAGACCAGTTCTCTGGGGCAGTGAAAGTAGTTTAGGTGAAGGGTGCAGGACGACGGGCACAAGCAATAGGCAGACTCACTGGGTGTCTCCTCACCCAGCCGGGTCTGTGGCTTCCTTACTAAGCTCTGTGTATTGGGTCCTGCTGCTGCCTCAGCTAAGCTGCCGGCCCTGTCTCTTCGTGCGAGTTGCCGGTATGATAGGCAACTTGAGTCCTTTCTAACCCTCATCTCGGCTGTTGCTTCCTGAACTCTCTCCATTGCTGTGTCTCTGTGTCTCCTTAGGTCTGGCACCAGGATGTCTTCCTCAGTCCTCCTTGGAACTAAACTGCTGTACCTGGAATGAGCTTAGCACAGCTTGGTCCTCCAGGTACTCTTCACAGTCCTCTCGGGAACTGGAATACCTGGCTCCACCCCGAACCAAAATTTATAGGGTAGCTCACCTTGAACCCGGGCTTGGTCTCCCTCATCTGGCCTGGAGGCAGAAGGTGTTGAGTGTAGTTTACCTGCCTGATGAGAAGGCCCTTTTGTTGCTCTCAGCGGGATACCACCACCCGGGGGGCAGTGATGACACAGTGGCACTAACACCTTGGGGTGCCACATTCCCTCTTAGTGAAAGACAGTACTCCTGGACTGTGACAACTTTTCAAAAGGTTAAACACAAATAACCAATAACAAGTGTACAGAGTCTTAAAAAATAGTGCTGTGCAAATTAATTGGGACAAAGTAAGTCTTTACTTGTTTTTCTTGCTTTAGTTTTACTATTGCTGATAAGTGTTTTATATGTTCTTGGTGTCATTTTCCTTTTTCTTCCACATTTCTCTTTTCGTTTTGGAGAAAACGATCCAGTTTCATTGTGTGTGCGAATTATTCTTGAAACAGTAGATTTTCCAATACTAACAGTCGAAGCTATTTCTCTTAGGGTGGAGGCACACTGTCATGAGACTCGCACGAGTGCAATGCGTGAAAAAAAACGCATTGCACTCGGGCCAGTGTTGCCCTATCAGGCAGGGCACACTGGTGCGAGTCCCCCGCACCTAACTCGCACTGCGAGTCAGAAGCGAGTGCAATCGCAGCATGCTGCGACTGCACGCGATTCTGACGCGCGTGAGGGCAATGCAAGTGTATGGGGGCGAGAAAATCTCGCCCCCATACAGCACACTGTGCGAGTGTGCAGCCAAAATCGCTTTAAACTCACTGGCTGTTAAAGCCGGCAAGTTTAAATTTCCCACTGTGCTGTACACTAAGCCATCATCTTGTACCACTGTGACAGCAGCGGTACAAGATGTTTAGCTAAGACAATGATGATTGTAATAAAATAATGTAGTCTGGGGTTAATTTACTGATTAACTCCCTCAGCATCCTCTGGACCGCATGTGTGCACAGAGGATGCTGAGAGGCTCTATACCCAGTGCTGAAGGGGTTAATATGCAGCTGGTGTAGTGGCACCATGTCTGTGGAGAGTGTCCTCACTCTCTGCAGACATGGTGTCATTACACCATGTGTGTGAAGGGGTTAATTTTTATGCATAATAGCTTTAAAGACCTGTCGGAAAAGCCGGCTTATGTTACTGCCTATGGGGAGCTGTCCCCTCTCATGGTGCTGAAGCCACAGCTCCCCATAGACAGTAACATAAGCCGGCTTTCCCGACAGGTCTTTAAAGCTATTATGCATAAAATTAACCCCTTCACACACATGGTGTAATGACACAATGTCTGCAGAGAGTGAGGACGCTCTCCACATACATGGTGCCACTACACCAGCTGCATATTAACCCCTTCAGCACTGGGTATAGAGCCTCTCAGCATCCTCTGTGCACACATGCGGTCCAGAGGATGCTGAGGGGGTTAATCAGTAAATTAACCCAGACTACATTATTTTACTACAATCATCATTGTCTTTGCTAAACATCTTGTACCGCTGCTGTCACAGTGGTACAAGATGATAGCTTAGTGTACAGCACAGCGGGAAATTTAACTTTCCGGCTTTGACAGCCGGCGAGTTTCTATTCCCGACAAATGCTGCCCGTGTTCCTTCAGGACCGTGGACAGCATCACAATCACGCAGCACACACGCACTCACACCTCACAATCACAGCACACTAACATACATACAGCCAGCCACACTCACCACACTCGCACCGTACACACCCACAAACACGCACAGCAGTCGCATCACTGTCATGCATCAAAAACGCTGCGTTTTTGATGCATGATAGTGTGCCTCCACCCTTACAGTCAGGCTTGTATGTTCATTAAGAGTAATAATTTTAGACCTCTTCCGTGGAGTAACATCCATTTTTACAGGTACGAATCACACTGCGAGAAAAAGTACACTAAACCACTCCTCACAAAAACAAGCTCTCAACTGAAGCTGAGGGGGCAGCTAGCTGTTATTTTCTGACTAAAACCAGTCAAGCCACATTTTGTTATTCAGGATAGTACACTCACACCTGTTCAAAGCAGTTAAAATTGGTTTGAATCACTGACTGGTAACCTACACTTACGATTTTACTTAAAAAATGCTTTGTCCCAATACTGTCCCAATAATAATTTTTGAATCCTAACATTTTTTTGGTTTTTATAAATTTTTATACAGTGCTGTGCAAATTAGCACAGCACTGTATAAAAATTTATAAAAACCAAAAAAATGTTAGGATTCAAAAATTCAAAAAGCAGTGTCTCCGGTGATTAGTCCTTCCACCTTTGGCTGATATTATTTACAAGAATGTCTTTACCACAAACAGTCCAGTGGTATTATGGTCCATGTTTTATTAAAGGTAAAAGTTCAAGAAGTTGCAAAAGAGTTCTTACAGGAAAATCTCTGTAGGCGCTGAGCTTGGTAGTTGCAAGGTTATACATTTTTATTGTACAAAACAAACATTTTTAACCAGTTACTTTTACTTTTCCCTATGGGTGTCTCGGCTTAGGAGTCCTAGTTTTCACCTTACCACCCCCAGGAACTTGACTTCCTAACTTAATGTTCCTGGGTTTGACTCTATTTCCTCCACCCTTCTGTACACTAGTCTTTTCGGTCAATTAAGTACACATCTTAACATATACAAGACAACATATTTACACTTTATTTCATGTTACATTACTCCCTGTACCAGGCTGGGATCTGTCCTTTAGTACTACCCTGCGATCTCCTAAGCTCTGGAGTGTCTAGTTCACTGGGAGCAGGAATCTGTTCTTCCTGTGCTTCTTCTACAGGTTTCATCTCTGGTTCTTCCACTCTTGGTGCTTCTTGCTGTCTAGCTTCAGGTGTTAGAACTTGATGGGATGCTAGCATTGGTACGATGACTGCTCCATTGTAGTTTGCACAAGTTTTTGGAAAATCTCCCAATACGGCATAAAACACATCTTCTTTAGGCGGTGCAACTACAGAAACCGGGATCTCTGGTGAATTCAGGGTTTCAGGACACAACTATAAATGGTGTATTGATATAACTGATGTTTTCTTCTCTTCATCTTTACTGATCAAGCACACTTTAGTGTTGTCATAACTTGATGGTAAGATGGTGTAGGTTGTTGTTTCCCATTGGTCATCCAACTTGTGAGTGCTCTTTTCCTTTTAAGCACTTGCTCACCAGGTTGTAAAGGAGTTGCGAGAGCATGGTGATTGTAGATTTTTTTTGTCTCTGGCCTGTTGGAGACTCTTTTCTACACACTCTTGCACTTGGTGATACTTTTGTTAGCGAGTGGTATCCTAATTGGCTTCTGGTACTTCGACATCTGATTTCAAGATTCCCATGTCTAAGTTTATTGGCAGCTTACCAGGTCTTGTTTGCATTAAGTAAGCTGGGGTGCAGTTGGTGGAACTTACCAGGACATGGTTGTACAAGTCTACCAGGTCTGGTAACTTCTCTGGCCAGAAGTTCTTTTCTGCTACCGGTAAAGTTTTCAATAAGTCCATTACAATCTGATTCATCTTTTCACATAGGCCATTTGTTTGAGGATGGTATGGTGTTGTCCATATCTTCTTACACCCATACGAGTGACAGAATTCTTGGAAGATTTCAGCCTCAAATGCTGGACCTTGATCTGTAAGGACCTGTTCTGGATGGCCATGGGGTCTGCAAAAGTAAGTCTGAAACACCTTAGCCACTATTCTGGCTGTTAGATCCTTCACAGGCACCACCACCAAGAAACGGGAATAGTGGTCCACTATTGTCAAGGCATAAACATAGCTGGATCTACTTGGTGTTAACTTGACGTGATCTAGGGTTACCAGTTCAAGTGACTGTTTTGTGACTATGGACTGGAGTGGAGCCCTTTGGCTGTCTTTATCTTTTCTTCTCAGGTTGGACAGACCACAGTTTCTGCACCAACTCTTGATTGATCTTCTCATGCCAACCCAATAGAATCTTTCCCTCTGAAGAACCTCCAATTTCTTTCATCCAAAATGCCTTCCATCATAGTAGGCTTCCAATACCATCTTGACATCTCTTTTTGGCACAATGATCTGCCAGACCAGTTCATGGGTTCTGGGGTTCGTGTGTCATCTGCACAGTTTACCCTCATACAGGAACAGTTTACTTTTCTCCTTCCACAGTTGTTGAGCTTCAGATGGGGCCTATAGAACAGGGTACGCACCCTCCTGCGTCAGTAGCTATTTGACTAACTTCACAGCCGGATCACTGTTCTGTGTTTCAGCCAATCCATGGTGTGGTAATGGGTTTAAGGTGGTTTACTGGTGTTTGTGGTACACACCTGTTAAGTACTGTGCTGCCCTTGCTTGGTGAAAGGTCGGTAGCTCTATCTCTTCCAGCTTTTCTGGTTCCTCTTCCACGTCCTGCAGGTGTGGCATCCGGGATAAGGCATCTGCATTAGTATTCTTGTGGCCTGCCCTATACTTTATGGTAAAATCATAATTAGACAGCCGGACCATCCATCGCTGCTGCAGCGCACCTAGTTTGGCTGGGTCCAGGTGGGTAAACGGTTGTTATCTGTAAAGATGATGAATTTTGCTGCAGCGAGATTGTCACATCCTACTGACGGACTACACACGTGGACCCACTGGACCGCGTAAAGCGGATGCTGATACCGGGTGATAGAGAGGCGGAAAAGTACCGTAGAGTCAACAGGTTTATTTACAACAACACAAGACCCCACGCTCCTGGGGAGGGCCACAAGGTCGCAGCACTGGAAACCCACCGAAGGAGGCCCCGGAGCGCTTAACCCCTATACAGGGGTCCCGCCGGTACCAACCTCGGAGGGGCCAATGAAGCGGACACGAGTGTTCAACCGACCCCAGGCGACGTGGTAACAAAACAGCAACCGGGTATACAATAAGAAACGAGAAACTGGGAATCACGGGGACCAAGAATACAGGGAACCAGGAACACGGGGAATCCGGAGCCAGGCTTGAGACAGAGACCAGCTTGGAGAGATCCGGGAAACCAGCCAGGAACACGGAGGTCAGCAAAGGAGCCGGCAGGGCACACGAGGAATCCGGAACCAGGCTTGAAACAGCGATCAGCTTGGAGAGATCCGGGAAACCAGCCAGGAACACGGAGGTCAGCAAGGAGCCGGCAGGGCAGGAATCTGTAGGAAGTAACACAGAGAATTCAGGTAACAGACCAAATAAGGAACGACCTGACAGACCAGAAGTGGCAGCTCCACTAGGGAGAAGTTGCCCTGGCCCCGACTGATTGGAAACAGGAGGTTTATATCAGAGCAGGGCAGTCCTGATTGGCAGGACACAGAGGCATGGTGATTGGCTGGGGGGAGGAGCCAGATCCCTGCAGTCTCTCCAGCAGAAACTGAGTAGGAGACAGTTTCATGTGCACAAGCAGTGGTACCAGAAGTGAGAGGAGCAATGTTGCTCAAGCAGAGGGTCCTGGACCCCTGCGGCTGGAGACAGGTGCGCGTACCCGGGGAGCATACGGTAAGGAAGACGCTACTCCAGCAGAGGGCGCTGGGACCCTGCGGCAGGCCCCCGAGGGGTAACAGAGATAATGGTTAAAGCATTCTGTAACAGCCCAGACTACTGCCAGAAGTTCTAGCTTGAATGAACTATAGTTCTCGGGATTGCTCTCAGTAGGATGGAGCTTCCTGCTGATCTCTCTTTACCTTCTTGCACTTGGGACAGCACCGCTCCCAATCCCACGTTGCTGGCATCTGTATACAGAATAAATGGCTGGTGGTAATCAGGGTAAACTAGGATTTCATCCCCTGTCAGGGCACACTTCAACTTCTTGAAGGATTCTTCCATCTCATTACACCATTGGGAGGACTTTCGTCTTCTTGGACTGTTCTACCAGGAGATTTTGTAGAGGGGCTGCCATTGATGGTTTGCCATTGAAACCCTTTGATGAATCTTCTATAGTAGCCTACCAGGCCCAGGAACTGCCTCACCTCTTTCACGCTGGTGGGTATTGGCCAGTCTCTTATCACTGTGACCTTCTCGGGGTCTGGTGCTACACCTTTAGAGCTTGCAACATGGCCGAGGTTCTGTACCTTTTATTTTAACAGGTGACACTTGGATGGCTTTATCTTCATGCCATAGCCGGACAAGGCTTCAAACACTTCCACCAAGTGCTCTAGATGCTCTTAATAGGTCTTTGAGTAGACTATTATGTCATCCAGGTACAATAAGATGGTCTCAAAGTTCTTGTGTCCTAAGCAGCACTTCATTAGTCTTTGGAATGTACTGGGTGCATTACAGAGTCCAAATGGCATACAGTTGAACTTGCAGAGGCCCATTGGCTTCTCACGGTCAACCTCTGCCACAGGAACTTGCCAATACTCACTAGTCAGATCTAAGGTGGAAAAGTAGTTAGCAGATTTTAATGCAGCTAATGATTCTTCAATCCTAGGTAGTGGGTATGCATCCTTGTGTGTAATGTGGTTGATCTGCCTATAATCTCCGCACATTCTCATCGTCCCGTCCTTTTTCTTTACTAAGACTAGAGGAGCTGCCCAAGGGCTACAACTGTCTTTTATCACCCCTGCTTGATTCATTTCTTTTAACATCTCTTTAGCACATTTGTAGTGAGCGGCCAGTACTGGTCTATACCTCTCCTTGATGGGTGGATGGTTACCTCTGGGTATGTGGTGTTCTACCCCTTTTTGTTAGCCCAAAGTCTAAAGGGTGTTTGCTAAAGACTTGCTCATACTCCCTCACTACCCAGTATACATCATGCTTTTGATGGGAGGGTGTAGAATCGGTACTTACATGTAACTTTTGGCACCAATCCTCCAGCTTTCCCTCTGAGCCACTGCGCTTTGCCTGGTTAGACGGTACTGTAGCGATCACGGACCGGGCCGGGGTACCCTCGCTTGGCAGTGATATTTAGCATTCAGTATACCAGTCACTATACAATAGGGTACTCACTCGCTGGTTGCAGGATATCGGTACACAGGCACGGGTTCACATAAGAAGTCCATTCGATTTATGAGGCTTCATAAACCAACTCCATACGTATGCCTTCCTTGGCTTTACAGGCAATGCAATACCCCGCTGTGTTACAGACCATTAACTCATGGTTTGGATACACTTCTCCTGACGTATCCCAGCCTCCACTCACTCGGGGTCCTGTTGTCAGTCCACATAGGCCCACTGGGAGACTGCTTGTTACACAATAGAGGGCTTCTGCTCCCAGCCCTGCACCCTGCAGGCTCTGCATGCATCAGTCTGTCTCACATGTCAAACACAGACTCCATTACACATCCTGAGACACACCCACATCTCCAGCAAGTTGCAAGCTTAACTCTTGCAATGCTGTGAAGCAGACTGTGGCTTCCAAGTACTGGCGAGACATTCATAAAAACATTGCAGCAGACTTCTGCCTGTGTGAAACATACTGGCCATGTATAGTGCCACCATTCAGACCATGGCTGGCCACCATATCACAACGGGTTCAAGGGTTCAACTGCTGTGATTGAATTGTTATCAACAGTATACAATTTAGCAATGGTAGCATACTTTGGTAGGGTCACCTCCTCTTCTCCACAGTTCAGAAGCGTACTGGTACTCTCCCCCTGTGTACCTCAACTACTCCTCTGCCCGTCTGTACAGTGGGCCTACTGTCTGAGTACACAGGTTCTATCAGGGCTTGAGAGTCTCGCCCTCTAAGGCCTATTGCGGCTCTACACCAGACCAACATCTCAGTTTTGGGGAATCACAATTGATATTGGGTCACTTACCCTTGCACTGCCATGTTCTCCTTCGGACAACTCTACCTGCTGTCTTAGCACCAATGCTTTTATTTCATTCTGCAGGACTCGCTGTTGCCCACTATTGGCAGTCTTGACAATCTGCTGTAACACAACAATTATTTCTGCAAGACAATTCTCTATCACATTAGTGCCCAAAATAATCATTGAATTGCATTCATGTCGATCAACATCAACAATTAGAATTATCAATCAATTATCAAGGAAAATTATCAATCCTTGACCCTTTAACTCTACACACCTCACTTTAATGGTTACCGTGTTTCCCCGATAGTAAGACCCCCCGAAAGTAAGACAGGGTGGGGGGGGGACGGGGGGTCTGCTAATGTAAGACACCCTCCGAATGTAGGCAGGGTAGGGGGGGAGGGGGGGTCTTACTATCGGGGAAACACGGGGGGGGGTGTACATACATACATACATACACACATACAGACACAAGCATACACATATATACACACCACACACACAGTCACACACACACATAGCACCGCTTCTTACAGGGTCCGGTGTGGGGTCTCCGATGGTCCTGTGCCGTCCTCTGTGCTCCGGTCCGGTCCCCGAGATGATCCGCTGCCGTTCGCTGTGTTCCGGTGCTGTTTTGCACCGGTATTGCCGGTCCTAGGCTCCATGGTCCCTGCTCTTCCGGAGTTCAGGCCGCAGCTCCGCCCAGGTCATAGTGTGGGCCAATCAGCATAGCGGCGCTCAGAAGCAAGCGTCATCGGGCGCTTGCCTCTGACGTCAGCGCCACTATGCTGATTGTCCCACACTATGACCTGGGCGGAGCTGCGGCCTGAACTCCGGAAGAGCAGGGACCATGGAGCCTAGGACCGGCAATACGGTGCAAAGTGGCACCGGAACACGGCGGACGGCAGCGGATCATCTCGGGGACCGGACCGGAGCACAGAGGACGGCACAGGACCATCGGGGACCCCACACCGGACCCGGTAAGAAGCGGTGCTATGTGTGTGTGTTACTGTGTGTGTGGTGTGTATGGTGTGTATATATGTGTATGCATGTGTCTGTATGTGTGGGAATGTGTGGATGGATGGCTGCAGTGTGTGGATGGATGGATGGATGGTGGGGCCTCCAATGTAAGGCCCTCCCGAAAGTAAGACAGGTGGCCACTTTTGGCCACAAAAAGAATGTAAGACCCTGTCTTACTTTCGGGGAAACACGGTACTTCCTTAATCTCAATCTGTGGTACCGGTTTACCATTACTAGCCAGTATGTTAAGATCATCATTCGGGCTGCGTAAAATGTCTGAATCTGCTCAGTATCTCTTAAAAAGGATATACGGTATAGAGGTGATTTGGGAACCAGTGTCCAGCAAAGCGTTCATGGGGATGCCACCTAGCACATCAGGCAGGACAGGGTATCCTCCCACATACCTATCACGCCAGTTTGAGGGGCCTTGTGATTTTAGTCCTGAGGGGCGGCCCGCTTCCCCAGGGGATTCTCGTTTAAAGTACATTCCCTGGCAAAATGACCTGATCCTCCGCAGCAGCGACAAATGGGTTGCCCATCCGGGTTGTAGTGGTCACTGGGTCTTCGTCTGGTCGCTAGGTACCTTCTTGGTCTCATCCATGGGATGTCCTCTCTGCTTGAAGCCAACTCGATCTTCTCCATGGGCTTGGGTCCTCGCATCTCATAGCCTTGGCCATCTCAGCTACGCTTTTAGTTAGTGCCTCTATTTTTTAGGTTGAGAGCCTCATTGCTGATGGGCTCCTGAGGCTTTGCACTTGCCCCTGTTGTAGTCTGTGGAGCCTGCACTGCCGGTTGTTGGTAAGCAGTAGCAGAGCATTGTGTACGGGTTGCATTATAAGGCTCCTCCGCTTGCAGTATGCGGATGGCTCTGTCTTTGAATTGCACAAAGTTCAGATCGGGGTTCTGTATAGCCATCATCCGCAGCCAGGATGGCTATGAGGAGGGATCAGGAGTCCATCAATAAACTGGTCGATGAGCAATTTGTCCTCCTCTGGTGCCAAGGCAGGTTCTGTCTGCTTTAATGCCCTGAGCACTTCCTGTAAATTTAATGCAAAGTCTTGTGCGCTCTCCTGTGGTTTCTGCTTGCACCCAAAGAATCTTATTTTTGCTCATGCATCAGTGCTGGTTTCAAAAGTAGCTTTCAGCCTGGCAATTACATGTCCTATAGTGTCTTTGTCAGTGTCCGGCCAGGACTTTGTCTTCCGCTGTGCGGTACCTGATAACTGTCCCATTAATATGCTGGCCTTCTGTGAGGGGGTACACACTATAATAGCTATTTAGTTTTTCTCTGAAGTCCATCAGGGTGTTTGGTACCCCTGAGTATTACGGCAACCATGTCGCTCCTGACGTATACAACATTAGGAACGGCATGATCGGGGACATCCCTTGCGCTGCAGCCCCGCCGGGTGCTCCGCCTGCTTCGAGTTCCGCGGGGCCAGCTGCGCCTGCTCCTTGCATGGGTGGTTCCCTTGGCTCTGACATCTTTGTGCCCCCTTAGTGAATCCTTACTCTTCCGGTGTTTCCCTTCCATATGGATGTACAACTTTGGTTCTGCCGGTGGGACAGGGTTTCTTGTCCCCACCGGATGTCGTCAAAGAGCAGGTTGGGCCTTGTTTTGTGCTATTGGGAGGGTGCCGCCCACGATGACATGCCCTCTCAGCTTCCCGCGTGCCACGCGCGTTAGTAATGGTGACAGTCAAAAATACGTATTTCACACTATTCATAGCACCCGGCGATACCGGGCTATGGGATCCTGTTTGTGACACCAGGAGCTGACGTGCCCCAGGGCATGTGGTACTCGGAATCAGGCTATTACTGTCTCTGGGGAGTCACAGGGGTTGAGGCCTGATTCCGTGGCCCTGTATTCAGATGTAAAGGAGGGTTTTCTGGCTTGATAGGGAAAGGGGATTATGAAAGGAGTTTTTCGTGATGCCACCCGTGGTATGTGGCTAGCAATAGGTAGACTCACTTTTTTGTTGGTCACTCAGTCCTTTACTCGGGTAGCTGACTTCAGACAGTTGTCCACGAAGTCTTTGCTGAGAGAAATTCTGGGTGTCTCCTGACACAGCCGGGTCTTTGGCTTCCTTACTACGCTCTGTGTATTGGCTCCTGCTGCTGCATCAGCTAACCTGCTGGCCCTGTCTCTTCCTGTGAGGTGCCAGTATGACAGACAACTTGAGTCCTTTCTAACCCTCGTCTCGGGTGTCACTTTCTGAACTCTCTCTGTTGCTGTGTCTCCGGGCACAGTGTGGCTGAGGAACCTGAAATTCCCCACCTTCCGGTATTGACTGCCGAGACGTTGGACCCTGCACAGTCTCGGCACAGGCTCTCAGCATGACACCACCACCCGGGAGCAGGGATGCCACAGTGACACTAAGACCCTGGGGTGCCACAATTGTCTGCCAAAGAACTGAAACAGGCACAATAAACAGGTATACAAAATAAAATAGGTAATGTAAAATAAACGGGTAACAAAAACAGGTATCAAAAGTGAGAGTCTATGTATATATAGAGCATAAGTCAGCATCAACAGGGCAAATTTGTAGTCAGAGATGTCCACTTCAACAGGGTCAATAACGTCCTAAGGCATCAGCAAAGGATATGAAAGTCTGATACACAACCTGAGGGTTTGGATAGCAGCATAAGTAACATTTTGTAAGAGTGTGGCAGACCCTGTTGCAATGCGCTTTTTTAAGTCTGCACAGGCAACAATATAGAATTCTACAGTATATTGTGGACATAACAACCTTTAATGTATCCACTAGAGGGCAGCAATCAACAAAATTACAGGAGAGATTCGTTTTTATCATGCAAATAGAAAAAAAACACAAGCAAACAATAAGTGATTGAATTCTGGGAGGACAAATCATTGGTGCAACCTAAGGTCCGACATGTAAGGAGGTCCGACAGGTAAGGAGGTCCTCTCCAACCTCCAAAGCTTTTGGAATTGTACGTTGTAATGAGCTGTATAGACTGCAAAGTTCCCGTTTATTGTTCTTGCACAGGAGCTCTCTTCTGTCTGTGTCAATGGACATAAAGGGGCCCGTGTCCTCCTACAAAGCAGCAAACAGCTTCCTCCATAGTGTAATGTGGCACGGGGCAGTAGACTTTGGCCCCCCTCCCCTCCAGGTCATTGAAAAACCTGACTAGGTTCGTGTGACCCACCCCTGGGCCGTGGGGTACTCGGTTACGGCCATTGATTCACGGGGGATGTCATTGGGGCCTGTGCCTGGTCCCGTGGCCCTGGTTGTCGCTGAAAGTCAGTAAAATTAATAAAAGTAAAAGTAATTTGTGACACCACCTACGTTTCCGTTATGGTTATCAGGGCTGCGGCACAGTCCTTCAGGGTGATCGTAGGGCAGCCAGATGGTTACCCTCCTTGTAGGTGGAGCGGGATCCCCGGGGCAGTTGTAATAGTTTTTACACAGGGAGGCAGCTTAGCATACTGCCTTGTCACCAGGGCCATATTTGCCCTTAGGCACTGGAGCGCACGTGCCTAGGGCACCAAGCTGAAGGGGGCGGCGGCAAGACAACAAGAAGAATTTTTTTTTAATTATTTATCCTCCGTTAGACAATTTTGGATATTTGATGTCTTTTCGGAGGGGGCGCGCATATACATTAATATTTGCAGTGCGGTCGGAGACACAGGGAGGGAGCTGACTGACTCTGGTACTCCCAGAAGCTTCATTTTTGGGATCAGGAGCAAGCAGTCAGCTCCCTGTGTCAGAGGAGCTGCAGCCCATGGCTTCCTGCAGTGAGATGAGATCATCTCATTACACTGCAGCAGAGGAGGAAAGAGGCCGGGATGACAGACAACACAGGAGCCAGTAAGAGAAGGTGAGGTGAGTATGCTGCATGGTGGTGGTGGAGGGGTAGAGGGATGACATGCATGGTGGTGGGTGAGGGGGATCACCAACATGCTGGATGGGGGAGGGGGATCACAAACATGCTGGATGGGGGAGGGGGATCACAAACATGCTGGATGGGGGAGGGGGATCAAAAACATGCTAGATGGTGGGGGGGAGGGGGATCACAAATGCTATATGGTGGTGAGAGAGTGGGATCACAAATGCTAGATGGTGGTGGGAGAGTGGGATCACAAACATGCTGAATAGTGGTGGGGGAGGGGGATCACAAACATGCTGGATGGTGGTGGGGGGAGGGGGATCACAAACATGCTGGATGGTGGTGGGGGGAGGGGATCACAAACATGCTGGATGGTGGTGGAGGAGGGAGATCACAAACATGCTGGATGGTGGGGGGGAGGGGGATCCCATACATGCTGGATGGTGGTGGGGAGGGGGATCTCAT
Organism: Allobates femoralis; assembly: GCA_033576535.1. Taxonomy (NCBI): domain Eukaryota; kingdom Metazoa; phylum Chordata; class Amphibia; order Anura; family Aromobatidae; genus Allobates; species Allobates femoralis. The sequence continues at coordinate 80,466,268 of JARQOC010000001.1, forward strand.
ACATGCTGGATGGTGGGAGGGGAGGGGGATCCCATACATGCTGGATGGTGGTGGGGGGAGGGGGATCACAAACATGCTGGATGGTGGGGGGATCCCATACATGCCGGATGGGGAGGGGGAGTCCAAACATGCTGGATGGTGGGGGGTGGAGGATCCCATATATGGTGGATGGTGGTGGGGGGAGGGGGATCCCATACATGGTGGATGGTAGTGGGGGTGGGGGGGATCCCATACGTGGGGGATGGTGGTGGGGGGATCCCATACATGGTGGTGGGGGAAGGGGGTCCCATACATGCTTTGTGCCGGCAAACGGGAGACCAGGAGCCGCAGAGGAGTAGGGTGCCGGCAAGCGGAAGCCACAGAGGAAGAAGCTGCCAGATTCCGGCGAGCGGGAGCCACAGAGGAAGAAGGTGCCTGGTGCCGGCGAGCAGGAGATCGGGAGCTGCGGAGGAAGAAGCTGCCGGGTGCCTGGTGCCGGCGAGCGAGAGACCAGGAGCTGCAGAGGAGGAAGCTGCCTGGTGCCTAGTGCCAGAGACCGGGAGCCGCAGAGGAAGAAGCTGCCGGGATCCGGGATCAGGAGCGTGGAGTCAGGTAAGGCACTGTTACAACCGAAGATAGCAGCCTAGGGGGGGCGGAATGGGATAGATGGATGGACGAATGAGGCGGCCTGGATGAGGGGGCAGAATGGGATGTATGGATGTATGCGGCGGCCTGGAAAACGGGGAGAATTGGATGGATGGGGCAGCCTGGAAGCGGAGGCAGAATGGGATGGATGGATGGGGCGGCCTGGAAGAGGGGGCAGAATGGGATGAATGGATGGGGTGGCCTGGAAGAGGGGGCAGAGTGGGATGCATAGGGCAGCCTGGAAGAGGGGGCAGAATGAGATGGATGGATGGATGGGGCAGGCTGGAAGAGGGGGCAGAATGGGATGGATGGATGGGGTGGCCTGGAAGAAGGGGCAGAATGGGATGGATGGGGCAGCCTGGAAGAGGGGGCAAAATGGGATGGATGGAGCTGCCTGGTTTTGGGGGCAGAATAGGATGAATGGATGGGGTGAATTGGAAAAGGGGCAGAATAGGATGAATGGATGGGGCGGCCTGGAAGAGGGGGCAGAATGGGATGGATGGATGGATGGATGGGTCAGCTTGGAAGAGGAGGCAGGATTGGACGCATGGGGCGGCCTCTTCTGTGGTCACAAGGAGTTAACTGCAGGTCATCATCCCTGTGTGGTCACAAGGGGTTAACTGCAGATCCAGTAACCCCTTGTGACCACACAGGGATGATGACCTGCAGTTAACCCCTTGTGACCACACTAGGGGTTAACTGCAGATCATCATCCCTGTGTGGTCACAAGGGGTTAACTGCAGATCCAGTAACCCCTTGTGACCACACAGGGATGATGATCTGCTGTTAACCCCTTGTGACCACACAGGGGGTTAACTGCAGAAGACCCCTGTGTGGTAGTTCAGGGTTTAACTCTGCCTCTGTTCCGGCGCACACAGAGCAGCGGCGCCGGGACAGAGGCAGAGAGAAGACGGCCGGCGACGCTGCAGGATGGGTGAGTATAAATAAGCAGGGAAGGGGGCCCTGGGGGAGCGGACCAGAGAGCGGGGGGCTGCATGCAGATCGAAGGGAAGGGGGTGGGGGGCGGGGGGGTTGAGGGGATCGCATGGGGAAGACCTGGGGAAGGGGGGGGCTCTGATGACCAGAGGGGGAGCACAGCAGGGAGGAGGGGGAGCGCAGCAGGGAGGAGGGGGAGCGCAGCAGGGGGAGCTGGGGAGCAGAGGAGGGGAGATCAGGGGTGAGGGGGATGATATTGGGGGGCCACTGAGGGGCCAGTGGCCCCCCAGGAATGACGGCATCTCTGTGCGATCTGACCTGTCGGATCGCATAGAGATGAAGCGGAGGCGGTGGGTTTTGCCGCCGGCCGCCGCCATTTTTAGATGGTTAGGGGGTGGGGGGGAGTGGGTGGGGATGATCCCCAGTACTGGGGGTCTTGGGGAAGGTAGGGGTTAATGCTTTCACTTTGATCCGACATGTGTTTTCATGTCGGATCAAAGTGAAAGCATTTTTACCGGCACTTTCACTTTCTGTAATGTGATGATCGGTAAACGGTGCTTACTGGTCATCACATTACGGGTGCCGGTAAAACACCAGCCAATTCCTAATCTCTAGGGTCTCAGCTACCCCCGGTAGCTGAAACCCCGGAGATTTTAGCTCCAGGGGCGTCAAACCAGGGCCCTATCTGTTGTGACTTGTTTTCACGTCCTAACAGAATAAGGACCCTGTTTTCACGACGTATATATACAGTGGGCCGTCACTAAGGTGTTAAAGACATTCAGAGACCTTGCATTCTCGGCAAACTAGTCACAGTGGTTATATATATTGTATTTACTATTGTACACCTTCCCGCTCCTTCCCCTTCTTTCCCGCACTTTTCCCCCAGTTGTATTAAAAGTGCATTTGTTTAACACTCTGTGTTCCGTGCAGTCCTTGCGTATCCCGTCACCTGTGGGCTATTACAGTGCAGTGGTGAGGCGCAGGCTACTCCAAAATCGGTACTCGTGTCTGCAGCCACGCACAATGTACAATCTGCTCAGCCTGACAAGTATGACTCTCTGTGCGGTGAGATGCGTGCTGAGATGCGCCAGATGAATAAAAACATCACCAAACTGATGGATGCTCTGCAGCTGCAGCAAAATCAACAGCCAACTTCAAAACCCCAACCCCAACCTCAACAGCTGATTCAACTTGCCGACAGTCCGGAAGATGTACCCTGGATGAGAGTGAAGCAAGCCACAGCGTATCGGGGAAGAACCACCAACCGCTACAGCTCCACTGGGGAGCCCATCTGCCGCCGCTGCAACCGAACTGGCCACATAGCAAGGAGCTGTCCTTTAAACAGGGAGTCCCTGGGGGCCGGGGCCAAACCTCTGGAATAGATTAACAGGGCCCAGCCACCTGGTACAAGACCTTCATCGGAGAGAGGCTGTTTCTGTCCATTGCACTGGATGGCATTCCGACACCTGCTCTGCTGGACACCGGGTCACAGGTGACCACCATCCCCTATATCCTTTATAAGAAATATTGGGCTGATGCAGAACTGAAACAGCCTACCCTAAACCTCGCCCTCAATGCATCTAACGGTGAACCAATCACTGTAATGGGGGTCAGGGAAGTACCAATAAAGGTGGGAAGGGTGGAATTGCCGAACCAGGGGGTCCTCGTAGTAGCAGAAGCCAATAATGCAAATGACCCATATATAATACTAGGCACTAATGTTGTTAACAATTGCATGGAGGAAGTTTTGTCCTTGCTTCAACAGATTGCAGACACTGCCAGACCTGGTCAGAGGAAGGTCCTCCAGCGTGAGATAAGAGCCATCCTGCACCATCAACAGGTAACAATTACAGGTGGCGAAATTGGTACTGCACGGGTGACAGATCCGTTACCTATTGTGATTCCCCCAATGAGTTGCTAAGTTGTACATAGTAAACAACAACGAGATCCAAACAGTGGGACCTACACCCCATACCAAAGGGGCAAAACCTGATCAAACAACAGGGCCACTGGAGGACTGGTGTCAGCAGCTCCATGTCGGAACTGACACCACTCCTGTGTACAAAAAGCAAGGTGTTTACCGGGTAGTCCAAGAATTCGAACAAGTCTTTAGTAAGCATTCACTTGAATTTGGTAGGATAAAAGGGGTGCAACATCATATCCCCACAGGTTCACATCCACCAATTAAGGAGCGGTACAGGCCTATTCCACCCGCTCATTATCAGAAAGCCAAAGAAATGCTACAGGACATGAAGGACGCAGGGGTTATACGAGATAGCTGTAGCCCCTGGGCAGCCCCTTTAGTCCTAGTCAGGAAAAAGGATGGTAGTATGAGAATGTGTGTAAACTATAGGCAAATAAACTGCATAACACACAAGGATGCTTACCCGTTACCTCGTATAGAGGAATCCTTAGCTGTGTTGAAGTCTGCCAATCACTTTTCTACCTTAGATCTCATTAGTGGGTATTGGCAGATGTCCGTAGCCGAGGAAGGCCACGTGAAGGCGGCATTTACGACACCTATGGGCCTATGTGAATTTAACAGCATGCCCTTGGGACCCGGAACCTTCCAGAGATTGATGGAAAGTTGCCTGGGACATAAGAACTTTGAGATGGTACTGCTCTACCTGGATGAAGTGATCGTGTACTCTAAGACCTATGGGGAACATGTAGCTCATCTAGCAGGGGTGTTTGAGGCTCTGGCCAAATACGGGATGAGGCTGAAATCATCAAAATGCCACCTGTTAAAGCCAAGAGTACAGTACCTGGGACACAAAGTCAGTGCTGAAGACGTGGCCCCTGATCCAGACAAGGTGATAGCTATCAACGAGTGGCCAGAACCCAAGACCCTGAAGGAAGTACGTCAATTCCTGGGATTGGTGGGCTACTATAGGAGGTTCATAAAGGAGTACACCAAGAAGGCTGCTCCCCTGCAAGACCTCCTAGTAGGCCAACCCATGAAGGGCAAGTCTAAGGATTCTCCGTAGAGGTGTGGCAAGGAACAAGAGGAATCGTTCCAGATAATGAAAGAAGCCTAGACAGGAGAAGAAATCCTTGCTTACCCGGACTACAACCTGCCATTCCTGCTGTATACAGATGCCAGCAATGTGGGACTTGGAGCTGTCCTTTCTCAAAGGTAAGAAGGCAAAGAAAGGGTGATCAATTAGTCACTAATAGTGATGGGCGAGTCCTAAATTACTTGGAATCGCTTGACTCTAGCGAGTCCGAGCCCGGGACTCGCTACTCCTTGCGAGTCTAGCAAGTCCAATGTTAATGAATGGGGAAGCGAGTAATAGCGAGTAATGTGCGATTTACAAATCGCAGATGTGTCTCGGAAAGCGCTCGCATTGCCGTTTTGGAAACCCCACTCGCAACAGTTTTTTGCTGCTGTGTCCGAGGCCAAACTCGCATGTGTTTGTCTTATTTGGCGCCGATGACGCTGGCGGGTTAAGTGCGTGCTAACACTTGGCAGTGAAGCAGCACACTAGTCCCTGCAAAAATTATTAAGTGCGCACAAGTAGTCGCACAAGCAGGTGGTGTACGTGCTATTTGCAGGTAGGAGAGCAGCAACGCACTGGTCTGCCACAGAGAAAATAAAGCTGAAGGGGTTATTATGACCCAAAATCTATCAGGTGCAAAAATATAAGAAATAGTACCTCAGCTAAGCCTCTGACTTCAGCTATTAGGAAAGCTGAGTGAGTAAGCTAAGCTATGAGGTCGGTCCTGTGTGCACTGTAAGGCTGCTCCTCCCTGCCTGCCTACAGTCCTCTACACAGTACTCCTCTGTCCTCCTGGTAGCTCTCAGAAGAGCTGTTTGGGTTAAATATAAGGAATCTTGAAGTTTCCCTACACTGACTGACACTCCCTATGATCTGCTCCTGCATCTACCTCACCCTGCACTAGCTCAGATCGTCACAGGAATGTGGAGGAAATGGCGGTGGCAAGGCTTATATACAGCCTCGCCTCTCATACATGACATAGGCATCACGATGGACAGAAGCCAATCATAGTCCTGCCACAACCAACATGGCTGTGGCATTACTGAATATGATTGGCTAACATGCTTGTCCATCTTCACAAGTTTTCTGACCTAACACGCTAGGCTGTCTCGGAAGCTTTGTCGGAACATAACAGATTCTGTATTCGCGAGTCCCGAATACAGTATACAGGACTCGGATTCGTAGACTCGCTCAGACTCGCTCAGACTCGCTACTGACAGCGGGTATCCGTGAAGTGGTGCGATTGTTTAAACGATTTGGGGAGATTCAAGCTACATAGCGATGTGATATAGCGAGTCTAGCGAGTGAGAAAAAGTAAACTCTGACAAAACTAGGATTGCCATTGACTTGCATTGGACTCGTTACTGTGCGAGTAATTGCTGGGAAACTCGCCGAGTACCGAGTCCTGCGAGTCCCTTATTACTCGCCGAGTAACGAGTCCTAGCGAGTAGACTCGCCCATCCCTAGTCACTAACAAAATTCTAGGATCCATTATCTTATATTTATCACTAGCCGCATAATCTCACTTTACTTCTAAACCAGACAAATATCTACGGCAATCTCAACTCCACACTTGGGTTTATAAATTTTTATTAATTTGATTCAAGTCACAGTGTAGATAAAACCATCCCCTAAAACAACTCCAAGACAGTGTGGTTACAGTTTGACATTTACATATACAGGCTTATATACCATAACCAGTACAATCAAGTGTAAGGTTTTCAGTCTTTTTTGCTATATCTGTTGTTATGTTTGCATTTAGTGTATTTTGTCGGCCATCTTGTTTCCTGTCATGTGTAATGACTTTTGCCCTCAACCAATATGGAGTTCTCAGCTTGTCGTCGGCCATCTTGTTTCCTGTCCTGTGCATTGACTCTTGCCCTCAAACAATATGGAGTCCTCAGCTTTGATGTCCCTGCCCTGTTTCTTGCCAATTGCCCTTTTAAACTACTTCAGCTGGTTAACCTGTGCTCCAGAATCAGGTCTGCAACCAGTTTGTGTCTTGCTCTCTGAAGCCTGGATTCACTCTGCCTGGAATCATCCTGTTTGCCAGCAACATCTGACAGGAAAGTAATGGACTCTGAATGACTTGTGCTATGCTTTAATACTCTGATGTCCTGGGTTGTTTTGCCTTGCACTCTGCAACTACATTTATGTTATCCTGTTGATGCACTAACTTGTATGAAGCAATACAAGAGCTGCTTAAGAAGCGTATGTCTCATGTGTCTCATTATACCCATGCATTAGACTCTATATAGACTGTATCATATATGACAGATTCTGGAGCCATAATAGAGTCTGCTGGGTCTAGGACAGTGCTGCATCTGCTGCCACCTGTATAGAGATTTCTGGATCTTTTGCCATTGGAGAGCTGCTGCAGACCGTGGATCTGAGATATCGATATATGTGATGATAGTGGTTGTGGCTTCTCACAACCTTTCCAGGTGAGCACATTCCCTTCTTTTAAGTCAGGAGTGTTACCACAGGTAAACACTATTGTGCTCCTTTTCTTCCTTTACAGCCTCTCTGCCGTGCAGCTTCTGGGAATATGGAGGACCCGTTAAACATCTGTGCGACGTGACGGATTCAATCCTTGCTGACCTACAGGCATTGAAGACCAGCTTTGCAAGCCTGCGGGATCGCGGTGATCATAATCTGCAGGTGTTCGGACAAACCACGCAGGACTTACGAACCCGGATTGAGGTTCTGGAGGGACGCGTCCACATCCCAACTTCAACCCCGGTTATTGGAATCCCCAAGCTACCACCATTCCGTTTTGGCGGTGAACGGGAAAAATTCAGGGGATTCATTAATCAATGCAAACTGTTTTTTGCGGCTCATGCGCCACAGTTCCTTACTGAGCGATCTAAAGTATTGACAATAATTATGCTACTCTCCAACAAAGCTCTCACATGGGCAAACCCCCTAATTGAGACTGATGATGACTGTCTAAATAATCTTGATGCTTTCATTTCAGCTATGGGGCAGGTATTCGATGATCCAAACCGCGGTGCTACAGCGGAATCAGCCATGTTAACTTTAAGCCAAGGTAAGCGCTCGGTAGCGGAGTATGCTTTGGATTTCCGGAGATGGGCTCTCGACACCACTTGGGATAGCTCTGCTAAGAAGTCGGTTTTCCGGAAAGGATTATCCTCTGTGATTAAGGACGAACTCGCTCGTGCCGACCCACCTACAGCATTAGGAGATTTTATCAACTACTGTATTCGGATCGATGCTCGGCTTACTGAACGCAGACAGGAGAGATGGTCGGAGATAAAGCGCACTAATCATTTATTTCCTCCCTCTCCAGCTAAGGAGTCCTTGAGCAGGATTATACGAGAACCCGAACCTGAGCCTATGCAGGTGGACTCTTTACAGAGACGGGTCAGTGATGCACGTAAGGAACATAGAGTAAAGGAAAATCTGTGTTTCTAATGCGGTAAGTCAGGACATTTCATTATAAACTGCCCCAGTCGTTCTCGTAAGACAACTGCAGCCATCATACACTGCGAGTGCTGTGAGAGGGGTTCTGTCAGGTCCGAACCACAGATCCCAGAGAGAGTAGAGGATACAGACATTGATTACTCAGACTTGAACTCTGTTATCTCTGAGCCGGATGCACGTGTTACTGCAGCAGTTTTTCAGGTTTTTTCAGCGGTTTCCCAGCTGAGTTGTAAGAACAACAATTCTCATTGCTTTATTCCCCTCAAGCTCAGGGTTCACTCTGTCTGGGTATCTACCTCCGCTATGATTGATTCAGGGGCAAGCGGCAATTTTATGGACATCTCCTTCGCTGAGAAACTTGGAGTACGTTCAGTAAAGAAGGCTACTCCTGTACAGATGGAGACCGTAGATGGCTCACTGTTAAACTCTGGACCAGTGGATCAGGAGACGGAGCCCTTAAAGGTCCTCATGGGTAATGACCATCAAGAGAGTCTGTCATTTATGCTCATCTCTTCTCCTCATTTCCCTATTATTCTAGGACTGCCGTGGCTGCAGGCTCAGAATCCTACGATTAACTGGGAAACTAAAGAACTGCACTTTCCAGAGAAACAGATAAGTCCAGAAGCTTCAGTCTGCTCCATTCCTAAAGGACCAACATCAGTCTCTGAGCTACCAGCCATATACCGTGAGTATGCTGACGTGTGTGACAAAAGGAACGCAGACCTGCTACCCCTCACCGTCCATATGACTGTCCAATAGACCTGTTACCAGGTGCGGGAATACCTTTTGGCAAGATTTACTCTTTGGCAGGGCCTGAGCTAAAGGCTCTCAAAGACTATATAGACGAACATCTAGCCAAGGGCTTCATACGCCCCTCTTCATCTCCTGCTGGTGCACCAATCTTCTTTGTGAAGAAGAAAGATGGATCTCTTAGGCCCTGTATAGACTATCGGGAGCTCAATAAAATCACGATCAGAAACCGTTACCCACTACCGTTGATCCCTGAATTATTGGAGAGAGAGTACGGCATGCAAAACTCTTTACAAAGTTGGATCTCCGTGGGGCCTATAACTTGGTCCGCATTAGACCTGGGGATGAATGGAAGACAGCTTTCAGGTCACGCTACGGACACTTTGAATATCTAGTAATGCCGTTCGGTTTATGTAATGCTCCAGCAACTTTCCAACACTTGGTGAATGACGTTTTTAGGGACCTCCTGGATACATTCATTGTCATTTATTTGGATGATATTTTGATTTTTTCTAATTCCACAGAGGAGCATCACAGACATGTGAAGATGGTCTTAGAACGCCTTCGACAACACCATCTGTATATCAAACTGGAGAAGTGCGAATTCCATCGAACGGAGATCCAATTTCTGGGGTATGTAATGTCATCACGAGGAATTAGTATGGATGAGGGTAAGATCCAAGCCATTAAAGCCTGGCCGGTCCCCAAGAATGTGAAGGAGGTCCAGCGCTTTATAGGGTTTGCTAATTTCTACAGGCGTTTTATCAGGAACTTTTCTGAGGTTGTGTCTCCCATTACACGGCTTACCCGCAAGAACTCTGCTTTTACCTGGACCCCCCAGGCTCAAGAAGCATTTTCCCGTTTGAAAGAGAAATTCACCACGGCACCTATTCTGGTGCATCCTAACCCTGAACTGGCCTTCATAATAGAGGTGGATGCCTCAGACAGTGCCATCGGAGCTATCCTCTCCCAGAGGACAGGTGAGAAAGAAGTCTTACATCCCTGTGCTTTCTTTTCCCGGCGGTTGTCTCCTGCAGAACGGAACTATGATGTGGGTAATAGAGAATTGTTGGCCATCATCGCAGCCTTCAAGGAATGGAGACACCACCTTCAGGGAGCTGCGCAGCAGATAATCGTGTTGACTGACCACCGCAATCTTGAGTTTATCAGATCGGCTAAGTGCTTGACTCCTCGCCAGGCTCGTTGGAGTCTTTTCTTAAACCAATTCAGTTTTGTTATCTCCTATAGGCCAGGATCGCGTAATGGAAAGGCCGATGCGTTGTCTAGACTCTACTCAACTGATACAATTCCACTCACGTCTCGTAAGACTGTTATCTCTGATTCCAGGTTCCTGGGAGTGCTTCATAATCAAGACTTGCTTAACGACATCAAGGAAGCATACCATACGGATCCCTGGCTGGCACAACCGTCTTGTGAAGTAAGTCTTGTATATAAGAACGGTGTGTGGATTCAGGGGCAACGCCTGTATATTCCTGAAGCAGTCAGGGTGAGAGTACTGCAACTCGTCCACGATTCTAAGATAGCGGGGCATAGAGGAGTTCTGAAGACTCAAGAATTCCTGTCTCGCTTCTTTTGGTGGCCCACATACAGAAGAGATGTTCTAGGTTACGTCACTTCTTGCGAAGTCTGTGCCAGATGCAAGACTCCACGATCTTCGCCTACGGGTCTATTACAACCCCTACCCGTTCCATCCCGTCCATGGGGATCCATATCTATGGACTTCATTGTGGAGTTGCCAACCTCTCAAGGAAAGAACACAGTTCTGGTGGTGGTGGATCGGTTAACAAAGGCAGCCCATTTCATTCCGTGTGTTGGTCTACCCACTGCGAAACACACATCGGACTTAATCATTCAAAATGTGTTTCGCCTGCATGGCGTACCGGATGAGGTTGTATCTGATCGAGGGGTGCAATTCACTTCAAAGTTTTGGCAGCACTTCTGTGCTGCGTTGGACATCAAAGTTAACCTGTCTTCTGCCTTTCATCCGCAGACAAATGGACAAACTGAGCCGACTAATCAGACCCTAGAACAGTATCTCCGCTGTTTTATCTGCCACCTACAAGATGACTGGGTGGATTTGCTTCCACTGGCTGAATTCTCTTATAACAACTCACAGAGCGCTTCCACCAAGCAGTCACCCTTTTATGCCAATTTGGGTTATCATCCTAACATCCTTCCTCGACTTCCCATAGATTCACCTCTTCCAGCTGTAGCCGACAGAATCACCTCTCTACAAAGGAACCTCGATCTGCTTAAAGAGAATCTGGAATCAGCTCAGGACAGGTATAAAAAAGCGGCAGATAGGTTTCGTAAACCTGCACCAACCTTCAAGGTAGGAGATTTGGTCTGGCTGTCAACTAAGAACCTTAAATTGAGAGTACCATCATCCAAATTGGGTCATAAGTACGTTGGGCCCTATAAGATTAATAAGCTCGTCAGCAACGTTGCCTGTCGCCTTCAACTTCCAAGATCTATGAGGATTCACCCCGTGTTCCACGTTTCTCTACTAAAGGCTGTGACTCCCAATTCATTCCCTGGTCGTTCTTCTTCCCCTCCTGCTCCGGTACTCATCGATGGCCAGGAGGAGTTTGTCGTGGAAAGGATCCTGGACTCCAGGTTGCGTAGAAACGGGTTGCAATACCTGGTAAAGTGGCAGGGCTATTCTTCTGAAGACAACTCGTGGGAGCCGGCCTCCAATCTCCATGCTCCTCGGTTACTCCGCCAGTTCCATCGGAGGTACCCGGGAAAGCCAGGACTGGGGCCATCCAGAGGCTGTCCCTAAGGGGGGAGTAATGTAAGGTTTTCAGTCTTTTTTGCTATATCTGTTGTTATGTTTGCATTTAGTGTATTTTGTCGGCCATCTTGTTTCCTGTCATGTGTAATGACTTTTGCCCTCAACCAATATGGAGTTCTCAGCTTGTCGTCGGCCATCTTGTTTCCTGTCCTGTGCATTGACTCTTGCCCTCAAACAATATGGAGTCCTCAGCTTTGATGTCCCTGCCCTGTTTCTTGCCAATTGCCCTTTTAAACTACTTCAGCTGGTTAACCTGTGCTCCAGAATCAGGTCTGCAACCAGTTTGTGTCTTGCTCTCTGAAGCCTGGATTCACTCTGCCTGGAATCATCCTGTTTGCCAGCAACATCTGACAGGAAAGTAATGGACTCTGAATGACTTGTGCTATGCTTTAATACTCTGATGTCCTGGGTTGTTTTGCCTTGCACTCTGCAACTACATTTATGTTATCCTGTTGATGCACTAACTTGTATGAAGCAATACAAGAGCTGCTTAAGAAGCGTATGTCTCATGTGTCTCATTATACCATGCATTAGACTCTATATAGACTGTATCATATATGACATCAAGATTATGCCAGCATAAGATAGGTATAAAATTTAGATTAAATCATATACCACCCTTTTCCCTTTTCATGACCTCACTTGAGGCCAGGGATACAGATTGTACATTGTAAAAATATCCTATACAGATCCTATTGCACAATTGCCCAAATCAAAATTGACTGCATACCGCACCACACTGCCCAGCACCTCAATGTTTCACTCGGTGAGGAAGTGCAAGACAAATGACCTGGCTGTCAGTTTAATAAAGCAACTGATAACCCAGGAGTCAGCAACACCTTCCACCCCGACACAGTAGGGGGAGCTAGACTCACTGACATTAGGTGAGTTCCCCTATAAATACTGCTGCTGGGGGAGGAGTTAGTCAGAGTGTGCAGACGCTAGGAGAGCTGCGAAGACGTCGTGGTGGTCGATGCCGCGGTTAGGCCCGAGCCAGTGACCCGGAGCGGCCCTTCTGACGTCCCGCAAGCCTGAGTGGGGACAGAAGGCAAGGAGTAGAGCCAAAAGGGAGTGAGGAAATAGTGGAACTTTGCCCAAAGAAGTACCGGACATCGGGGATCCGCACCTGTGGGATACTCCAGGACTACAGAAAACTCTGTCACGCAGTGGAGACTTTAGTCACCCGGTCCCCCTGTGAGTCCAGAGAGAGGGAGCCAGACACCGCAGTGAGGAATCACCAGGCAGTTATCAGAGAGGGTAACCCGTGGACCGCACAGTAGGAGAGAGCAAGGACAGGAAGAGAGAGGAGGCCGGTCTGGCTGCATGCAGGCTGGGCTTCAACTACCACAGAGGAACAGAGGAGGCCTTATACCCACTTGCTGTGGGGACCCTCTGTGCACCTGGTCACCTGTCAGTGCCCTGGACACCTTTACCTGCCGTACCAACAGTAAAAAGGTAAAAGAGACTTCTACAGTGTGTGTGCGTCATTCTTCTCCGTTCCGGGTGCCCTTATAGACCGCTCCAACATCAACTACACCGACTTGCAGCTCCACTCCAAGCTGCCCCCTTACACTATGCTGCCCCGGAGGTCCAGATCCAACTGTAGGGAGCTTTGCCATCTCAGCCGCTATACCATCTACCTCCGGCGGACTGTGGCGGCGCTGGTGACCCATCACCAGGTACTACAGGTGGCGTCACGTGACAACAACTCTTATCCCTTGTAAATACACTCCTTTTTGAAGTGTCACCCGGGCCACGGGATCAGGCGCTGCCACCCTTGACAACCCCAAAACAGCCACCGAGCCTGATACCCGAGTGCCCCAGGGCCTGGGGCTCGAAACTAACTCAGTCCCCAAGTCTGACTATAAGGATACAATTATATGGCCTTATAACTCAGGCGACTATCACATCGTAATGCTCAAACTGGCTGGTGGCTTCCCTCACTCGAGTGTGACAGCTGCGGAGAAATACATGCTGTCATGCATAGGTCAGGCCATTCTGAGCATTAAAATGCAATCATCGTCCGAGTTATATGGCCTTATGTCTGTGCCCCAGTTCTAACACAAAGCCAATCCCTAGCTCTAACCCTATTCCTTCTCTACTAGTCTAATACAAAACCAATTTGTAGCCCTATTGGTAGGGTGATTGAAAAAAGTGTAAAAATATAAAAGCAGCTTTTTGTAATGAATGAAATGTGTTTACTCATGTGCTCTGCAAACATGCAGTGTATGAAATTTTTTGCCTCCATAGATATTAGTGGCAAATGCCCCCCCTGGCCTCCTCAAACCATGCCACTGGATATGGATAAGTGAAAATCCTTAAAACACAACTGTCATTTAAATTTTTATTTAATATAATGTAGAGCAAGTGAATATAATTAACTTTCATATATACATTGTTAATGAAATCAGGAAGGAAAGCACTAAAAAAAAACTACACAAGAAAGATATCAGCAGGCTGTGTGTGAAGTTTATTCTCAGTAACCTCCATCTTCAGGGGGCATGGCCTAAAATGAGTTCACAATACAGATAAGACCACTGTCAAATTACCTCATGCCGGCATCCTGCTGAGCTCAAACAGCTCCCGTGAGATCTTATCTGACTTCTCTACTCACACGGGCCTCTGACTCTGTAAAAACATACAGCAGAACCCATGTGAGCCATGAAAAGTCAAATAAGATCTCCCATCAGCTTTGTGAGCTCAGCAGGGTGCCGACATGAGGTAATTTGACAGTGGTCTTATCTGTATTGTGAAGGCAGTTTAGACCAGTGTTTCCCAACTCCAGTCCTCAAGGCACACCAACAGGTCATGTTTTCAGGATTTCCTTATCATTAGACAGATGATGGAATTATCCCCTGTGCAAGTGATTAAATTATCACCTATGCAATCCTAAGGAAATCCTGAAAACATGACCTGTTGGTGTGCCTTGAGGACTGGAGTTGGGAAACACTGGTTTAGACCATGCCCCCTAAAGACGCAGGTGACTGAGAATGAGCATTACATACAGCCTGCTGAGGACATCTTGTGGAAGGTATTTTTAATGCTTTCCTTCCTGATTTCATAATGTACATGTGAAAGTTGGCTATATTCACTTGCTCTACAGTGCCTTGTGAAAGTATTCGGCCCCCTTATACTTTTCAACCTTTTGCCACATTTCAGGCTTCGAACATAAAGATATAAATTATAATTTTTTTGTGAAGAATCAACAACAAGTGGGATACAATTGTGAAGTGGCACGAAATTTATTGGATATTTTAAACTTTTTTAACAAATAAAAAACTGAAAAGTGGGGCGTGCAATATTATTCGGCCCCTTGAGTTAATACTTTGTAGTGCCATATTTTGCTGTGATTACAACTGCAAGTTTCTTTGGGTATGACAGGATGGCTGGTTCAGACTAGATAGCTAGTACAGACAAGAACTAGGTGGGTGCAGGTATACCGGTCGGGACAAGGTCACTGGAATGGGATCAGAGTTACATGGATAGGTACAAGCACAGGTGCGGGTACAGGCAGGGTATAGACACAGGTTCAGGTAAGGTACAAGTTCAGGGACCTAGCAATGCACAAGTAGATGCAGGATAACCAAGGCACTAAACAAAGTAGTTCAGGCACCTCCCAAAAGGGGAGGGTGCATTAAATATTAACTATCATCCAGCCATTGGCTGTGGACAACTCCAGAGTGCGTATACTGTCCCTTTAACAGGTTTGGAGTGTACGCGCTCACCCCTGTCACAAATTTCTACTGTAATTAGGTAACTAGTAACAAGTTTTGGGCCAGAGTCTCAATTTGCCTTATGAGACACTGGATATTAAATGTGCTTTCCTATCCTTTGGGGCATCAAGGGTTAATGTCAGTTTTTCTGCTAGCAGCTTCTGATACTTCTCCTCATGTGCTGGTGACCAAGCCCATCACATTTAAATATCCTTACATTCCCGCAGAGGGCACCAGTATAGATAATCCCCATTTCCTAACTAGCCACGGAGGAAAGGGGTTGTGCTGCAGCTGGAGCCCTTGCTGTCTTGTTCAGCTGCTGTAAGTGGTGTAGGTCGCAGTCCAGGTGTCTTGCTGCAGTTGTGAAGTTGATGTATAACCTTTTGTGTACTCCACTGTTTGTTTACCTACCCTTGGGTTTTATAAGTGTAGTGTTGGCACTAGAAGGTCATCTCACTAGTGAGGGTGAGGTCAGGGACTGCTTGGCGGGGTGGGAAAACCCAAATAGGGACATCAGGGAGCTTATGGTTCAACAGGAAATAAGGAAATAGTCCAGTTTCTGAGATGCTTCGGTGAATTTTATTATCAATAAGGTCAAGATTCCCATAAAATTTGCAGGGCAAACAGGCAAATATAGGGCATAAAGCAGAAGCCCGCGCCACGAGGCAACGCGTTTCGGACAACATCTAGAAGCCAGACTCCCAATTTATGACCAATAGAATGATTTCAGCGCAATTTAATCAAGTGCAGAAAAGATTTTTAAATAGAAGGGTGTGTTTGGGGATCTGGAAAATCATGGAGAAAATTACAAAGTGCACAGAGAAAAAAGTGAGCAAATAAATTATGAAATAATTTACAGAAGAAACAAATAATAACAAAAGTATGAATAAAACTGGAACACAATAAGAAATAAAAATGGAATATACCACAAGACACTGGTGAAAAATTACTAAAGAATATATAAAGAGTATTTTTATCTTGGAAAAATGGTTAAAAATCGAATAAATGAATATATTTCAAATGTACCGTATATACTCGTGTATAAGCCGACCCGTGTATAAGCCGACCCCCCTACTTTTGCCCCCAAAACCTGGGAAAACCTATTGACTCGTGTATAAGCCGAGGGTGGACCCCAGCACAGGTATACAGTCCCCCCAGTGGTATACAGCAGCCTCCCCAGTGGTAGTATACAGCATCCACAGAGGTATATACAGCAGCCCCAGTGGTAGTATACAGCAGCCTCTCCAATGGTAGTATACAGCAGCCTCCCCAGTGGTAGTATACAGCAGTCTCCCCCTGTGGTAGTATACAGCAGTCTCCCCCTGTGGTAGTATACAGCAGTCTCCCCCTGTAGTAGTATACAGCAGTTTCCCCCTGTGGTAGTATACAGCAGTCCCCCCTGTGGTAGTATACAGCAGTCTCCCCCTGTGGTAGTATACAGCAGCCTCCCCCTGTGGTAGTATACAGCAGCCACAGAGGTATATACAGCAGCCCCAGTGGTAGTATACAGCAGCCTCCCCAGTGGTAGTATACAGCAGTCTCCCCCTGTGGCAGTATACAGCAGCCACAGAGGTATATACAGCAGCCCCTCCCCTGTGGTAGTATACAGCAGCCCCCCGCTGTGGTAGTATACAGCAGCCCCTCCCCTGTGGTAGTATACAGCAGCCCCCCCCTGTGGGTATACAGCAGTGCCCCCCACCCCTGTGGTATATACAGCCCCCCCCGTTGCTGCCGCACACCTTTAAAAAGAAGATCTTTCATACTTATCCTCTTGCTGTCACCGCGCGCATCCTCCGCTCTCCTTCTTGCTTGCACCCGGCGTCCATCCATATGACCGAGCACAAATAATGACGTCATTATTTGTGCGCGGTCACGTGGATGGACGCCGGGTGCAAGCAAGAAGGAGAGCGGAGGATGCGCGCGGTGACAGCAAGAGGATAAGTATGAAAGATCTTCTTTTTACAGGTGTGCGGCAGCAACGGGGGGGGGCTGTATATACCACAGGGAGGGGCACTGCTGTATACTACCACAGGGGGGCGGAGGAGCGCTGACAGTGCAATGTAATATGCACGGCTTCCCCTGCCGCTGATGGACAGGGGGATGCAGTGCATATTGCATTGCACTAATGAGCGGCCCCACGTGACCGGCCGCTCACTATACAGCCTCCCCCACCTCCTTCAGCCCCCGGACACCGGCCCCACACACTCAGCCGTATAGTGACTCGTGTATAAGCTGAGGGGGGCACTTTTCAGCACAATTTTTGTGCTGAAAAACTCAGCTTATACACGAGTATATACGGTTGTGGTGATGCGACCCCGATGTGTCCCCTGACCGGTGCACAGCACATGGGGGATTGTATCTTTTGCTCTGTGGCAGCACTCACAGGGTTAACAGAAGTGAGATCTGAGCTAAGTGCTGATGGAAAGCACTCAGCCCACCTGTGATGGGATAGGAGATGATATGAGCTGCCCTGGGCTGAGGAGTGGAGGAGAACAGGAGGAACTGCTGTGTGAAGCTAACAGCAGCCTGGGAGCTCTCTCAGAGAGGACAATCATGAGACTAGTGAGCGGACGGTGCAGAGAGAGAGTGGTTGTGTGCTGATAACACAGCCTAGCAGTGAGGACCTGGCCCTCACCAGTGGAGCCGACCAGGACAGAGCCTGTCCTAGGTACAGAGGTACTGTGTGTGTTGGGTGAACAGAGTTGAACCAGCTGTGCCCCAGAACCTGGAGGTCTGTAATATACCTGAACTGTACCATTAAACTGTGTGTTGTGTGAACAGTTGCCTGAGTCACTGCCTTCCGTCGTGCCGATCCTAACCGCTACCTTACATGTGGTGGAGGATGCGGGCACAGCAACCTGGTTGCTGACGGCAATGACTTGGTGAAAGAAAAAAAAAAAAGGCAAACTCAGTTCACACATGTCAGTGGTGAAACCTGCTACACTACAGTACAAACCAGCAGCCAGCATGGAGGACCTGCTTAAGCACCTGGTGCAAGCACAGCAACAACAGCAGCAAATGCACCAGCAACAGCAGGTCGCACAACAGGAGGCTAATCAGCTCTTGATCAGGCAAATGCAGCAGCAACAGGAGCATCAGCAGCGCCAACAGGAGCATCAGCAGCGACAGTTGGATCTTCTGACGGAGGCAATCCGTGCAAAGCCAGGGGCTCCATCCCCAGGTCAAGGAGATGACAGCAGCGTCCGGAAGGCGGTAAGGCGTGCAATGCAAAAGATGACCCCGGGGGATGATGTGGAAGCTTTCCTGGTGGTATTTGAGAGGGTTGCAGAGCGGGAAAAACTGCCGCCAGAGCAGTGGGCTGAAATGTTGGCGCCTTACTTAACTGGAGAGTCCCAAAAAGCCTACCTAGACCTCTGCACAGAGGACGCCATGGACTATGGGACTCTGAAAGGTGAGATCCTTGCCAGAATGGGGGTTAATACATATGTAAGGGCTCAACGGGTAAGCCAGTGGTCCTTTGAGGAGGGTAAACCCGTCCGGTCTCAGGCCTATGACTTGTTGCACCTGGTAAAGAAGTGGCTGCAGCCTGAAAGCCTGAGCCCCGCACAAATGATAGAGAGGGTGGTTGTTGACCGGTTTGTGCGCACTCTGCCTGTCTCCATCCAACAGTGGGTGGGACAAGGTGACCCGGGTACCCTAGATCAGGTAGTGAGTGTGGTGGAGCGGCATGTGGCTACACAAGACTTGATTCGGGACTCTGGGACACTGCGTGCAGCACGGCGGACCGCATCCACCAAACCGGCAATTAGGGACCCCCAACCCGGGCCTCTGCTGGGTTCAACCCCACCACAGGCAGAGAATGTGCACCGCCCAGAAGTGAGACGGAAACCCGGGTCTCCTAAGCGGGGCACCGTAAATAATTTTTTCCCCGCCATAAGGTGTTGGCGATGCCAGGAGTCAGGACACGCAATGGCGCAGTGTCCCCTCAACACGGAGTCCATGGACTGTGGGTATACCCGCCGGATGTCCATGTTCGCCCAATCTGCCAGGGCAGGACGCTATGGGACTGGGCGTAAAGGGAGTGTTTTGTGCCAGGTTCGGCTCAATGGATATGACGCTATGGCCCTGTTGGACTCAGGGAGTGGTGTGACCCTTGTGTGTGCCTCCTTGGCCTCTAGATCCCAACCCACCGGCCGTACGGTGCGAGTGCTTGGGGTCCATGGGGATCACCGTAGGTATCCAACAAGGAGGGTCACTATCACTACCCTGTCCGGACGGGTTCGACATGAAGTGGGGGTGGTGAAGACACTGCCTTTCGATATGATTTTGGGGAGGGGAGACCTCCCACAGATATGCCTTTGAGACATAGAGTGACTGGGTCCGATTGGTCTTGGTACACAAGGAAACAGTTGGTGCCGGTACGGGACCGCGTGTCAGACGCAGACGGCCCTGGTCGACGGTCCCCTCGACCGGTGGGCTCCGTGGACGGGGAGCCCCTGTCTCGAGGCCCCGGATCGTGGGCTGGTGTTCCGCCCCACGGGCTTGAACAGAGGGGGGAGGTATGTGGTGATGCGACCCCGATGTGTCCCCTGACCGGTGCACAGCACATGGGGGATTGTATCTTTTGCTCTGTGGCAGCACTCACAGGGTTAACAGAAGTGAGATCTGAGCTAAGTGCTGATGGAAAGCACTCAGCCCACCTGTGATGGGATAGGAGATGATATGAGCTGCCCTGGGCTGAGGAGTGGAGGAGAACAGGAGGAACTGCTGTGTGAAGCTAACAGCAGCCTGGGAGCTCTCTCAGAGAGGACGTTCATGAGACTAGTGAGCGGACGGTGCAGAGAGAGAGTGGTTGTGTGCTGATAACACAGCCTAGCAGTGAGGACCTGGCCCTCACCAGTGGAGCCGGCCAGGACAGAGCCTGTCCTAGGTACAGAGGTACTGTGTGTGTTGGGTGAACAGAGTTGAACCAGCTGTGCCCCAGAACCTGGAGGTCTGTAATATATCTGAACTGTACCATTAAACTGTGTGTTGTGTGAACAGTTGCCTGAGTCACTGCCTTCCGTCGTGCCGATCCTAACCGCTACCTTACAACGGTACATAAAAAAAAATTATTAATAATGAGACATAACATCCCTTCTCAAATTTAAACCAAAGGGAGATCGTGTACCGAATAAAAATATCCAGAACGTTTCTCTTGTTTGGAGAAAAAGTTCCAAATCTCCGCCCCTCGGTGATGGAGAAACTTTTTCTATACTAAAGACTGCAATGTGCTTTAAATTTTTGTTATGTTTTAAAATAAAAAGTCCAGAAGCCGCCGACATGTTAGTGCACAAACCAGAATGAGGATCATGATTTAAGACATCGTGAATATGTTCACCGATGCAGATTCTACGTTTTCGGGTAATACACCGATATAGCACAAATCGCAAGCCATACATTTAATGCAGTAAACCACATTGGCACTGCTACAATTTATATGGCTTTTGATGTGATATAGTTTTGTGTGATCATGATTCCAAAATGTATTACATTTGAATGCGAAATGACATGTGCGGCAGCGGTTTGCACTGCATTTAAAGAAACCATTATGATGTAGCCAAAAAACGCTACCTGCAGTCTTGGGTTGAAAAAACTTGGTAATAGCATATTGCCTAATGAGGGCACTTTTTGGCAACAATGTTACAACCTGGGGCAAGAATTAATGCAAGAATGGGATCCTCCCTGAGGGCTGGTGGATCTAACATCTCAAATCATTATGGCCGGAGATTACTTAATCCATGCTTCTCTGTCACTTGTGCTGCCCTCACAGCTACTAACGTGATCACCATTCGCAGAGCCTTTTGGCTCAGGCAATGGCGAGTGGATTCAGCGTCAAAAAAGTCCTTAACTAGCCTTCCTTATCAAAGCGGCCGATTTTTCGGCGAACGATTAGACAAACTCATCTCGGACACGACTGGTGGAAAAAGTCCATCTCTTCCCCAGCACAAACCGAAACGTTCTTGTTTTTAAAGGCCACAACTATGTTTTCGGCCCTTTCGTTCCTCTTTCGGCTGGATATCCTCTCGAGCGCCTACATCCGCAAGCCGTTCTCCACGTACGGAGAGGAGCAACCAGTCATTTCACAAGTCGAATCAAAACTGGCAAAATAGGCCAAAGCAATCTAGATCCAGAGGGTCCAGCTCCAATCATTTCTTCTCGTCATGACTCGCACTTATTCCCAGAAGACACTCCCACCATCGGCGGTCATCTGCGCTTCTTTCATTGCGTAGGGCAATCCGTCACCAATTTAAAACAAGGATCCAGGAAAACATATTGGACTCACAAAGTCAGCAACTTAAAGACATTATTTTAACCAGAGTACAGAGTTCTTCTATGCTGTAAAGCCCAGTATAAAAATCAGAAAACTCACTGAATGCAAGTGCACACATTTATTTTACAAAATACAGTGAGACGGTGTATAAAAAACTGGGAAGATTACAAAAAAACAGGTAAGGTTTGTTAGAGGAGGATGAACAGGTCACCAACCCCTATAGTTACAGAGGGATGAGTATACAGAGTCCATAGCACTGTTAGGGTACCTTTACACACGGCTACATTTGTAGCTTGTCACCAGGTAACTTACTGGTTGCAGTGAAATCATGGATACATGGTTCTATCTTGTTGCTGTGTACAAATGGAATCATGTATCCATGATTTCACTGCAACCAGTAAGTTACCTGGTGACAAGCTACAAATGTAGCTGTGTGTAAAGGTACCCTTATAGTTACAAAGCGTACAGAAGGGTACAGTTACAATTACATAAATACAGTTAAAAGTACCACATTCCCTAGCCTATCAATGAATGTCCGGATAACTCACCCATGTACTGAGGGGTTAAGTGATATGTGTTTGGGGCTACCCCGACACGTGTTTCAACAATCTTTCTTCACCGACGACAGATAGGTCAAAGATCTCGTGTCTTCCGGTTACTACATAGAATTCATAGCCAGCTCTCCATACCGTTTCTTTCCCTCCAATCCACCGAAGTCACCGTTACGAGCTCTTGCTTTTTTCCACGCAATATCCTCGCTTCGGCTTGCTGGGGTAATCGCTCCCGTGCTGGACTACCAACGTTTCAAAGGTTTTTACTCAAACCTTTTTGCTGTTCCCAAGAAGGATGAGTCGGTACGTTCCATCCTGGAACTAAAACATTTGAACAGATATGTCGCTGTCCATCATTTCAGGAGTCCCTGCGTTCTGTCATCACATCTATAGAAAAAGGCGAGTTTCTCAACTCCATTGACAGGGACGCGTACCTTCACATCCCGATAGCTCAGGCCCATCAACGTTTTCTATGATTTGCTGTCCACGAGGAGCACTTCCAATTCGTTGCTTTACCCTTCGGTCTCACCACGGCACCAAGAGTATTCACAAAGGTCGTGGCTGCTGCCATGACCATCCTTCATTCCAGAGGAATTGTCGTCCTGCCCTATCTGGACGACCTCCTCGTCAAAGGCCACTCCTTCACATCCTGCGAGGAGAGTGTCCAAATAACCATAGACACTTTTTCGTGACTGGGTTGGTTAGTCAATCTCGAAAAATCCTCTCTGATTCCTGCCCAGTCTATCACCTTCCTGGGCATGGTCTTCAACACTTCTTGGGGGTTAGTCACCCTCCCTCGAGACAAAGTTCAAACCCTACATCGGGGAATACGCACCCTGCTTCGATCCTCCCCGCACTCCATCCGTTATGGGATGAGGGATCTCGGAAAGATGGTGTCTGCAATAGAAGCAGTTCCAGTCACTCAATTTCACCTTCGCCCGCTACAGATGGCCCTGCTGACGACCTGGGAGAAGTGTCCCTTCTCACTAGACAGGGTATTCTTCCTGACCCCTTCAGTCCAGAGGTCACTACGATGGTGGATGTGCCCGACGACTCTATTTAAGGGCCGGTCCTTCGTTCCAGTCGATCGGGAAGTCCTCACCACCGATGACAGTCTCCTGGGTTGGGGGGCGGTTTATCGTCATCATACTGCCCAGGTTCGCTGGTCTGAGCAGGAGTTAACGCTTCCAATTAACCTGCTGGAGATATGGGCCATTGCCCTATCTCTGCGTTGTTTTCACAGACTTCTGACAGGTCGTCATATCCGTGTCCAGTCAGACAATGCGATGGCAGTGGCCTACATGAATCAACAGGGCTCTCGGTGAGGTAGAAAGTACTCTCGACCGGGTCCGTCATCTCAGCAGTGCACATCCTGGGAGTGGACAACTGGGCAGGGGACTTTCTCAGTCGCCAGGGCCTTGCTGCAGGAGAATGGTCCCTGCACCTGGAAGTGTTTCAACAGATTTGCCGCTGCTGGGGGACACCAGACGGCTTCTTGACTAAACACCAAGGTCCCGGTGTTAATGGCCCATTCTCACGATCCGACTTCAATCAGAGCAGACGCACTGGTGCAATCGTGGCGCTAGTTGTATCTCTTATACATTTTTCCTCCATTACCCTTAATTCCGAAGGTACCGAGAAAAATCAAATCAGAACGAGTCCCGGTTGTCCTCATAGCTCCAGATTGGCCCAGACAGGCCTGGTACACCGACCTAGTTCAGCCAGTCGCAGACGTCCCCTGGCGCTTACCAGATCACCCAGACCTTCTTTCTCAAGGTCCGATTTGCCACCAAGGTTCAAGGACCCTGAATTTGACGGCGTGGCGTTGAGACCTGGGTGCTGACTCAGGCTGGTTTTTCACCTGATGTCATTGGTACCATGATTAGAGCTTGAAAACCAGCTTCTGCACGTATCTATTATCGTATGTGAAAGATTTTCTTTTCATGGTGCAAAGACTGCAGTCACCCCCTTTTAACTTTTTCAGTCTCGGTGATCCTCAGTTTTCTGCTGTCGGGACTAGTCTCTGGATTGGCCCTTAGTTCCCTGAAAGGTCATATTTCAGCTCTTTCAGTCTTTTACCAGTGCAAACTTGCGACACATCCACAAGTTAGAACCTTTATTCAAGGGGTGTCACGGTCGCTTTCCCCTTACCAAAGACCGTTAGAGCCATGGGACCATAACTTGGTCTTGGATGCACTCCAGAGATTACCTTTTGAGCCTATGAAAGAGGTTTCTCTCACTCTCCTGTCCTGGAAGGTGGTCTTCCTTGTAGCAATCACGTCCATCAGTCATGTTTCCGAATTGGCGGCACTCTCGTGCCAAGAGCCATTCCTTTCTTTTCATCAAGATCAGGTGGTACTGCGTCCAGTTCCCTTTCTTCCAAAGGTGGTCTCCTCCTACCACCTCAATGAAGATATCGTCCTTCCATCTTTCTGTCCGGCTCCGGTGCACCATGTAGAGAGGGCTCTGCAAACCCTGTATCTAGAGAGAGCGCTTAGATACTACGTTTCAAGAACATCCCCCTTCTGTAAGATGGACAATCTTTTTCAAAAAGGGCATGGCAGTGTCTAAAGCCACCTTGACTAGGTGGATGTGTTCTACCATCCAAGAAGCGTATCGGCTGTGGAATGTACCCATTCCTAGCAGTCTAAAAGCACACTCTACTCATGCAGTGGGAGCATTTTGGGCTATTCGGCACCGGGTATCGGCGGAACAAGTGTGTAAGGTGCCTACCTGGTTCAGCCTACATACTTTCTCTAAACTTTATATACATACTCAGGCTTCTGCAGACGTAAGCCTTGGTAGATGTGTGCTACAGGCTGCTGTGGCGTACCTCTCCACGTAATAGTTTTCTTTTTCATGTGCAGGGGCGTCTCATTCCTTGGGTTACGATTTTTACTTTCCCACCTAGGGACTGCTTTAGGACGTCTCATGATACTGTGTCCCCTAATGAGGCGCAAGAGAAAAAGGGATTTTTATGCACTCACCGTAAAATCCTTTTCTCTGAGCTATCATTGGGGGACACAGCACCCACCCGGTTGCCCGTATCATTGCATGGAGGATGGAGTTGCCAGCAGTGGGTTTTTAGTTAAAGATGAGTGAATTTTTTCTCTGGGAACACCACTGAGGCACAAATCCCAAAAATTAATTGTACTTTTATTATAATAAGATGTCAATTTCAAATTTAAATTATAAGCATTCAAGTACTCAACAAAATCAGAAATTAAACCTTCATCTCCAAGCCAAATAAAAAGCAGATGGACTATGAATGTAGAATAATAAAAAATGCTGTTCGCAAAAGGGTTAGAGGAACAGAATAAAAATGTGTCTTCCCAAAAGGACATCACGAGGTTTGCTACAGACTGAGAAAATTTTGCGCCCACAGAAACTCTGCAATGCTGCAAATAATACCGCTCATTGAATAGGAAATAATTGTTTTCCATAAGGTAAATGACAGTGGTGATAATAAAATTCTGAAGTTCTTCAGTATACATGCTGTACTTATCAAGATGGTAACGAAGGGCAGAAACAGCTACAGTTAAATGGATAGATGAGTAAAGAGACACGACATCACAACTTAACCACATAGATTTCTGGTTCCAAATAATTGTGGAAAATTAGTCAAGGATGTCAGAGGTATCTCTAATATACTCCATAGTTCATTGTGACAATGGTTGGAGGAGGGAATCTATCTACTCACCTAGACGTTCTGTGGCGGATCCTATGCCAGTGACTATAGGTCTCATGGGGGGCGGTGACATGTTCTTATGAATTTTTGGGAGGCCATACAAAATGAGGGTCACTGGATTTTTTACAATTAAATGGTCATACTTTTGTTTTGTAATGAAACCTAAATGCAGTCCCTCCTCAATCATTTTTAACGTGCGCCCTGAAACCATTTTTGTGGGATTTTCACTAAGCCTGGTATAGGTGGTGGGGTCATTGAGCATGGATTCAATCTGTTTGACATAATCAGATGAATCCAATACCACAACGGCCCCACCTTTGTCTGACGTGAATCACAACTTCATCCATTGATTGTAATGCTTATGGTTTGAGTTTTGTTCCTACAAACAAATTTAACTTGTTTTCAACATTGATGGATGTAAATAGATGACTGTAAAAAAAGCATTTCTAAAACAAAAATAACGTTGATTGGGTTTCTGGCAAAGCTATCCCCCAAAATCAACATAGATGTACGGATTTTGCCAGTGTGTACTCTGAAATGCCTGGAAGATCTAAATCCAGATCCTGTGTCTAATAGGGATATTAATTGCTCATCCCATTTCATTACTAAAAATCCCTTCTTCTATCCTTTGCAGTCCTGAGTGGATTGCATGGATTGTTTCCGACAGGCAGTGGAAAACGATCTCAAATTCCTATATGAAACATCCGATTTCAGGTCTGTTAGGAGTAATTTGAGTAGAGGTGAAAAAACAGCTCTAAAAGATTTACTATCAATGGAGGATGTTGTAATTCGCATGTCAGACAAAGGTGGGGCCGTTGTAATATTGGATTCGACTGACTATGTCAAACAGATTGAATCCATGCTCAATGACCCCACCATCTATACCAGGCTTAGTGAAAATTCCACAAAAAGTGTGTCAAGGCGCACGTTAAATATTATTGAGGAGGGCCTGAATTTAGGTTTCATTACAAAACAACAGTATGACTATTTAATTGTAAAAAATCCAGTGACCCCCATTTTGCATGGCCTCCCAAAAATTCATTCAAATATGTCACTGCCCCCCATGATATAGAAGAACAAATTTTCAGTCTGGTTGAGCGCTAAAGGAAGGGACAAATCATATTCTAATATTCAAACCTTTTTATTAGTAGTCACTTACATGCCACAACGTGTTTCGACTGACAGTAAGCTGTCTTCTTCAGGAGCTACTGTGAGGAAGGAACGTTCACTGTCGAGAAAGACCTGTAGTTGATGGGTAACCGGGCGTAACAGTACGGGCAATACAGGAACTGCGGTGACGAAGTTCCTGTTGTGGGATCACGTGACCTCCACACCCGGAAACGCTGCAGGAGCGGTGGCAAAGAGAGGATGGTAGGCCCAGACACAGGATCACTGAACCTAACACTGGGGTTGTGCGTGGGGGAGGCACAACCCGATAAGGTGAGCGGCACATTGACCCCCAATTCTAGCCCACGTTTTTTTACAGGTGCTCCTCATTGCACTCACCCTCTCTTTTTCCTCTACACCGCCCCCGTGAGACCTATAGTCACTGGCATAGGATCCGCTACAGAACATCTAGGTGAGTGGATAGATTCCCTCCTCCAACCATTGTCACAATGAACTATGGAGTATATTAGAGATACCTCTGATATCCTTAACCATTGTTCCACAATTATTTGGAACCAGAAATCTATGTGGTTAAGTTGTGATGTCGTGTCTCTTTACTCATCTATCCCATTAACTGTAGCTGTTTCTGCCCTTCGTTACCATCTTGATAAGTACAGCATGTATACTGAAGAACTTCACAATTTTATTATCACCACTGTCATTTTCCTTATGGAAAACAATTATTTCCTATTCAATAAGCGGTATTATTTGCAGCATCACAGAGATTCTGTGGGTGCAAAATTTTCTTCGTCTGTAGCAAACCTCATGATGTCCTTTTGGTAAGACACATTTTTATTCTATTTCCTCTAACCCTTTTGCGAACAGCATGTTTTTATTCTAGATTCATAGACAATCTGCTTTTTATTAGGCTTGGAGATGAAGGTTCAATTTCTGATTCTGAGTACTTGAATGCTAATACCGTATATACTCGCGTATAAGCCGAGTTTTTCAGCCCAAAAATTGGGCTGAAAAGTCCCCCCCTCGGCTTATACGCGAGTCATACCAGTATAGAGGCCCCCCTCAAAGTTTGGTGCCCCACACCTCACATGATGGCCCCCCCCGCATGCAGTGCTGCGCATATACATTACTAGGATATCAGCTGTCACCCTCTGGTGGCGGATCGCGGCTCCTGGGCTCTGGGCTCCATCTTCCTCTGTGTCTTCCTGCTTGTCACGTGACCGGCCGGCGTCGTGATGACGTCATCGCGATGAGCCCGGCGGCCACAAAGCAGGAAGATGGAGCCCGGAGCCCAGGAGCCGCGATCCGCCACCGGAGGGTGACAGCTGATATCCTGGTAATGTATATGCGCAGCGCTGCATGCGGGGGGGGCCATAATGTGAGGTGGGGGCGCCAAACTATGAGGGGGGCCCTGCTGGGGCCCTGTATACTACCACTGGGGCTGTATATACTACTGGGGCTGCGTGTATACTACCACTGGGGCTGTATATACCACTGGGGCTGTATATACTACCACTGGGGCTGTATATACCACTGGGGCTGCTGCTGTATATACCACTGGGGCTGCTGTTTACCACACTGCTGGGGGCTGTATACCTGTGCTGGGGTCCAACCTCGGCTTATACACGAGTCAATAGATTTTCCCAGGTTTTGGGGGCAAAAGTAGGAGGGTCGGCTTATACACGGGTCGGCTTATACACGAGTATATACGGTAATTTAAATTTGAAATTGACAACTTATTATAATAAAAGTACAATTAATTAATGGGATATGTGCCCGAGTGGTGTTGTCGGAGAAAAAATTCACTCATCTTCATACTCAAAACCCTCTGCTGGCAACTCCATCCTCCATGCAAAAAGCTGCCATCCCATGCATACGATCAAAGCTGTGCCTGTTAGGGAACTAACAAGTATTTTGAGAAATTTTGACAGCAGGGATGTATTTCGTAAGGAATCAAAATCCAAACAACGTTTACTTCTTAGAGGTTACCTCAACTGGTCTCTCTTAAGGGCACAAAACATTGTTCTCCCCCAAAAAAGTGAAGCTTTAATTAAATGTAAAGATCCTGGTGACTGTAACAATTTAGCTGACCCTGATAGAATGGTTGTTTCCACACAGTATAGCCCACAATTTAATAGCATTAAAAAAATAATACAAAATAATCTTACCATCCTCAGGGAGGATCCCATTCTTGCATTAATTCTTGCCCCAGGTTGTAACATCGTGGCCAAAAAAAGTATCCTCATTAGGCAATATGCTATTCAGGGGCATTACTAGGGGGGTGCAGCTGGACCTTTTGCCCCATGGGGAACTTAGCGGGGGGCGCCGGCGGCACTTCCGCTTCCACGCCAGTCTGGGGCCACGGGGGCCACTGGGAGACTTGGTGGCAGCGGGTCCGGTGCGGAGTGACCGCAGGAGACCCCGGAAACTGCGTCACTGGCGGCGGCGCCAGTGTGTGATCGGAGGACGGAGGAGAGACGGCCTGGACGGGATGGGGGACAGCAGGGGTGAGTGACCGAGGAGTCGGGGAAGAAGGAGGGGGGGCAGCAGGGGTGACTAACCGAGGAAAGCCTTCCCCCCGGTCCTCACCTACCTTGGGGGGGGCGCCAAAATAGATCTGTACCCCGGGCGCCATCAAACCTAGTTACACCACTGATGCTATTACCAAGTTTTTTCAAGCCCAAAACTGCAGGTAGCGTTTTTTGGCTACATCATAATGGTTTCTTTAAATGCAGTGCAAACCACTGCCGCACATGTCATTTCGCACTCAAATGTAATACATTTTGGAATCATGATCACACAAAACTATATCACATCAAAAGCCATATAAATTGTAGCAGTGCCAATGTGGTTTACTGTATTAAATGTATGGCTTGCGATTAGTGCTATGTCGTGTGTAATTTTTCCGTGATTAAAATCCTCTTTATATACAGTTAGGGCCAGAAATATTTGGACAGTGACACAAGTTTGTTATTTTAGCTGTTTACAAAAACATGTTCAGAAATACAATTATATATATAATATTGGCTGAAAGTGCACACTCCCAGCTGCAATATGAGAGTTTCCACATCCAAATCGGAGAAAGGGTTTAGGAATCATAGCTCTGTAATGCATAGCCTCCTCTTTTTCAAGGGACCAAAAGTAATTGGACAATGGACTCTAAGGGCTGCAATTAACTCTGAAGGTGTCTCCCTCGTTAACCTGTAATCAATGAAGTAGTTAAAAGGTCAGGGGTGGATTCCAGGTGTGTGGTTTTGCATTTGGAAGCTGTTGCTGTGACCAGACAACATGCGGTCAAAGGAACTCTCAATTGAGGTGAAGCAGAACATCCTGAGGCTGAAAAAAAAGAAAAAATCCATCAGAGAGATAGCAGACATGCTTGGAGTAGCAAAATCAACAGTTGGGTATATTCTGAGAAAAAAGGAATTGACTGGTGAGCTTGGGAACTCTAAAAGGCCTGGGCGTACACGGATGACAACAGTGGTGGATGATCGCCACATACTTTATTTGGTGAAGAAGAACCCGTTCACAACATCAACTGAAGTCCAGAACACTCTCAGTGAAGTAGGTGTGTCTGTCTCTAAGTAAACATTAAAGAGAAGACTCCATGACAGTAAATACAAAGTGTTCACATCTAGATGCAAACCATTCATCAATGCCAAAAATAGACAGGCCAGAGTTAAATTTGCTGAAAAACACCTCAAGAAGCCAGCTCAGTTCTGGAAAAGTATTCTATGGACAGATGAGACAAAGATCAACCTGTACCAGAATGATGGGAAGAAAAAAGTTTGGAGAAGAAAGGGAACGGCACATGATCCAAGGCACACCACATCCTCTGTAAAACATGGTGGCGGCAACGTGATGGTATGGGCATGCATGGCTTTCAATGGCACTGGGTCACTTGTGTTTATTGATGACATAACAGCAGACAAGAGTAGCTGGATGAATTCTGAAGTGTACCGGGATATACTTTCAGCCCAGATTCAGCCAAATGCTGCAAAGTTGATTGGACGGCGCTTCATAGTACAGATGGACAATGACCCCAAGCATACAGCCAAAGCTACCCAGGAGTTCATGAGTGCAAAAAAGTGGAACATTCTGCAATGGCCAAGTCAATCACCAGATCTTAACCCAATTGAGCATGCATTTCACTTGCTGAAATCCAGACTTAAGACGGAAAGACCCACAAACAAGCAAGACCTGAAGGCTGCGGCTGTAAAGGCCTAGCAAAACATTAAGAAGGAGGAAACCCAGCGTTTGGTGATGTCCATGGGTTCCAGACTTAAGGCAGTGATTGCCTCCAAAGGATTCGCAACAAAATATTGAAAATAAAAATATTTTGTTTGGGTTATGTTTATTTGTCCAATTACTTTTGACCTCCTAAAATGTGGAGTGTTTGTAAAGAAATGTGTACAATTCCTACATTTTCTATCAGATATTTTTGTTCAACCCTTCAAATTAAACATTACAATCTGCACTTGAATTCTGTTGTAGAGGTTTCATTTCAAATCCAATGTGGTGGCATGCAGAGCCCAACTCGCGAAAATTGTGTCACTGTCCAAATATTTCTGGCCCTAACTGTATTCTTTAGTAATTTTCACCAGTTTCTTGTGGTATATTGCATTTTTATTTTCTTATTGTGTTCCAGTTTTATTCATATTTTTGTTATTATTTGTTTCTTCTGTACATTATTTCATAATTTATTTGCTTTTTTCTCTGTGCACTTTGTAATTTTCTCCATGATTTTCCAGATCCCCACATACGCACTTCTATTTAAAGATCTTTTCTGCACTTAATTAAATGCAGCTGAAATCATTCTGTTGGGTATAAATTGGGGGTCTAGCTTCCCTCGTGCAGGCTTGACAAAGGACATAGATGTTGTCCAAAAAGCGTTGCTGGCTTCTGCTTATGCCCTGTATTTGCCTGTTTGCCTTGCCAATCTTATGAGAATCTTGGCCTTATTAATAATAAAATTCACCGAAGTATCTCAGAAGCTGGACTCTCGTTATTTCCTGTTGTTCCTGGGCGTTGTCAGGATGCTGTCCATGTACGCTGTATTGTCTGGGTAAGTTGGATCAATTCCTGCATTGTAGCTTATGGTTCAGCCTCAGATGAGTGCAGAAGGTGTCCCATCCCCTGCTATTTAAGGTCAGGGTCCACCATTGTTATTGTGCCCCCGGAGTTCCCTTGCTTGTGGTGGCACTCGTTGGGGATTCCCAGGTGTCTGAAGGAACCCAGGTAGTCATAGTTTGACAACGCCCTCAGTGTGCTTCCAAGAGACCTGCATGGTGTGCACAGGCCATGGGAGCAGACATCTAGGTGGCTGGAGTTGTGAGTGCATGGGCGCCCACCACCCTGACAGTGACAGTGTGGAAGAACATGGCCATACAAGGAAAAGTGTATTCTATTATAATGAACTATTGAATCAACCAGAGCTAGGGTGGATGAGGAACTCGGACACCGGGACTACTGTGTGGGGAGTCACAGATGGTCGGGACCCTGTTGCTGTGCCCTGGTGATCAACTATACCAGATGTTGATGGTAAACGGTGGGGGTTAAAGGGGTTATTTACAGGGGAACGTGAAGCCACCTATAGAGTCTGGTAAGATGGTACCGGCGCTGCCAGCCGGCCACTGAGGTGATGGTTGAGGCAGCTAAGTGTGGTACAGCTCCCCACAGGTGGAGCTTTACCTCAGGGCAGCTATTGTGGTGAGACGGTGAGGGAGAACAGTGATGGTAAAGGCGGTACTGTTCTTACCCCTTTTGCTTGATGATGTTAAGCCCTCTGGGCTGCGGCAGGCCCTCTTATGGAGTCTCTAGATGTCCTCTCTTTGTCTTTCAGGGTTTGCTACTTTCTTTCTGACTCTTTCAGTCTTTACCACCCTCGCAGAGCTCTCCCGCCAGTCCTACGGTCTGTATCTAGAGGACAAGGTCTGTGCACTACCCGGTCTGGATAAGGCACCCTGGAAAAGAGAGAAAGAAGGCTCCTCTGCAGCACTGCAGTATATGTCTGTTCCTTTTGTTTCCTCTAGTGTCTTGAACCGGTTTTCAGTCCTGAGGGGAGAGGTACCTTGTGGCGCTGTCAGTAACCCGGTTCTGTTGGGCCTGCAGCTTGTCGGCTTTGCAGTCAGGGATAAACTCCTGGCTGCCTCGGTTGTTCATGTCACCGGTGTCCCCTCAACATGACCAGCTGGCTCCTACCAGCCCTGGCCCGTTGCCTTCTGTCCTGGGTCTCCACATAAAGATGGGGCACCCTCCACTCAGCTGGGCTGCCAGGCCTGACCACTCTGTCTGCCTTCCCAGCACGGTCTGAGGTAAACGGTCAACTGTCAGTCTTCCTCTATCCTAAGCTCCGCCCCCACCCTGTGGAACCTACCATATTACCAGTTCCCCCTATTCTGAGTGGTGCGGTCCTAAGTGAGTGTAGAAATAGACTCCATAAGATTTAAATCCTAAACCAGCAACTTACAAAATAATATTACACATAAATAATAAATGCAATACTACTCTGTGACGCCTAGCCGCAGGGGCATCACAAACCCCCTTGGTGAAACACACCCGTCCGTGGGTGTTAAACCAAACCTGGAATAAAATGCATTTTATACATATAACAATGAACATTTAGGGTGTATCTGCTTAGGAGGCCTGGCTCTACTTAAACCACCCCCAGGCACTTTCTTTTCCTAACTTAATATGCATGGGGGCTAGTCCAGTTCTTCCACCCTTATTTCAGAACTATTTATATCGTATTTAACTTTTAACAGGTATTAACAATAAGATTGCTACTTTTCTTCCCTTGTGGGAGGCTCACTGCTTATAACATTGCATTTAACTTTGACTATAGTCTAGTCCATACTGGCCCAACTGGGACCAGGTAACAAGTTCTTTGATTACTGTCCATCAAGTGCTGAAAAAGGAAAAAGAAACAGTGCAATGCAAGGAAAATATGCATTTAAACAAATTCTGCTCATACTTTAAGGCATAGTTTTCATTTTTCTTCAAGCAATGCAATACCGGGTTAACTCCTTACTGCTCAACTTTACTGACCCAGATTGCAAACCACCCGCGGGGACCTGCGTGGCGCTCATAGATTATTACATCCCCACGATACAGGTCCTGGTCCGGGTGGCCCTGGGGAACTGCAGCTAGAGACAGACACTCTCCTCTCTCCAGCCGCTGCTGCTGATGCTGGTACCACGACCCTCCATAACTCGCGGGGCCCGGCCTCCTCTGCGCTGCTGACTGTTCCTTCCTCTCGGTCCTCCTCCCCAGTCATGTCGGGCTCTGCGGAGAACCGGATCTGGCTTTCCGGTTCGGCGGTCTTCCCTCTTCCAGACTCCATATTCGTTGGATCCTCCGTTACAGTGCTCGACCCGCCCCCTTGGTTGATTGAGAGCAATGGGAGCGGGGAGACTTTTTGACACCTCTTGAATGGCCCATGTCTGCTGAGGGGCTGAGGCACGCCCCTGGGCCGGCACATAGTTCTTTTTGCACTTTTAAGCCCGCCAACCACGAAGTTCCTATGGGCAAGTCTTTCGGGCTTTTCCGGAGCCCGCCACTACCTTCGTCACTCCTCGGCAGAGCGGAGGGGGCGTGGCTTATCTTCCCGCTCTTTCTCTTGCTGTAGTGACGCAGTTTAAATTTGTGAGGCGGTGTAATGGCGGCTCGGCTCGGTTTTTATAATCCACACAGTCAGTAATAAAGTCATTAGGCACACTTCACCTGGTAGATACCAAGCTGGTTCATCCTGTCATGACGCCAATTTGATTCAACCAGAGCTAGGGTGGATGAGGGACTCGGACACCAGGGCTACTGTGTGGGGAGTCACGGATGGTCGGGACCCCGGTGCCGTGCCCTGGTGATCAACTATACCAGATGTTGATGGTAAATGGTGTGGGTTAAAGGGGTTATTTACAGGGGAACGTGACGCCACCTGTAGAGTCCGGTAAGATGGTACCGGCGCTGGCAGCCGGCCACTGAGGTGATGGTTGAGGCAGCTAAGTGTGGTACAGCTCCCCACTGGTGGAGCTTTACCTCTGGGCAGCTATTGTGGTGAGACGGTGAGGGAGGACAGTGATGGTAATGGTGGTACTGTTATTACCCCTTTTGCTTAATGATGTTAAGCCCTCCGGGCTACGGCAGGAAGAATAACAGAAACAGTTCCAGTTTAACTCTGCTTTACTTGGTACCGGCTTTATGGCATAACAAAAACACGGTACAGTTTGGTTTTAGGGTGTTGCTGCCAACT
The DNA here is from genome assembly GCA_033576535.1 of Allobates femoralis. NCBI lineage: Eukaryota > Metazoa > Chordata > Amphibia > Anura > Aromobatidae > Allobates > Allobates femoralis. The sequence goes on from JARQOC010000001.1 coordinate 80,501,435, forward strand.
CAGGGTTCCTCTTATGGAGTCTCTAGATGTCCTCTCTTTGTCTTTCAGGGTTTGCTACTTTCTTTCTGACTCTTTCAGTCTTTACCACCCTCGCAGAGCTCTCCCGCCAGTCCTACGGTCTGTATCTAGAGGACAAGGTCTGTGCACTACCCGGTCTGGATAAGACACCCTGGAAAAGAGAGAAAGAAGGCTCCTCTCCAGCACCGAAGTATATGTCTGTCCCTTTTGCTTCCTCTAGTGTCTTGAACCGGTTTTCAGTCCTGAGGGGAGAGGTACCTTGTGGCGCTGTCAGCAACTCGGTTCTGTTGGGCTTGCAGCTTGTCGGCTTTGCAGTCAGGGATAAACTCCTGGCTGCCTCGGTTGTCCGTGTCACTGGTGTCCCCTCAACATGACCACCTGGCTCCTACCAGCCCTGGCCCGTTGCCTTCTGTCCTGGGTCTCCACATAAAGACGGGGCACCACTCAGCTGGGCTGCCAGGCCTGACCACTCTGTCTGCTTTCCCAGCATCGTCTGAGGTAAACTGTCAACTGTCACTCTTCCTCTATCCTAAGCTCTGCCCCCACCCTGTGGAAACTACCATATTACCAGTTCCCCCTATTCTGAGTGGTGCGGTCCTAAGTGAATGTAGAAATAGATTCTTAAGATTTAAATCCTAAACCAGCAACTTACAAAATAATATTACACATAAATAATAAATGCAATACTACTCTGTGGCGCCTAGTCACAGGGGCGCCACACTATCCCTTAGAAACATTGAAAAACATGCAAAATGTAAATATGGATCACAAGAAACATCTACTTTTTTTGTATGTTTAGGGAAACCTGAATCCGACACCAGTTAATTGATGGATTATCTGCACTGATAAGTAAGTAGGTCCTGTATACATAATAAACAAGTGTTGGCAGAATATATACATAATTAATGACTTCCGGTCTTTGCTTATAAGCCGATAGATCTGGTACTATCACTTTAGGTTCCATTAGTGAAATGTTTGTATTGAAAGGAGCTACTCATCCTCACTGTGATTTGCTACATGATTTGCACAGCCCGTCCTGTGTTTTTATGGGGCTGGAATAGTCTGCAATATATTACAGTGTAATATTACAATTATGGCGTGGACATCACTGACAATTGATATGTGGCAAGCACCAAATTTATTATGTGGTTAAATATCTTTGATAACCAGGAAAGCTTTAAATATGTTTGCAATAAACTTGGTTAAGAGGGGGTGAAAGATGTATTTTAATGTTTATAAAAAGCACACATTTTCATTGCATATTATTAAGTTATATGTAACATTGCTAGCAAATATGACCAAATAAGTTAATGCCATGTGCAGCATGGGGCATGCAAAAATATACCAATATGAAACAAAAAAATATACACCTTTCTCTCCCTCCTATTATTAACATAACAACATGATTATCTGCACACAACGTAAAGTGCGATTTTCAATAGAAAATAAACAAATGCTCCAGCATTCTAGTAATAGCTTCTCAAATCTTTATTAATATACATTTATTATCTTCCTGTAGCTCCACAAAAATGTAAAAATGTATTCAACACATTTCTAACGGCCACACCATCCTTCATAGTGACACAAATTTGCTACTGTGAACAGCCAGTGGCCAAAAAAAGCAGCAAAAAAAGTGTGCAAAAACAGAGAACACCCAACATATGTGACGGGCCCTGTGGGGACCGTGGGATGCTCTGAGCCAAATCTTTCGATGCTGTCGTGGGAATGTCACGGTGGCGTGGCCCGGTCCGTGGACCAGAGCGGTCAATTAAAAAAAGCTAAGTTTTTGTTGCTTCTAGGGATTACTGGACTTGGGACCTGGGGCTGACAATTGTTCTCTTGACGCTACCTGCAGGTTGCGGCTAATGATGGCCGCCGCTGCTATACAGTTCCTCTGGGGTTGATGTCAATGCAGCAAGGTTGGTAAACTCTCCACGGGTAGAGTTAATTCCAGGGCAACAGATGTTACTTGGGTGAGTTGGTATTGATGTTACAGCACAGGGCTGATGGCGCCGCAATAAAGTTCACAAACACAGCGGGGTGCAGTCTCAAGGTCTTTACTCACACTTTGTTGTCCCAGGTTACAACAGTCGTCACCGTGAGATAGCCCGCTGAGCACTGAGTTCATGGAGGAGACGATCCAGTTAATTCCACGGTAGCTCGGTGATACTTAATCGGAACCCCCGTCACTGTCAATTACGGTCGTCTCACCCTGTGCTTGCTTCGCCCTCCTGCTTTGCGCCTTACATACAGAGCCACGAGCCAGTGGCCATGGGCTTTTGTAGGGAAACTTCTCTCTTAGTCCCCTGGACCCTACGTGGCCACGTTTTTGGCTGGTGTGTGCGGTTTCGGCTGCGGCATTTGGAGATACCGCAGCCTCCAGGTTGCTAGCTGAGCCTGGTCATTCTCCACTAGTCTGGGGCCAGTCCCCCTTACACTGCAGTCTGGTCCCTCCACACCGTTTCAATGTGGATGCGGGCGCCCCTGGGTGGACTGCTCACTACTCGGGCCCCTGGGTCCCCTTCTGTCTCCGGGAGCACCTTCTTTCTCTGCTGTTACCCTGTCCAGTCTTGTCTCTCCCAGGTCTTGGGACAAGGTCCCACTGGCTCCATTCCCCAGGATGTCTCGTTCTAGCTCTTGTCCTTCCTGACAGACTCTCTGGCCTTCACAGACTCCTGCAGCTCTTGCCAGCCACCCACCAACTGCCTTCTAGATGTTTCCTTTCACCTTTTATATTGTCTGTCACGTGTCCTACGTCACCAACGTATGTCCTCCCTGACTTCACTCCCTCCTAGATGCTCCCCTAAATGCTGCTGTCCACCCATCTCATCTACCTTGGTTCTTCCCCTCCAGACAGGATCAGGGACTGTGCTCTCCCTTGGGAGCAATCTTGCCATAATCCTGACCTGGAGTGGTGTAGTGCTGGCTAAGGGTGTCAGTGTCCCCTGCTTACCCGAGAGTGGTGTACTACACCTCTGGCTGGGGTGCAGTACCTCCGTGGTGACTGGATCTGCAGGGGCACCACATATGCACATATAAATGCAGTGGTGGGAAAAATGATTTCTTTAGAAGAATTAATACATATATCTATATGTGAGGAAAACCTTTGGAAAAATTGTGTGTTTTAAAAGAACAATTGACATAATCAGCTAAAAGCTAGACTTTAAAATTTTCAATTTTGTTTTTAATTTTCCAAAAATGTTTCCTCACAAAAAATCATATTTCTTCATAATCCAAATTCCACCAAATAATACATGTTTTGGTGAAAAACAACACAGATTTAATAGATATAATGAAGATCATTGTGATGATTCATACCTGCTGGATATTTGGTTTTAAGTGTACGAATCCAATAATCTTCTCGTAAAGATAGACACTTTCCCAAATCACTAACTCTAATTGGTAAATTAACCATTTTGAAGTAAAAAAATTATATGGGCAACAAGAAAGTGTCTTGAAGCTGCTGAGTAAATGTGGCACCCCAGAGTCCGGTTGCCTAAATGGCATTGCCTCCCTCGGGGGGTGATGTCATGCTTGGAAGCATGAAGGGGTATCCACACCAGGTAAGCCCACAGCATGCAAAACCTTTCCTGACTCCAGACCTGAAGAAGGAACTCTGAACCCAGGTTCAGGGAAGTTCCCCTATAAATTCCGGCCTGGGGGCAGGGTTAGGTAGTTCAGTTCCTAGAAGAACTGTGAAGACGACCTGTGGACTGGAGCAGTGCCAGGCTTGTCCCAGGAAGAGTAGAGAGCAAAAGTGGAGCAAGCGTGAGGGACCCACAGGGGAAGGTCTGAGGAAGGAAAGAAGAAGGCCTGGGGAGTGGAGCCAGTTGCCGGCTCACCCCAGAGCAGAGCTCCAAAAAAGGACACCGGAGTCTGAGGTTGTGCAGGTGCTACTAACCCAGCAGCCAAAACTGGAGGACGGGAGACATCTCCCAGCCACAGCAAATCACTTGAAGACACAGCAGCACTTGTGAGGTTAGGGACAGTCGCTAGAGGAGTGGTGCCCGGGAAGGGCTTAAGCTGCCTGCCATACGGGCAAGAGACATGCCAGCATGAAGAGAGGGTCGCAGCTTAGCTACAGGCAGCCAGGACCAGCAAAGAGGAGCACAGCAGGGAGGTCTCAGAACTTACCGGGTGAGGAGATCCCCAACTTGTTTCCAGGCCATCCGGACTCACAACATCACCTGTGGTCAGTGTCCTGGTTTCTACCTGCAGCTACCAGTAAAGGTAACAGAGACTACATACTATGTGTCTGTTGGTTATTCCGTGCCCTCAGTCCTGCACCCCAACGGCCTACCACCACCATAGACTATACCGGTTGCCCTTGGGAACCGCTTCACCCGTGGGGAGCATTACCACATTATCTGCAATTCAATCATCACCAGTGGTCCCACACGACAGCGTCAGCTATCAATAGCCAAATATCATGGGTGGCGTCATGACTCCAATCCCAAAACCATAACTCATGAACTTTTATTGATACCGCCAGGGTCATGGAGCCAGGTCTCGACCCCTGTGACTCCCCAGAAATATTATAGCCCGGTTCTGAGTATCCAACGGCCCTGCGAGCCCTCAAAAACTTAACGTCACAAACAGGATTTCATGCTCATTGCCGATGGGTACTGTGTGCCTTAGACTTTATTGAACTGAGCGATAGCTGCCATTATCACACGATGTGCGGGAAGCCAATAGGGGTGTGCCGTCAAGGACGGAACCCTAGAAAGAGCACAAAGAGAAACCCTGTTCTGTTCTCTGACATCAGCCGGCAGGACACAGGAGGCCCTGATCCGGAAATCACCTGTATGCTTGATTCCCCATCTGCCGAGCAGATTGATAAGCCGATATAGACTAAGAGCCTGGCTGCAGTTCACTAAGGGAAAGAAAGATGTCCGATCTGGAGGGAGAAGAACCTCCGGTGGACCCGAACCCAGCAGCAGCCCCAATCGCGGCCCCAGCCGAAGCCCCGGCCGCACCCATAGCCGTGGCACCGCGCCACTCATGCCATTCTCAATGCTGGATATTCCAGGAACAACATGGTAGCCACAATATTCAGGGGAAATGGATATCCTGAAAGACTTCAGGGTGAGACTGAAAAGTTTGCTTAAAGTGTATTCCCTGACTAAGACCCAGAAAGTTACCATTCTAATAGGGCAATTTACTGGTGCGGCCCAACAGAGGTAAAGTACTGGTTGGTCACTGACAAATGAACTGTTAAACAAATCTTAGCCACGTTGAATGAAGCCTTTGACACCTGTACAGCAGTGGAAATTAAAATGAGGTTTTATGGGTGTAAGCAACGGGTGCAGGACAGTATACAGGACTATGCATTAAATCTCCAAGAGGTGCTGAGGGCCATGAAGCAGGTAGATCCTGACAGTGTACAAGATGAAAACAAGCTGTTGACTGAGCAGTTTATTAAAGGGCTCCGGTCTCATGCCCACCGGACACAGCTACGTATATTGGCCCTGCAAAACACTGACTTGGACATTATACACTTTAAAGACCGGGGCATTTGAGTGCTGCGAGAATCAACTGCCAGTAGCACAGCACCCTCACAGTGACTAGCTCCAATGTAGGTGGTACCCTCTTCCCTGGCCACAGTGGTGGATAGTGCACAGACTCTAGAAAATTTTTACCCCTAAGACTTATGATTGCAGGTGCAGCAGCTAACCAAGGGTATGGATGAACTAACAAAGGCTGTACAGTCCATGCAGGGGCCCAACCCATCGGAGAATATACAGTTGGCCTCCTGCCCTGATGACGTCTCGTGGCTATGCCAGAGGAGGAATCCATTGACCAAAAGACTAGCCAGCGATCGCTATGATTCAACAGGAGAACCCATTTGCCATTTGCAGGCCACATATCTAGATTTTGCATTTTAAACGAGAAAGCCCTGGGTTAACGAGCCACCCCACCAGGAATGAGACAACCTGGCCCACAGAGCTAGTGCGACAAGTATGTGGGAGGATGACCAGTCCTGCCTGTCATGCTGGATGGCATCCCCATGAATGCTTTATTGGACACCGGTTTGCAGGTGATGAGGATGCCTTATATCCTTTATAAACGGTACTGGGATGACTCTGACCTCACCTGTCGCCCAGATGAAAGTTTTGCAATGTACGCCAGCAATGGTCAACATCTGCCACAAGTGGGGTTCAAAGAGGTGACCATTGGGTTGTGCAGGCGTGCAGAACTAAACACCCAGGGAATGATAATTGTTGATGTTGAGAATGTAACCCAATGATTACTCTAGGCACTAATGTAATTGAGAATTGTCTAGGAGAAATTATTGCTTTGTTACAACAGGTTGCTGAAACTGCCAGCACCAGGCAGCAGAGAGTCCTTCAGAAAGAGATAAAGGCCCTGATACAGAGGCAACAGGTGGAGTTGTCTGGTGGAGAAGTCGGCAGTGTGAAAGTAAGTGACCTGTTCCCCATTGCAATACCCCAAGAAGTGAAATGTTAATCTGGTGTCAGGCCCTGGTGGAGCCCGTGTACTCAGATACAGTAGCAGGCTCACTGTCCTTACATTCAGGGGGGTAGTCAATGTCTGCAAGGTGGTGATACCTGTACGTATTTTAAACTATGGAGAAGAAGAGGTCAAACTACCCTGGTATGTTACCATTGCTAAGCTGTTCACTGTTAATAACAACGCAATCAAGGCAGTGGAACCTTTGATTCCATATGACCAGGTGGAGGACAATGGCTCCGAGGGGCAGCAGGAGGACTGGTGTCAAAAGCTACACGTATGAAACAGAAAAAAACAGCACTGTTGCGCCACACCACTAAATTTCACCACAATGTGGTTCTATTAAATGAACACTAACCTTTCCAGGTAGTGCACGAATCCGCACAACCAGATTAAGCGTATAGGGAGATAGGGTCCATAAGGTCAATAATCATCAGTCTTCTGTATAGAGAGAAGATATTTTACGCTCCTTGAGTTAGTAGAAATCACTTCCTTGTCTCCTCAGAGCCGGCTGATCATGTGATGGACACAGGTTGAGTTTGGATGATGTACTGCCAGGTCCGAGCAGCTCGCTACACCGCGCTCCCTGAAGGGAGAATAGGTACATATGATAGAAGGAGCGGTGTTAGAATGTGGTGCTTGGTAACACAAGATCAAGCCTTCATAGATTTACCCTAGGTTTATTATACAAAGCTGCAGGGTGCGACCACAACGCGTTTCGACATGCAAATTGGCGTCTTTCTCAAGTGGATCACTTGAGAAAGACGCTGATTTGACGCCGATTTGCGTGTCGAAACGGGTTGTGGTCGCACCCTGCAGCTTTGTATAATAAACCTAAGGTAAATCTATGAAGGCTTCATCTTGTGTTACCTAGCGCCGCATTCTAACACCGCTCCTTCTATCATTCGTAGAAGCTACACGTAGGCACTGACTCCACCCTTCACACTAAAAACATGGAGTTTACCGGGTAGTTCAAGAATATGAGCAGGTCTTTAGTAAACATCCTTTAGACTTTGGACTCTACAATTCACCGGGAACGTTCCAGAGTTTGATGGAGTGTTGCCTGGGGCATAGAAACTTTGAAACCATGTTACTGTACCTGGATGACGTAATCGTCTACTCGAAGACGTACAAAGACCATCTAAAGTACCTGGCTTAGGTATTTGAGGCATTATCCAGTTTTGGCCTGAAAGTGAAGTGATCCAAGTGCCACTTACTGAAGCCCAAGGTACAGTATCTAGAGCACGTGGTCAGTGCTGAAAACATGGCATTAGACCTGATAAAATCACTGTAATCAGGGACTGGCCCAGGCCCCCTACCATCAAAAAAGTTTGACTGTTCCTGGGGCTGGTAGCAGGTTTAGTAAGGGCTTCACAAAGATAGCAGGGCCTTTTCAAGACCTCGTGGTAGGCCAGTCCAAGAAGGCCAAGAATCCGAGTCCTCCGTTTGAATGGGACAGTAGAGTAGAAGACTCCTACACCCAGTTGAAGTGGGCCCTTACAAGGGACGAGATCCTGGCCTACCCTGACTATGGCCAACCGTTTGTGCTTTACACAGATGCAAGCAACGTGGGATTGGGAGCCGTGTTATCCCAGGTGCAAACAGGCAAGGAGAGAGTCATTGCCTATGCCAGCATGAAGCTCTGTCCTATAGAAAGGAACCCCAACAACTATAGCTCCTTCAAGCTAGAGTTCCTTACCATAGTCTGGGCCGTAACAGAATGCTTTAAAGATTACCTGGCTTCGGCGAAATTTACTATCTATAGGGACAATAATCTACTGACCCATTTAGAAACTGCGAAGTTAGGAGCACTGGAACAACGATGGGTGGCCCGGCTGTCCAATTACAACTTTACTGTCAAGTACCGGGCATGGCATAAGAATGCTGATGTGCTGTCAAAGATGCCAAACTTGCCAGATAAGGAAAAAAACCCGGAGCTGGAAGAGATAGAGCTACCGGCTTTTCACCACAGCAGTGCGTCCCAGTGTTGCCATGGTGTGAGAGACAAGCTGCCTGTCATGCAAGAAGCCACATTCAACCTGTTACCCCACTATGGTTGGGCCGAGACACAAGACAGCAACCCAGCCATCAGCTTAGTCAAGGAGCTGTTGACACGAGCCGACTCACACCGTGGTCCAGATGCTCCACAAGAGACACAACAATTGTGGAGAAAAAAGAGCAAATTATTCATGTATGCGGGTAAGTGGTGGAGACGGTACATCAATGCACAAACCCATAAACTGGTCTGGCAGATAGTGGTCCCGAAGAGAGATATCCAGATGGTCTTTGAGGTGTACCACGATGGGGTAGGACACTTAGGGTGAAAGAAGCTGGAAGTTCTGTTGCGTGAATGATTCTACTGGGTTGGCATGAGGAATGCCATTGAGAAATGGTGCAGCGACTGTGGCCCGTGCAACCTGCGGAGGAAGGATTGTGACAACTAGATAGTTCCTCTACAGCCTATTGTCACCAGGCAACCACTTGAACTCACGGCCTTGGACCATGTGAAACTGACCCCGAGCCAGTCAGGCTACGTCTTTTCCCTCACTATTGTAGGTCACTATTCCTGTTTCTTGGTAGTAGTGCCGGTAGAAGACCTAACAGAAACAACAGCGACTAGAGCCTTTCAAGCCCATTTCTGCAGACCCCATGGCTATCCTGAACAGGTTCTTATGGTTCAAGGTCCAGTGTTCGAGGCAGAGGTGTTCCAGGAGTTTTGCAACTTGTACGATTGCAAGAAAATAAGAACAACGCCGTACCATCCACAGACCAATGGCATGAGGGAAAAGATATATCAGGTATTGATAGACCTGTTGACGACACTGCCACTGGAAGAAAGAAATGTGGCCAGAGAAGTTGCCAGATTTAGTGGACTTATATAATCATATTCCTGTGAACTCCACCAACTTTACTCCTGCTTACCTGATGAGGGCAATACCTGGTAAGCTGCCCATAGACCTAGACATAGAAGTCCTGAAACCTGAGACAAAGCCACCAGAAGCAGATTGGGACACCGAATGGCAACAGCAGTACCATAAAGTGCAAGAGTGCATTGAGTGAAACCTGTCTCAAGCAAGGGAAAGGCAAGAGAGAGCCTATAACAAACACACACCTGCAGTTCCCTTAACAGCTGAAGAACAAGTCCTCAAGCGGAAGAGATGGATGAACAAACTGGCTGACCAGTGGGAGGCAGAGTCATATACCATATTGCCTTCAAATTTTGACAATGCCAAAGTCTGTTTAATCAGTAAAGATGGAGGAGAGACCTCAGTGGCAGTTTCAAGAGACCATCTAAAAACATGCCCTGACCAATTAAGACACAGAGAAGTCTAAGGTACACCTCAACCCCAAGAAAACAGGGAAGAGTTTCTTAAATCGTGGACCCAAGTGAATGCAACAATTGTAGTACCCGTGTTGACTTTTCCCCAGTCTGTCGTACCTGAACCAGTTCAGACTCAAGAACCACCTGAAGAACTACCAGCTGCAGTGGAACAAGAGAGTAACCCCCTGCTAGTGGTGAATCTGTCAGTCTCATGGGTAGTGTAAGACGACACTCTGGTCTACCCGTGCTACATAGGTCCACACGTAGAATAGTGACTAATGTACCCACAACACCAGCAGAAAACACTAGAGACCAAAGCAAACAATCAGAAATACCTGTACTGCGTAGATCCACTCGTAGTAATAAAGGTCAGATCCCAGCACATTACAGGAATGTTAGCAAGTTAAGTGGAAAGTTTAACTAGGTTCAAATGTAAATATATTTTGTTTTCATGTAACTATGTAAATAAGCAACCACCAAGCGTACCGTGCCTACAGTATGAACTTTTGAATATTCTTGAACATTTAATTTTAAAATTAACCAATAAGCCACAGGACTGGGTGTGGTCAACACAATTTTGTGTGATGTTCTCTATCAAACAATGGACTAAGCGCCGTAGTGACTGTTTTTCAAATTTTATTGTTTCTTGTAATTTTTCATTTTTAAGACTGTACAGTTTTCTATTGTTATTTCTAAAAATGTTTCCTTAGTCCAGGAGTACTGAAATCTACTAGGGGGGAATGTGGCACACCAGAGTTCGATGCCACAATGGCATTGCCTCTATCGGGGGGTGATGTCATACTTGGAAGTAAGAAGGGGTATCCACACCAGGTAAGCCCACAGCATGCAACACCTTTCCTGACTCCAGACCTGAAGGGGGAGCTTTAAACCCAGGTTCAGGGAAGCTCACCTATACATTTTGGCCTTGAGGCGGGGTTAGGTAGTTTAGTTAGTTCCTAGGAGGACTGTGAAGATGACTTGACTGGAGCATTGCCAGGCTCATCACAGGCAGGGTAGAGCACAAAAGTGCAGCAAGCATGAGGGACCCATAGGAGGGGGTCTGAGGAAGGAGAGAAGAAGGCCTGGGGAGTGGAGCCAGTTGTGGGCTTACCCCAGAGTAGAGCACCAGAAAAGGACACCTGAGTCTGAGGTTGTGCGGGTGCTACTAATCCAGCAGCCAAAATCGGACGACAGAAGGCTCCACGTCTTCTGGCCACAGCAAATCACCAGGAAGCAGAGCAGCACTTCAGAGCTCAGGGAGTCGCTAGAGGAGTGGTGCCTGGGAAGGGGTCAAGCTGCCTGCCATACAGGTGAGAGACTTGCCAGCAGGAGGAGAGGGTCGCAGCTTAGCTACAGGCAGCGAGGTCCAACAAAGAGGATTGCAGCAGGAAGGCCACAGAACTCACTGGGTGAGGAGATCCACAACTTGCTTCCAGGCCAACCGGACTCACAACATCACCTGTGGTCAGTGTCCTGGTTTTACCTGCAACTACCAGTAAAGTTAATGTAGACTACATACTGTGTGTCTGTTGGTTATTCCGCGCCCTCAGTCCTGCACCCCAATGGCCTACCACCACCATAGACTATATCACTTACCCTGGACTACCGCTCCACCCATGGGGAGCATTACCACCTTAGCTGCAATTCCATCATCCCCAGAGGTCCTACACCCTAGCGTCGGCCATCAGTAGCTGAACATCACGGGTGGCATCACGACTCCAAAACCATAACCCCCAAACTTTTATTAATACTGCCAGGGTCATGGAGCCGGGTTTTGACCCCTGTGACTCCCCAGAAGTATTATAGCTCAGTTTCGAGTATCCCACGGCCCTGGGGGTGCTTCATAAGCTGCATTACCATTTGCAATGTTAGACAAATTGTCACATGTTGATTGCTCCTCAGTCCACGTAAATTGTCCTGCTGCTGTTTAAAACAGAGTTTTTTTTCTTTGGCTCAGTCAGGGTTGATATTGAAGCTGCAGTTGCTGAATGTGTAGTGGGCAGCTCTGCAGATGGAGGTATAGGTTTATCAGGTGATCACACCCCTGGCCTTTAAATAACCTTCCCTTCCTCCAGGGGGTGTTGCTGAAAAAGTTTCTCTGCCTTTGGCCAAGCATGTTGAAGTTGGCTCTGCTCTGCTGAAGCTTTGCACTTAAGGCCACGTTACATATAGCGATGTTCCAGCGATCCGATCTGGCCGCGATCGCTGGAACATCGCTATGTGATCACTGGTGAGATGCCACACAGGCAGACTTACCAGCGATCATCCAGCGATGCGCCCGACACCCGATGGTTGTTGGCATCGTTCAGGGTCTCGAGCACAGACTGGGGATCACTGGTTGCTGCCCGTGTCACACACAGTGATGCAGCCTGGCCAGTGAGAGATCACCGATCAAAAAATGATCCAGACCATTCGCTACCGATCAGCAATCTCTCAGTGGGGGGCTGATTGCTGGTGCATGTCACACACAGAGATATCGTTGGCGAGGTCGCCGCAACGTCACAAAACCTGTGACCTTGCAGCGATATCGTTAATGATATCGCTGTGTGTAATGGGGCCTTTACTGTAAACCTTGGAAGTTGCTGCTTTCCCTTGTTCGTGGTGGTAGGCGAGAGGGAGTAGTACAGGGCTGGTTGAGGAGTTGAGGGCAAGGGTGGTGGCCTAAACCTCCTCTCCAGGATTAGTCAGGGACCTGAAGTCCAGGGCCAGACAAGCTTCCCAGTTGCCCGTGCCCATTATACCATCCTGCTTCCCTCATCTGCTACATGTGTGACACACGTGTTCTGCAATGCACTTTATTGTGCGTGTTGTATAGCCTATGTATAGTGATGAGCAATTAGCAAAATATTCGCACTAGCTGTACTCGTAACAAGTAGTTTTTATTACTCGCATATTCGTCCGAATAGCGAGTCCAATGTTAGTCAATTAGTGATAGGCTCCATCCACACACTTCTGGCTATAAAACAAGTCTTTCCACGACAAGGCGGGAAGGTGGGCTTTTTTACGATTTCAATGCCTAAAACACCTTGCTGTGCCCCCCAGAGAGACCCTAACATTCAAGTTGCTCTCCCTGAGGTGCCAGCTCACATTGTTTACTGAAGGGAGCTGACAATTTATGTCAGATCGATAATGATCGACACATCACTCATGAGCACCAGTGATACTCGCCGAGTAACGAGTATCGTGAATACCGTACTATCCATACGAGTAGCGAATAGTAACGATTACACTCGCTCATCAATACTTATGTACCTTAAATTGCATGTAGAACATTCAATGCAATAGATTATGTGATCAGAATTATAGTTCATATAAGAAACAATGTCATAAATTTCATTTTTTGGACCAAATAATTTTTGTCAGTCAATTCTGCCTGGGTGTCCATTGCTGAAAACACTAGATGATAAACAATCACCAAGTGTTTGTCCAAGTTTAGCGACACACCTACAACCCCCTTCTATGATCTCTCCTAAAATGCGATCCTTGTTCATAATAGGTGAGTATGTGAGAATTATTTGTTTAATGTTGTAAAATTGTGCACTATACGGAATGATAAAGATTATATTATGATTAGATTCATTCTCTTTTTTTTTTCCATTATTGTGACTAGAATCAATTATTTACCAAAACCGACTCAGTGTTGCCAACATTTTTGTATAGCTCATCCATTCTGGACTTGTCTCTGACAGTGGAACATGCCGCATATTTTTTATATCCTCTGTCAGATAATCTGCCCTTAATGTTTGCACTTTCCAACTCAAAAAAAGGAGGCTTTGTCTTTCCAACCCTTTTTTTGAATAAAGGAGTTTTCTGATTTCAGTAAACTCCTGACCCTATCTGCAGTTTAAAAAAAAAAAAAAAAAAAAACTTTCTCTACTCACTCTCCCCAGGACCACTGCTGAGTCTCTGCCGCTGCTCCTGAGTCCACTATGGTCTGCAGGACTGACATCATCTTGACAGTGTTGCAGCTAGAAAGTGAGTGCAGGGTCTGAGAACTTAAAATTGAAAACCCCATGTGCACACAATGCCTTTCAGATGTCAGTGTACCCACTGAGCAAAAGATGCTTCATGAAAACGCTAGCTTTGTTTTCCCTGATGCTTCTCCTTTGTCTCCATTTTGGTCATTTTTTACAGCAACTTTGCTGTCGACGCCTTTTTCATTTACACCCCCCCACCCCAACCCTCAATAAAACACAGGGTCGGACTGGGGTGTCTGAGGCCCACAGGGGAAATTGATTCCAGGGACCCACCCTTCAGCTATATGCAAATACCTGTTTACCATTATCTCTGTTTAAGTAGAGAATTGACTGTAAAACACAGGAAGCTCTTGCACATCTGCTGTGCACTCACCATAACTGGGATGTGCAACTACAGTACTTTTGCAGTAAAAGGATTCTTTGGCGAAAATAAATTATCACCGATCCACAGGTCAGGTAGGTGATAACTAATTGATGGTGGAATCCACCTTTGGAAGAATAAAGAACTTTTATCCCTGACAGGGTACTTTTATCCACATTATAAAATGCAGCTGCAGGTTGGATGTGTGACTGCAGATCCATTCATCCTTATTGGGGCTGCCAGAAAAAGCCAAATACAGTGCTCACTATCTGAGGGAATGAACAGATCAGTGAACAAGTTGTACATGAGCTCCAGTCTAATGGGGACAAAAGTTGCACATTCAGCAGTCAGATCTTCACCAATTAATAACTTGACAATTATCTTTAGACCTTGTGCACACATTGACTATTTAGTGAGATTTATACCTCAGAATACCTCAGTATTTGGAAGCCAAAAATCAAGAGATGAGCAATCAGAGGAGGCATATAATACGAACTGTGGCAATTTGCTCATTGAGCGTGTTGGGGGACACTCAAATGGTAGCGGGATTGAGGTAAACAGGCAAGTTTTTTTCCGTAAAACAAAGTTCAGCAGTTTATTAACACATCATAAACCACATACAGGACACAGTCCATTTACATCAACAGAACATTAGTGACATACCAGTCTGTTCCAATGGCGGTATGCCCGCCTGGCATTTAACTTCATACATCAACTGAATATTAGTGATGTACCAATATGTTCCAATGGCTGCTACGCATGCCTGGCATTTACTTTCATAGTTACAGTGTGTCAGTTCAGGCATCACAACCCACACTCACTGACCTCGCCGTCCACCATTCAGGAATCTGTCTCATTGGGATCACCAACTCCTGTCGGTTCCAGACCTTCAGCAGGACTGAAGCTTCCTGAACATCGAAACTTCCAAGGCTCTCCCATGGTCTCCTCACCGCATGTCTTCCAGGACACCAGCCATTTCCAAGCATTCCATCCCAGGTGCCTTCCAGGACAATGGCTGCTCCAAACACCGAAAGCAAGCCCTCACAGGTTCTGCCAGTCTCTCCAGACATCCATGGTCTCTTTGTCAACCCACATGTGCTCACACAAATACATGTTATAATGTATAAGCCACACACATCTCAGCAACTTGCAGACTTAACCCTTATGGCACCACTAGTCCCATCGTGTCCTTTCTGGGTTTATATTGAAGAGCATAACTTGCTCAACTACAAGTCTCAGCATACATACTTACAATGCAACAAGCCGCTGCATCACAGAACACATCATCACTGTATTTATCACCCACTCCTGATTTTGGCTGACAAATACAGAGGTAAAAAAAATCACCAACATGTGCACATAGCCTTAGAAGAGGTGATTGCTTGTTTTCTCCAAGGAACCTCTGTAAGTGCATATATATTACTGTCACAGGATAGGGAGGGGTTAAATTTCCAAGTATTTAATATCTAGTGGAATATCTAATGGAGATTTCCCCTTATTGATATCAGAAAAAACACTGACCACAATACACTACACAAGGAACAATAGTACAACAGAGAAATACCATCACACTAGGATCAGTGCACATATTACAACCATACAGTGACTGAATAACATCACATAAAATGGAAAAATATCAATACAACATATCCAGAGCACATAATACTACCACATATTGACTGAATATTATCACATAAAAGGGACAATTACCACCACAGTATGACCAGAGCACATATTACCACAACATAGTGGTCAACTTGTACCACATACAAGGTATAAATACTGCCAAACCATGACAAGATCACATATTATCACCACATAGTTACCAATAACACCATGTTGGGTTAGTGTACAGATAATGCAGTGATTATCAGTAACATTATACACAGGAGCTCTTATATAGTGTATATTGTGCAGTTAATATTGTAAGCACCAGTGACATTATACAAAGTAGCTCTGTATATAGTGTCAGTGCTCCAGTAATACAATAATCACCAGTGACATTATATACAGGAGCTCTGTATATAGTGTATAGTGTTCAGGTAGCACAGTGATCACCAGTGAGATTATACATAGGGGCTCTGTGTATAATGCACAGACCCTGCATAACAGAGGTACACGCCTGGACAGTGAGAGCCTTTGGGCTGGATCACCACTGGTTACAGCTTCCTAATTCTGAAGGTTGCGGCCATGTGACTCAAACCATGTGATCGGGTGGGCATTCCTCTAAAGACATCATGGCAGGTCATTCAAGCCTGGAGCAGCTTCCACCGTTCTCAATGAATGGATGTAAGGAAAACAGCAAATAGCGGTGTAAATGAAACGCTGAGGCAAAGGTGTAAGGATTAAAATACACACCTTTAATACAGCTTTACACTCTCCCAACCACGACGCGTTTCGATAGCAAGCTATCTTCCGCCATTGGGAGAGTGTAAAGCTGTATTAACAGTGTGTATTTTAATCCTTACCCCTTTGCCTCAGCGCTTCATTTACACTGCTATTTGCTGTTTGTATACACCAGTGACAACATGCATCAGAGCTCTGAAATATAGTGTCAGTGTACAGGAAATACAGTGATCACTAACTGCATTATACACAGGAGTTCTGTATATAAGGGCAGTGTACAGGTAATACAGGGATCACCAGTGACATTATACACAGGAGATCTGTATATAATGTACAGTGTTCAGATAATACAAATATATCAAAAAAACTAACCAGCAACCAGAGTAAGTGTGAACAGGTGCCAGCCCAAAAAAACCAACATGACTACATAAGGATATCTAGTGGCACTCAATAATACTAAAGTTAAATTACAATACTTTGGCACCGGATTACTGCTATCAGAGGCTGCTTGCCGATGCGCATGACCTTTGATAGATCATCGGCCATTAAACATCAATGCTATGTGCCGGGAGATGATGTCAGTGTGCAAACAATGATGTTTGATGGTCCAAATGCAGGCGGCCATCTATATTCCCTAGGTGGGCGCCGCACGCTTCAGCGTGTGGCTTCTGATAGGCCCTGTCTTTGCGTAGTTGGACATAGAGGGGGCTCAAGGTTACTTGCGAGCCATCTCTATGTCCAGCACAAGAGCGCACAAGGACCTGGAGCCTACCAGAGTATCCCTCGCTGTCCTGCCGGTCCAGTCCAACTATGTATATATATCTACATATATAAACTAGTGAGCAGCTTCCAAGGCAGAAGCCACATTAAGAATAGTCAGGTCACTTCTTTTAGCCGCTTCACAACTCTTGAAGTTTGATGTGGTTAATAGAAGCTAAAAAAGACATATGTATGAAAAAACATATGCATATGAAGTCAATTTTACATCACGGTACACAGGGCCGGTTTTAGGCAAAGTGGGGCCCTAGGCAAAAGGTTAAAGTGGGCCCTAAATGCTCAGGCCACTTTCACATCTAACGCTTTGCTGCATTTTGCTCAATTTGCATTTCAATGCGTTTTTACCACAAAAACGCATCAAAACGCATGCGTTTTTGTTCCCATTGATTTTAATGGAAACACATGCAAAAACGCATGTAAAAACGCATGTGCGTTTTCAAAAACAGAAAACGCATGCGTTTTTGCCAACGCTGCCCAAAACATCGGGGAAGACGTTTTGTGCTGCGTTCGCAAAAATGCATGCGTTTTGCGTTTTTGAAAACGCACATGCGTTTTGCATGCGTTTTTACATGCGTTCCCATTGAAATCAATGGGGGAAAAAACGCTAGTGTTTTTAATGCGTTTTTAGCGGTAAAAGCGGCTAGAAAGGCAAATTTAGCAAAACCACACCAACCTTAGATGTGGAACAGGCCGTAGTTATATGGTAAGAGTGACTTCATAAGTTGATTATCTAGGTCAGAATAAGAACATGCTGAACATCATTTTTATTTCAATCATAAAAAAAAAAACACAGAAATTTGTAAAAAAAAAAAAATATTTTTTTTTTATTTTCCGAGACCCATGATGTTTTAATTTTTGAAGATACATAGATATGTGAGGGCTTACTTTATGTGCCCTGAGCTGACATTTTTACTGATACCATTTTGAGTCAGATACAACATTTTGATCGCCTTTTATTGCATTTTATTGTAACAACGTGGTGGCCTAAAAAACATAATTCTGGCGTTTTTATTTTTTTCCCATTACGCCATTTACCAATTGGATTAATTTACTTCTTATATTGATAGCTTAGATTCTTACGAACGCAGCGATACCAAATATGTGTATTTTTACATTTTTTTCACTGTTT
Source organism: Allobates femoralis (assembly GCA_033576535.1). Classification (NCBI taxonomy): domain Eukaryota; kingdom Metazoa; phylum Chordata; class Amphibia; order Anura; family Aromobatidae; genus Allobates; species Allobates femoralis. The sequence continues at coordinate 80,519,836 of JARQOC010000001.1, forward strand.
TATTGCTATTTTCAGTTCATCTCCTTTGGGGGCCCCTAAGAGAGTGGGGGCCCTAGGCAACTGCCCAGTCTGCCCCCCCCTAACGCCGGCCCTGACGGTACATATATTAATTCATTTTTAGCATTTTTTAAGAAACATATAATTCAATTTTCAGGTGAAATCTGCCTCAAAAAGATGTTGTGTGCATTGGATGTAGTCACATTTAATGGGAAATTATTTTCAAGGTGATGCCAGAGGTAATAGCAAAGTGTATCCTTGGAATAACTCAGGGCAAAGTAAATTTTAAACACATCACTGATTTTCTTAGTAAATACATTTCTAAAGCCAATATTGACATGAATTTCTCACCAGATGTAGGTAACAACCCCATCCAAACCACAAAGGCAAAGAAAGTAAACCATAAATAAATTATGTTATGTGTAATAATGAGAAATTACATGGAGGAAAAAGTATTGAACACATAAAGCAAAAAAGAGGTGAAAAATGACATGGAAAATCATGACACCAGCTGAAATATATCAGTAATTAGAAATCAATCCTGCCACTTAGTGAAAAATAATATCAGCTGGGTCAACTGATGACCTATAGGAATCTGTCTGATTACCAATGTGCCACACAAGAAAATTCTTACAATGAGTAAAACCAGAGAACTGCCCTAAGACCTTCACAACTTTATTGTTGCAAAACATATTAATTGCATTGATTACAGAAGAATGTGTAAACTACTGAAGGTTCCAGTGAGCACTGTAGGAACCATAATCCGGAATTGGAAAGAACAACATTTCACCATAGCCGGCTATGACCAGGTGCTCCCAGCAAGTTTTAGACAGAGAATTGTAAAGAGTTATCAGAAGAGTTGTCCAAGAGACAAGGGCCTTCTGTGGAGAGCTACAGAAATACCTGGAATCAGCAGATACAATTGTTTTAAAGCAAACAATATTTAATGCACTCACCCTCCATGGCCTGTATGCACGTCACCACCCAAGACTCCATTGCTGATCAAAAAGCATGATTAAACATGTTTAAACTTTGATTAACAACATTTAGACAAGCCTGTGAAATACTGGGAGAATATAGTCCCATATCCCTTCTCCCATTTGCTTCCAAACTTCTTAAAAGCATGTCCACACTGTACTCTCATCCCACCTCTCATCCAACTCTCTCTTTTACAACCTTCAATCCGGCTTCAGCTCCCACCACTCCACTGAAACTGCCCTAACCAAAATTACTAACGACTTACATATGGCCAAAGCCAAAACACAGTTCTCCGTCCTCCTCCTCTTGACATGTCCTCTGCATTCAACACAGTCCATCACTGCCTCCTATTACAGATCCTCTCTTCCATTGGTATCCTGACCTTGCCCTCTCATGGATCTTTTCCTACCTTTCCAACCGCACATTTATTGTCTCCCACTCCCAGACGACCTCCTTGCCCCATCCCCTCTTGTTGGGGTCCCTCAAGGCTCTGTCCTGGGGCCCCTCCTTTTTTCAATCTATACCCTTGGCCTGGGACAACTCATAAAGTCCCATGGTTTCCAGTATCACCTGTACGCTGATGACACTCAGATCTACCTCTCTGGCCCAGATGTCACCTCTCTCCTGTCCAGAATCCCAGTTAGTGTCCTCTCGCTTCCTAAAACTCAATGTAGACAAAACTGAACTCATCATCTTTCCTCCATCTCACACACCTTCATTACCAGACCTATCTATCACAATAAATGACATCACACATTGCCCTGTACCTGAAGTCCGCTGCCTTGAAGTACCCCTTCACTCTGCTTTCTCCTTCAAACTCCCATCCAAGTCCTTGGCACGTCCTGCGCCTCCAACTCAAAAATATTTCCAGAATCCGTCCCTAATCTACTAACTATAGTGTGCCTCATCAGACTCATACTGCAATCTCCTCCTCTGTGGCCTACCTGCTAACACTCTTGCCCCTCTCCAATCATCCTTAACTATGCTGCCTGAAAAATCCACCTCTCTCCTCGTTATTTCTCACTTCTCCCCTCTGCAAATCCCTCCACTGGCTCCCAATTCCCAAGCGTATCCAATTCAGACTCCTAACATTGACATACAAAGCCATTCACAATCTGTCCCCCCCCCCCATATATCTGTAAACTAATTCTCCTGATATCATCCAACTCTAATCTTCTATCCTCCCAAGACCTCCTTCTTTCCTCCACACTTGTACGTTGATCATCTAACCGCCTGCAAGACTTCGCCCGAGCATCCCCCATTCTCTGGAATTCTGCAGCCCAAAATGTCTGACTATCCCCTACACTTGGAACCTTCAAGTGGAACCTGAAAACCCATCTCTTCAGAACAGCTTACAACCGCAATAACCACAGTGCCACCTCACCACCACTGGACCCGGTGCTCCACCACAAATGGACCCGGCGCTCCACCACCACTGGACCTGGCGCTCCACCACCACTGGACCTGGCGCTCCACCACCACTGGACCTGGCGCGCCACCACCACTAGAACTGGCGCTCCACCACCACTGGAACTGGTGCTTCACCATCTTTGGACCTGGCACTTCACCACCACTGGACCTGGCGTTTCACCATCATCGGACCAGGCGCTGCACACCCACCAGATCAGAACCAACCTACTGTCTATCCCCACCGCCCTGTAGAATGTAAGCCCACAAGGGCAGGGTCCTCTCTCCCCTCTGTATCAGTCTGTCACTGTTAGTTTGTTCTCTGTATTTTTAACTTGTTTGTATGTATGCCTTTCTCATGTTCTCATGTACAGCACCATGGAATCTATGGTGCTCTATACTAATAATAATAATGGTAATAATAATTAGTCCAATCAGATGGGCCCAAAATTATCTTTTTGGATGCCATAATACACATATTTGGAAACCAAAAGGCACTCATATCACTCCAAAAACACCATATCAACAGTGAAGTTCGGAGCTGGGAACATCATGGTGTGGGACTGTTTTTCAGCATATTGCAAAGGCATGTAATATATAATACAATAATCCCAAACGCACAGCCACGGAAACTCTCAATTGGTACCAGAGAAAGAAAATAAAACTAATAGAATGGCCCTGATCAGCCAATGACCCAACCTGAATGCAGTAGAAAATTTATGGAAGGAACTTCATTTCAGAGTTCATGGAAGGAGCCTATGGGACAGTTTGGGATTTGAAAAATTTCAGTTGAGATGTTGAAAATGTGAAGAATGTTGAAGAATGTTGAAATGGCCAAAATTATACCTGACCAATGTATGTCCTAGTTTATCCATACAGCTGTCATCACCAACAAAGGCTTTTGTACAACATATTAAATGAATTTCAGTAAGCGTGTTCAATTCTAGTGATGAGTGAGTAAAGTAATTTTCGTAATCGCTATACTCGTAACAAGTACTTTGTAATAATCAAGTATTTGCTCCGAATAGCAAGTACAATGCAAGTCAATGGGAAATGCGAGTAATTTTCTGCTGGACCCTGCAAAGATGTCTGGGAGGGCTGTAAAAAGGCAAAAGATAACTGAGAACATGCTCAAACTGCATGGGAACAGTATATAGACATGATGTAGACTGTCTGTATACTGTTCTGCCATACAGCTGTCTGCTCTTAGTGACAGAACCTAGTGAAGATAGATAGATAGATAGATAGATAGATAGATAGATTAGATAGATAGATAGATAGATAGATAGATAGATAGATAGATAGATAAGGTAGATCGGGCTTACCAGACTCCCGCTGCAGCTCTCAGGTCAGCTCAGTCTCCCGCGTTCCTGCTGAATTACTTCCAGGTTAGCTCAGTATCACGCTGAATCACCTCCAGGTTGCCCATTAAGCTACTTGCATATTTACTGCATTGTCAGGCAAACAGCCAACCACAGACGCTCACACTATGTGAGCGCCTCTGTGATTGCCAGTTGCAGTCATGTGCATTTCCACAATCTGGACGGTGATTGTGCTTGATTGCCATATGACATGCCCCTCCAGGGCCTTAGGATACTCAGAATCGGGCTTTCTTGAGGCTTCATCATGGGAATCACAGAGACTGAGGTCCAGCTCTGTGACCCTGGTGTGTCTTTAAAAGTTTGGTGTGTTGGTTCACTCTCTTAGGAATAGGGACCTGGCATGAAGTGTTCATTCTGGACAGGGATGACTGGACTTGGGGATACTTGTTAATTCACGCTGAGCCACCGCATTCGCCATAGATGGCCGCCGCTGCTCGACAGTCATCCTAGGGGCCGATTGGTTGGGATGCAGCAATGTTCTTAAGCCCTCTGTGGGTAAGGTTGACCCCCTAGGGCAGCTGAAGGTACCTGACTGAGTTGGTAGTAGTGTTGCTGGTGCTTTTGATGCGTAAGAAAGTTCCCAGACACAGTGGGCTGCAGTCTTTAGTTCTTTACTCACAGTCTTGCAGCAGCCACTGAGACTGGGTTCTCAGAGGCAGGGATCCAGCTACTCACTGGTATTAGGACGTTACGTAACCGGCACCCCTTCTCTGTCCTTTCCAGGTCATCTCACACAGCGCATTGCTTCGCCCTTCCTGCCTTGCGCCTCGCACACAGAGCTCTGAGCCAGTGACTGTGGGCTTTCTCCTAGGGGTTCTCCTGCAGTGTCTCCCCTTAGCCCTATGGTTGCCACCTTTTCAGCAGATGTGTGCAGTTGTCATCCATGTCACCTTTAAAGTGGCACAGCCTCCAGGTTGCTAACTGAGCCTGGTCTTCTCCACTAGTCTTTTGGGTTCCTGGTGTCCCTGCGGCCTAGTCCCTCCACTTGCCTGCGCTTGACAATGCATGCAAGTACCATGGGTGGATTGCTCACTTACGTGCCTCTGGGACCCCCTCTTTCTCCTGAAGCCACTTGGGTGATGTTCTGCTCTGGGGTTTGGCCTTAGAATGACTCCACTTCTCTAGTCTCTGGAACTTCTCAGCGTATAATATCTAGCTGCCCTCCAACTCGACCTTGGTGTTTAATGGTCTCTCCTCAGCTGTTCTACTACCACGCCCTCTTAATGTCAAGCCAATTTATACCCAGCCATTAAAAATCTTAAATAAATAGTAAAAAAGACACAACACAGAAAAATTATTTTATTTAAAAAAAACACAGTGACACTTTATGACTCCATCTTTATTACCCACTTTCCACCCTCGTACCCGTCCACGGTCCTCTTCTTTTCTTCCTGGATAAACTCATCTCTGCTACATCATAGACCATTTGGAAGATTAACCAGTCCGCTGCTGTGATCTCTGATGACTGAATGACAGTATACCTGCAGTATAGTAAGCAGTGAGCTCACTGTTGCCATAGCAACAGGGGTTACTATGGCAATGGTGACCTCAGCACTTAGTATATGACAGCACTGAGACCTGCGCAATAGAAAAGTGGTAAAGTGCAGGTCTCAGCGCAGTCCATAGCAACAGTGGTTACTATGGCAACAGTTACTATACGACAGTACGGAGACGTGTGCTTCACTATAGCACAGGTCTCAGTGCTGTCATATGGTCATCATTGCCATAATAACCACTGTTGCTATGGACAGTGCTGAGACCTGCACTATAGAATAGTGGTAAAGCGCAGGTCTCAGCACTCTCCATAGCAACAGCGGTTACTATGGCAATGGTTACTATTTGACACTGCTGAGACCTGTACTTTACCACTTTACTATAGTGCAGGTCTCAGCACTGTCCATAGCAACAGTGGTTACTATGGCAACAGTTACTTTATGACAGTGCTGAGACCTGTGCTTTACTATAGCACAGGTCTCAGTGCTGCCATATGGTCAACATTACCATAGTAACTGCTGTTGCTATGGACAGTGCTGAGACCTGCGCTGTAGTAAAGTGCTAGAGCGCAGGTCTAGCGCTGTCGTATAGCAAGCGGTGAGGTGACTGTTGCCATAGCTGTTACCAGTTACTATGGCAACGATGACCTCACGGCTTACTATATGGCTATATTCACACACAGCATTATGGCTGCATTTTGTAAAGATCTGATTTTGGTGCAGAAACTGCACCAATAACGGATCCTCACAAAATGCAGCCTTGTATGTGTGAATGTAGCCATATAGTAAGTCGTGAGATCACTGTTGCCATAGTAATCGCTAATGGGTTTGGCAATGACCTGGCACTGCACCATTTGACTGAGTGGCATCACTCAGTCACATGATCAGGGTCCTGGAGGCACCGATCACTACAGCCTCCGGGATGAGAACATCGCTGTAGAATACCGGGGGAGCGCAGGAAGGTGAATAAATAGGGCAGCAGCATTCACACACATAAGGCTACATTTTGAGAGGATCTGTTCTTGTTGCAGTTTCAGCACCAAAAAAGGATCCCCACAAAACGCAGCCCAAACTCTGTGTGTGAATGTAGCCATATAGTAAGCAATGAGGTCACCGTTGCCATAGTAACTGCTGTTGTTATGGCAACAGTGACCTCACCGCTTACTACATGACAGCGCTGAGACCTGCGCTTAACTGCTTTATATAGCGTGGGTCTCAGCACTTTCCATAGCAACAGTGGTTACTATGGCAACAGTGACCAGACCATATGACAGTGCTGAGTCCTGGCTATAGTAAAGCGCAGGCCTCAGCGCTGTCATTTAGTAACCATTGCCATACCATAGTAACCACTATTGCTATGGATAGCGCTGAGACCTGCGCTTTAATAATAATAATAATAATAAAAATAATAATCTTTATTTATATAGCGCCAACATATTCCGCAGTGCTTTACAATTAAGTGGTTCATATACAAATGGTCATATGTAACAATTTTATAAAAACAATGCAATACAGTAATTAAAGCAGAGAACCAATGTAAAAAATACAATACAATAATTAAAGGGAACCTGTCAGCTACTTTATGCCCCTCGGGGCTATCACTGTCTGCACCTGCAGCTTCATAGTAATATTCTAATCATCCCTGTTTGAGTTCATAGTGTAATGTTAAAAGTGAAAAAAAAGCATTCATACACTTACATTTCCTTACGTAATTAAGGCAGTCAGTCAACATCTTGGAGGACATAGTAGACTGGCTGGTTAATAGTTAACATTTCAGCCAAATGTCAGAACATGCTTCAGGACCTGATGTGATGTCACAACCATGTGACTACAATAGGTAAGTCTTCATAGAATATAATGATTTGGCTTGCTTAGCTCTGCCCACTATGGTCATATGATTGGGACATCACACAGGTCCTAGACATAGAAATTAATAGTGAGTTAACTATTACCTGCCAATCTACTACGCCCTCCAAGGTGTAGAGTGTCTCAGAAAATATAAGTGTATAAATGCATTTTTTTCACCTTTAACATAACACTATAAGCTCAGACAGGGATTATTAGACTAGTATTATGAACCTACAGGTACAGACAGTCATAGCTGGGGGGCATAGAGAAGCTGAAAGATTCCCTTTAAAGCAGAGAAACAATGTAAAAAATACAATACAATAATTAAAGCTAAAATAAAGGTGACCCTGCTCAAAAGAGCTTACAATCTTTCGAGATGGGGGTTACACAAAGTACATGGGCCTATTACAACGATGGTCCACGCATCTTGAGGAAGAGGGGAATAGGAAAAAAGTACATGAATGGTCACCAGCCAATCTGTGTAGAGCTTTTGGGTTTGGTGGAGTTTGAAGGAAAATTATGTCCAGAGAGATAGTGAATGGGCTATACACAGTATAGAGGACTTCTATTAAGTAGCATGATAGGCCACCTTAAAAAGATGTGTTTTTAAGGAGCGTCTAAAGCTTTGTGCATTGTGGATAATTTCTTGGGGTAGAGCATTCCAGAGAATTAGTGCAGCTTGGGATACGTTTTGGAGTGGTAGTGGGAGTTTCGGATTAATGCAGATGTTAGTTGAAGGTCATTTGTGGAACGAAGAAAAAGGGTAGGTGATAGAGCAATTTGATTTGGATCCTATAGTGTATATGCAGACAGTGCAGTGACTGGCACAGAGCGTAGGCATCCGACTAACGGTTAGCCAGATACGTGATTCTGACTGCTGCATTAAGGATGGACTGGAGAGGGGAAAGTCTAGTGAGGAGGAGGCCAATTAATAGAGAATTACAGTAGTCAAGGACGGGAATGGATCATGGTCACGGTGAGGGTTTTTGTTGTTTCCATAGTGAGAAAGAGGCGGACTCTAGAGTTGTTCTCCAGATGCAAGTGACAAGAACAGGCGAGAAATTGTATATAGGAGGTGAAGGAGAAATCAGTGTCAAACAAACACTCAGAGAGTGAGCCTGCTGCCTAAGCGTTATTGTGGTGCTGCACACTGAGAGGGAGATGTCAGATTTAGAGTGGTTTTCTGGAGGCAGGGAGCAGGAAAAGTTCAGTTTTGGAAAGGTTGAGTTTCAAATAGAGAGTGGACATGATGTTGAAAACTGCAGCCAGACAGTCATTGGTATTCTTTAGTACCGCGGGGTAAGGTCAAGGGCTGAAGTGTATAATTGAGTTTCATCAGCATAGTATCACCACTTAGATTGCGCTGACTTTGCTGGATGCCGCTGTGTGTGTTGTGTCTGCATTTTTTCAAGAACTACATGAGGTATGGTTGTGAAGGCCTTGGTCCTGACTTACCTCCTGTATTATACTCCAGAGCTGCACTCACTTTTATGCTCAGCTGCTGGTTGAGGGGTTGATGTGAGGCTTAGGGTGTGACTCACCTTAAATCCCCTCCCCCTGGCTTTAAATTGCTTTCCCCCTCCTCTGTCAGATGCGCTGATACTTATTTACTCTTGGTCTTTGTGCTGTGCTGATGCTTTGTTGCTTGCTGAAGTCCTTGCTTCAGGAGTAGCTGTGATACCGGATCTGTGGGTGGAGGTAGGGGCCCTCAGCCTAGGGCTAATCAGGAGCTCAGGAAAACAGGGTGGAGACTCAGACCTCCTCACCATCAGAGGTACCACCGAAAGCAGAGTGAGCCAGGGACCCCAGTGTAAGGGTCAAAATAGCTCCCCCTGAATCCCCTCACCCCTCTCCCTATCAGTTACCTGATTCCCTTACCTCGTAAGCATGACAGTAAAGATGATACTGGAAGCCAAATCTGCTGATGGTCTGTCCAATAGCCGCCGGGTGTGTAGAGAGAAGAGAAGAGGGCCAAGGACTGAACCCTGAGGGACCCCAGTAGTGAGAGGAAGAGGAGAGGAAGTGGAGTCAGCAAATGATACACTGAAAGAGCGGTCAGAGAGATAGGACGAGAACCAGGAGAGAGCAATGTTCTTTATGCCAATGGAGTGCAGCATGGAGAGTAGGAGATGGTGGTCAACAGTGTCAAAAGCGCAGAGAGGTCAAGAAGAATAAGCAGAGAGTGGTCACCATTATGTTTTGCCGTCAGAAGGTCTTTGGTCACTTTGATGAGGGCAGTTTCTGTAGAGTGTAAGGGGTGGAAACCAGACTGTAATGGATCTAGAAGAGAGTGAGTGGAGAGATAACGGGTGAGGAGGGAGTAGACCAGGCACTCCAAGAGTTTAGAGATGAAGGGGAGATTGGAGACTGGTCTATAGTTATTTATATGGTTCAAAGGAAGTTTTTTTTTAATAATGGGCTAATTATAGAGTGTTTGAAGGATGAGGGAAGATGCCAGAAGAGAAGGAGAGATTGAAGATTTTGGATGGGTGAGTACTGACGACTGGAGAGAGGGACTGGAGTAGGTGTGAGGGAATGGGGTCAATGGTGCATGCTTTACCACTTTACTATAGCACAGGTCTCAGCACTGTCCACAGCAACAGTAATTACTATGGCAACAGTGACCATATGATAGCGCTGAGACCTGCTCTATAGTAAAGCGCAGGTAGCAGAGCTGAGTCTCTCAAGGAAGGGAAAAAGAGGATCATGGAGGGGTACAAGGGTGGGGTGGGGTAATAAAGATGAACTCACTAAGTGTATCTGTGTTTTTTTGAATAAAATAATTTTTCTCTGTGTTGTATCTTTTTTACTATTTATTTGAGATTCTTAATGGCCGGTTCTAACTTGGCCTTACATTAAGAATCTCAGGGCTTAATACCAGCTGGCAATACAAAGCTGGTGTTAACCCCTTATTACCCAGTGTGCCACTGCCTCTGGAAGAGCCTGGTAAAGCACCTGGAAATGGTGCTATGATGAATGTGCCATTTTCAGGGGCAGCTGTGGGCTGCTATTCTTTAGCATTGGGGGTCCCTAAAAAAATGAACCCTCACACCACTGAGAATACCAGCCCTCAGCTGCCAAATTTTACCTTGGCTGAAAAGGTAAAATTACGCAGCTGAGGGTCGCAGCTCACAGCTGTCTGCTTTTACTGGGCTAGACTTAAAAATAATGCTAAGTGCCATGCGTTTTTTTAAAATATTTATTTACCGTATTTTTCGCTTTATAAGACGCACCTGATTATAAGACGCACCCCCAGATTTAGTGAAGGAAAAGAGAAAAAAGTAATTTTTAATGTTAAATGGGGTCCGACTTATAATGCCAGTGTCCGTCTAACAAATCATATAGCGTATATGTCCCTCATAGCACCCTCATCCTGGTACATTGTCCCTCATCCTGGGATATAGCCCCCCATCCTTAAATCAGCCCCCTCAATCCGGATATGGCCCCCATATATTGGATATAGCCCCCTTGTGCTAGCACATATCTCCTAGTGATGCCACATGCCCCTATTGCTGGCACACATGCCCCTGTGCTAGCACACATCCCCCACGGCAGGCACACGTCCTGCTGTGCTAGCACATGTCCCCTATTGATGGCACTCATCCCCCATGGCTGGCACACATCCCCCGTGGGTGGCACATGTCCGGTGGCTGGCACATGTCCTCTGTAGCTGCCACATGTTCCCCATGGCTGGCACACAACCCCTGTGCTGCTGGCACATGTTCCCCATGGCTGACACACGTCCCCTATGGCAGGCACACATTCCCTTTTGCTGGTACATGCCCCCGTAGCTGGCACACGTCCCCCGCGGCTGGCACACGTCCCCCGCAGCTGGCACATGTCCCCTGTGGCTTGCCCATGTCCCCTGTGGCTTGCAAATGTCCCCTGTGGCTTGCACACGTCCCCCCTGTCCTGGCTATGGCCCCCATGCTGCTGCCCATAGTAAAATAAAAAACTTTTTACTCACCTTCCTCCAGCTCTGTCCTCCGGGTCTCTCTCCTGCCGCTGCGATCCTCCACTTCCTGCTTCTCAGTGCCGGTCATGTGATCGGCATTGCAGAGTGACAGTCTCTGCCTGCCCCATCACAGTGGCAGCAGGGAGGGTGGGGAGACAGTGAGAGATCAGCGCTGGAGGAGGTAAGTAAAGCTTTTTTATTTTACTCTGGGCAGCAGCATGGGAGGCCATATTGAACTAAGGGATGGCATGTGCCATCACTTGGGGGGGGGGGGGGGCGCAGGCACATATAATATGCGCTGCTCCCCAGCCCATCACCATGGTGCGGTTTCAGCACCACAGTGATGGACAGCAGCAGTGCATATTATATGAGCAGGAGCAGGAGATCTCCCACTGCCTCCTGCAGCCTGTCCCAGCCCGCCCCAGTCTTCCCCAGCCTCCGGACAGGCTTCAGAGCCCCTTTGCCTCCCCTGCATTATAATCTGTATATTCGGATTATAAGACGCACCCCCCACTTTCCCCCAAAATTTGGGGGAACAAAAGTGCGTCTTATAATCTGAAAAATACGGTATTTAGCACCCTATGACGGCACGTTGGTTGCCATACACTACTGTGTATGGCAACCAAGCACAATCACTGTCCAGATTGTGGAAATGCACTCTGTTTGCAACAGCCAATCACAGAGTTGCTCACAGATTGTCTGACAGTGCAGTAAATATATAAGTAGCTTAATAGGCGGCCCCGAAATGATTCAGCAAAGAAACATGCTTTTCAGCTCACTCCAACATCACGAGGAAAATCCAAAAATGTGTAGAGTAACGAGTATGGCGAATACCGTACTATCCATGTGAGTAGTGAATAGTAACGACTGTACTTGCTCATCACTAGTCAATACTTTTCACCAATGTCATTTCTCATTATTGCACATAATTTAGTTTATGGACAACTATGGTTAGATTATTTTGCCTGTGTGGATTGGATGGGTTGTTACCAACATCTGTTGAGAAGATCATGTCAAGTGCACCTTTAGATATATATTTACTTAGAAAATTGGTTATGTGTTCAATACTTATTTATCCCACTGTATAAACTAAATCATGCATAAAGCAGACATAAAGGAGTTTTTCAATAATTTTTTCTTATTTCTTTACTTATAAGGAATACTGAGGTTAATAACAAACTCACTTATACTCATCCATCACTGTTGTACTGTCTCTCCTCACCTGCCTCAGGGACTTTGTTGACGGGCTGCATCTCAGCATCACTGAGTCCAGTGATTAGCGACATCAGTCAAATAGGCCACCGCTGCAGTTTATTAACAAGAACGGGGGCAATGGTGGGAGGCAGTGCTGGAGAAGTGGTGGGTGAGTATAACTGAGTTTATTATTTTTATCCAAAATATAAAAATAAACTGTTGTAAAACCCTTTAACGCGACATGTTGCATTTCTGGTGCGGACGAGAATGGGTGATTTGTGCCCTGGCATCCGCCTGCGCACAGATCACATTTGGCAGTGAATGGGTGCGCACGGTCATGCGCAGTCAAGCGCTCCCCATTATAAAGATAGGGGCTTGCGGTGCTGCGGTCACATTGCGGATCCCCTCCGCAGAACGCTGCGGAGGGGAACGCGAATGTGAAGGTAGCCTTCCAAAACAGGGAATTAAAGGATGTTAAATAATTCACTTCCTTTCGAGATGCTGGGACTTAAATGGACACAGAAGCAATGTAATAACAGTGAGAAATAATGTGGACAAATCTGAAGATTTATCCAAATTATGCGTTTTCTCTATTTATTGCATTTGGATAAACAGATCGTTTAAATTGATATATAAAATGGTCAATTAAGTACGAAATGTATAGTGGTGTTTAGCAAAGAGGGATTTCTAGAGCAGAAACAAAATAACATTGAAATGCAAAAATCCTGTCTTGGCGGCACTACAGGGATTGTGTCTGCTCCAACTGCATAACAGTGCAGGTATTTGTATGGCAGCATTCTTCAGCTTGCCTGTCATTCAGCCTCTGAATCAGCTTGTGCACTGACATCAGCAAAGCTTGGGCAGCAGCGAGTGGGGGGGGGGAGAAGGAGTACGCAGGCGTATTGTATATGGGTGGGGAGGGGAGAGATGTTGAGCAGAGCAGCCTAGAGCATCCTTATTCACCTACAGTACTGCCTGCTCTGCCTCTCCTAGGGAAGATATTAACCTATTCCTGCCTTACTGCAGACACCACCCAGTTAACCCACATCTTTTCCTCCTGTCCAGCCTCCTTTCAGCATCCCAGACTCCAGAGCAGACACACAGGACCAAGAGAAGAGAAGACCATCCTGCAGAAAGGGATTTGGCTGCTCTTTTTCCTGGTCCTGTCGCTTGGTCCTTCCCCGAGCATCATGTCTGCAGGGGGAGATTTTGGAAACCCACTGAGGAAATTCAAGCTGGTATTTCTAGGAGAACAGAGCGGTAAGTGCGGTCACCTTACCCCATGCAGCTCGTTGTGTTATACATTTACAGGTAATATGATATTGTCTTTCCCTGCGACCACCCATGGCATCCATAGATCGGTAGACAATATTTCTGCAGCTCTAGGTGTCTTTCTATTTGCGCCTCCTACCAACCGTTCTTCATCTCTGAGAATATGTCATCCTCCTATAAAGCCCCCCCAAACCATTCCGAACCAGACAGGGGCGCACAGGTGAGGTTTTTGCCCTCCCATATTGACGCAGAAGTGTCGCCCCCCCTACACCGATTAGTAACCTGATAAAATTTTAATTGCAGAAATAATGTTGTTTGGATTATTACAAAATGTATCATCATTTCTTTGCTGGTCATCTTAAAGGATTATTAGGATAAGGCGATGTCTTTGTAAGAATCAGCCTTCAGATATGAATATGTAACAGTAGTCGGACCATTATTTCATGTCATGTATTACTTATATCAACCAGGCCTAATGTTCCGGTTAGAAGCTTCTCGTAAGAAAGGTCTTAACCATAAACTGATTTTCTTCAACAAAAGGAGACATAAAAAAGAGTTACCGTCGTCTGATCTTCACGGCATTATTTTATTACACAGCAGGTTGCAGGCTTCCTATGGTGTAATGTACATTTTTTTTCAGTCGGACACACCCTTAATGACTCCTGGGATATGTACAGGAGACACAGACGGCTTCTCTGTTATCTGTAGAGCAGGGGAGGATGTTAGTCAAAGGTGGTGGATATCCAGATATCTATAACGTATTAAAACCCTCTGGAAAGTCCGGTTGACCTTCCTATACATAAAGCAATGAATTACGGCATATTTACTGATTTCTATCACAAGCTGCTGCTTCAAGCTTTATCCATCTTAGGTGGCTGTATACCTACGACTTCAACTCAACAGTCACTTGGATAACTAACACTTATAATTAGAGGTAAATTACATTAGTAATTATTTGTTTCAACTCTCCAATGATTTTACAAGAGTATTATACGTATTATAATATAATAAGATGATAATGGTTCAGTTAAACATTGCCTAATTTAAGCCAATTGATGACCTTGGTTTGGACCATACCATTGTCTGGGACCTATGTAAATCTGATCCATCAGTCCATAAATTTGTCGAGTCTGTTTTCCTATTAAATACAAAATTATTATACTAATTGACTAAGAATTTTAAATATGGATCAATGGAAGAATTAAGTAAAACAACTTCTTCGACTGTTCTTAACATTTTATTAATGAGAACAGGACTGATTCCATGTGGAGAGAAACAAAGAGCCCACTGGGCACCCCACCCTTGCTTGATAGGTGAAATGCATTAATGCCCACTCACATAAGGCCCCATACATAGAACAAAGTCAGCCGTACCAACCATCTGATGTACATAGGGCCTCCTGAGTCTCCCTGATGTTGGTGAAGGGACGTTATTGGCCATTGCAATATTATTGGCAGATCCTTTTGATTTCAGGGATGATAAGGAGTCTGGCAGTGGCTTTCTCCTCTCTCTGTGGAAAATACATTAACGCATGGCTGAGTCGACCATTACTATGTGTGGGGAAGTCCAGCGAGATAGTCGTAGTTTAGCCAACAGCTATCTCTTGGGTATGGCTAGCTTCAGCCCATTGGGCTCTACAGGAACACATGCCTTATTAATTTACAATATATTGCTTTATTTTCTGTTAAAGAAATCTCCAAGCAGAACTAAAGAGGTTCAGATGTCCTTCAAAATATAAGGGGAGCTATGAGATTGGTAAGGGAAATAGTGTGCTTGAAGGACGGGAGCTTTTAGGCCAAAGCCAAAGCTATCTGATAAAATTTCACAAGATTTTACTAGAAATTTGCTTTTGACTATTCCTTTTTGTTTGAGCAGGCCCCCCGAAAGGTGTGCTCCTGTTAGAAATATCAGTTGTTACCTTTCTAGGAATGTAACAACCAGCATTCTATTCCCCAGTAGCGCCACCACAGGAAAAAACAAGCATTACTTGTGTTGGGTTCTCCATGGACAGAGCTTTGAAGCTGCTTTTTGTCCCAATTTATTGAGGAAAATCTCAAAATTTAGGTAGAATTACCCAACGAAATATTAGATAATGGGATTCCAAAATCATTCACCACCTTTAAGTGTTATGGGAAATAAATGTGTACATCTAGATCATTTATTGTGTACATTTTAGGTAGTCACCAGCATAACAAAGTACGGTATTCCCAATCACCTTGAAAAGAGAATATATATGAAGGAAGGACACATGGCTGAAGATATGAGTCTTTCACATTAGGAATATTGACATTTTCACATGCCACATAAAGCTTCGGGTCAGAGGTGACAGCTCTGGACTAATATTTAGGGACTTTTTGACCTCAGGACAATCTCGATTACTTAAGGCTTTTATGAGCAGCTGTGAAGATAGAGGGCATGAAGGATTTTAGTTATTGTGGTGAGACATATGTATGTGGATAGGCGTGTATAACTATATATCATCCCTTTATACTGTATGTAGGCCGCTATAATCCACAATGGTGTGCACAAAAAGTATTCATTGAGGAGGGGCGTGGCCTGACTGGCAATGGCAGAGGCTGCATAACTTTGAGCTCCTGATCTCCCGGGCACAGAAACGGCCATTACCAGCTTCCAGAGCCTGCAACAGCGATCTCCTCTGCACCACAAAAGACCGGATCCCTCACTGCACCGATGGGTAAGACCAGACCAGTGACAGGACTAGCACCAAGGCGGGTATCCGACTTTTTCACAGCCCCCAAGCCCTTCGTGCTCCAGGAGCCCAACATGGCGCCTCCCTCACCCAGAGCAGCACGAGCGGCCAAACGCGGTCCACAATCTCAGGAGGTGGCTGGTGGGAGTCAGGCACCCGAGATTCCCCTAACACATGCCAGCATGAGGGAGCTGCTGGAGGAGTTCCGGGCTTCTCTCCACACCGACATGATGAAAATGGTGGCGGAGGTGCGGGGTGAAATAGCAGAGCTGGGCTCACGCACAGACTCATTAGAAAGAAAGCTCACAGAGATCATTTCCTCTCATAATGCCCTGCTGGACGCAAATGAGCAACTAGAGGAGCAGATTGCAAGAGTCCAAAGCAAAAATCTGGACCTTGAGGACAGATCACGCCGCAACAATGTCAGGCTGAGAGGGGTGGATGAAAATGTGCAAAATAGAGAGCTAAGGGGCTTTCTGCAGGGGTTCCTAACTGCAGCTCTGCCAGACACAGACCCCATGGATTTCAAAATTGATAGAATACATAGGATTCCAAAACCATCA
Organism: Allobates femoralis; assembly: GCA_033576535.1. NCBI lineage: Eukaryota > Metazoa > Chordata > Amphibia > Anura > Aromobatidae > Allobates > Allobates femoralis. The sequence goes on from JARQOC010000001.1 coordinate 80,536,635, forward strand.
AACCTGGATCCTTCCCTGCCCAGAGACATTCTTGCAAGAGTGCATTATTTTGAAGTGAAAGATGACTTTCTTAGGTCTCTTAGGTCTCGTCCTGAACTACCAGATAAATATGCACATATTGAAGTTTATCAGGACATTTCACCTGGAACTTTACTTCAACGCAAAGCATTTCAGCATTGCACTAAACTCCTGAGGGAGAACGACATCCCTTACAGATGGGGTTTCCCTACAAAGCTTATAATCAAAAAAGAGGACAAGTCCTATGTCTGCTTGCTGCCTGTTCATGCAGAAAGACTACTGAAACAATGGGGACTGATGAACTCCCCCCCTGTGGAGGGCTCTGATAAACCTGGCTCACAAACTGGCTTGGATGGAAAGAAAAAAAGAGGAAAACAACCCAGAATTGATCCTGAATGGTTCACAGTATGATACCACTGCAGGTCCATAAAGCTTGACAGCCCGGAGTAGATCAGGAACTCTTGTATTTTTATGTTCCTGAAACTATCTTTGTACCTTTTAGTGTTCTCTTTCTGAACAACTCTGTTTAGATCTCTAAATTCTTCTTCTTGATCTTACCTTCTTCTTCTCACACTCGACCTAAATCTTCACACATCCCTCCCTCTCCTCCCCCACTACACGTGCCTTCTCCTGGCATATCCTTACTCCCTAACACATCTTCTCACTCCCCTCCTATATTGCTTTTTTCTTTTCTCTGTGCACACACACTCTAAGACCTTCCCCTCTCTCTCTCACTTCTTCTACAATCTAAACCTCTACTATACTGATTTGCTTATTTCTTTATCCCAGTAAATACTGGGATAATATTGCCCCTTGAGTGCGTTTCAGTTGGCACTCTTTGTTTTTATTTTTCTGTGGTTTTACCCACAGGTTTTTGGACAAGATGTACGCAAGATTTACTTGTCTGTATATAGTGCTCATTATGCCTATTGTTGCTCCAGTTAATGGAATTTGTTCCTTTAATCCTCATGTGTTTCCCTCCCTCCTCTCCCATCCCCCCCTCCCCCTACAGGTCGGCTGGTCTCCCAACAGTAATGATTGTATTCTACAATTGAATGTGTTTGATCCACCATGAGTATAACATGCGGTTCAGTAAATGTAAATGGACTTAACAGTCCTGAGAAACGTTCTTTGACATGGAGACAGATTGTAAAGCTCAGGTATGATGTTTTGTTTCTACAGGAGACGCACCTGTTGGCAGCAGATACACACAGAATGCAGTCGCAGCTTTACCCTCATAGTTTCTTTGCAACAGCAGACACCAAAAAAGCGGGGGTGGCTATACTAATTCATAAGAGATTAACGTTTGAACACATATCCTCTACAATAGACCCAGCGGGACGCTATATCCTCATTAACTGCAAATTAAATAATGCCACCTACTCACTTATGTCCATGTACTCCCTAATACAGGTCAGGTTAAATTTCTGTCTCAAACTCTGGAAACCCTATTCCCCCTATCATTGGGAAGGAAAATTATAGCCGGAGATTTAAATGCTCCAGCAGACAAAAAAATGGACTGCTCTGGACTTGGAGCATATAGGGCAGAGTTGGGACCGACTTTTACGCAATTTGGGCTTCACGATGTTTGGAGATGCTTTCATCCAGAGCAGAGAGATTATTCTTATATGTCACCCAGATTTGGCTCTTGGTCAAGAATTGACTACATTCTAATTGATGACACCTTGCTCCCGCTCTGCCTCTCAGCTGAAGTGGGTTCCATTTCGTGGACAGACCACGCCCCTGTTGCCATTAAATTTGAGGATGCACTGGCTGTATCTCCCACTACACTATGGAAAATTAATGAATATATTCTCTCCTCACCTGTACACCTAGAAGAGATATCAGGATTTATTACAGATTACTTCTCCTTAAATGACACAGGAGAAGTTTCCCCGGAGACACTTTGGCTGGCGCACAAAGCTGTCCTCAGAGGTAAACTTATAAAGATGTCAGCATGGGCGAAAAAACAACATGTAAATAGGGTTACCACCCTCACGACCCAAATCCAAAACCTGGAACACAAACAAAAATCCCACCCTTCCCCAACCTTAACGGCTGAGCTATTAGAAACTCGTAGACAACTCCGCACTACACTTTTGATCAAAGTACAAAAAGACATGACCAGAACTAAAGCCCGGTTCTACTCAATGGGAGATAGAGCAGGGAAGCTGCTGGCTAGACGAGTCCGCAAGCGTATGGCCACCACCAAAATCTCTCACTTGTTGGACTCAAATGGTTCCAAAATAAGACACCCCATAAAAATTGTAGATCAGTTTAGAACATACTATGAAACTTTATATAATTTAAAAAATGACTCATGCACCCCTCAACCAACGAAAACAATAATTAAAAATTTTTTAGATAAGGCCACCCTACCTTCTCTGAACCCCCAACAGGTTGCTCAAATAAATATCCCTATAACTGAAATGGAAGTACAAAAGGCCATCCAAACCTCCAAACGACACTCTGCCCCAGGCCCGGATGGATATACATATAAGTATTACACTTCCTTTTCCCTATTATTGACCCCATACTTAACTAAGCTGTTTCGGTTCTGGCAGTCCACGGGAAAGGTCAAGGAGGAGGGTTTACAAGCTGTGATCACTACCCTTCCCAAACCAGGCAAACCCCCCACATCCCCGAGTAACTTCCGACCGATAGCACTGTTAAATTGTGATATTAAATTGTATGCCAAGATCCTTGCCAGTCGTCTTATGGAAGTACTTCCGGACCTCGTGGGCAAGGACCAAGTGGGTTTCATTCCGGGGCGTCAGGCCAGAGATGCCACAAGAAGGCTAATAAACCTGCTGGACATCATGGAGAGGGGGGGTGCCCCCGGTGCACTACTCTCACTCGACGCAGAGAAAGCGTTTGACAGGGTGCACTGGGGGTTCCTCAGTGAAGTCCTAGATAGGTTCCATATTATTGGAAGATTTAAGGACTCTATAATGTCCCTGTATTCATCCCCCTCAGCTTTAGTCCGTGCCTCTGGCTTCTTATCTCAAAAATTTGAGATTACAAATGGTACTCGACAGGGCTGCCCCCTCTCTCCTCTGATCTTCGCCCTGGTCATGGAACCCTTGGCATCTATAGTGCGTAACACGGCGCAGGTCTCGGGGGTGTGGGTGGGACCAATGGAACACAAAATTAATCTATATGCAGATGATGTGATATTCACATGCACTCATCTTAAACAAACTGTTCCGGCTTTAATGTCTATCCTGGAAGAATTCGCAGCAGCATCATATTATAAGCTCAACCTATCCAAATCCTCCTTTTTCCCAGTAAATATCCCAGCTAAAGAACAATTGACATTACGTCGAACGCTACCTTTCATATGGATCTCCCGATCCTTCACATATCTGGGTATCCAAATCTCTCTCACCAAATCTATAGTTAAAATAAATTCTGATTATCTAACTAAGGAATTACGTTCTCTGATACAATCTTACTCCCCTTCGCTGCTGTCGTGGATTGCCAGAATTCAAATTACCAAAATGCTACTATTTCCGAAAATATTATATTTTCTCCGTTGCATTCCTATACGCTTCCCCAGAAAAACCCTTAACCTTCTCCAATCTATTCTGGGCAAATTTATATGGATGAACAAACCTCATAGAGTCGGTTCCTCAACGTTAACTCGGCCTACTACTTTGGGAGGTATGGGTGCCCCCAACATACAGTATTACTACAGAGCAATTAATCTGGAGATCTCACAGTTATGGTGGATCCCCAATGCTGAAGCAAACTCCTTGCCTCTGTGGCTACAAATAGAATCCTGGTATTCCCCACAAAATTCAACTCGTCTTTTGTTAGAGTCGCACCTCCTCCGCCATAGGCCTGGAAACCTCCCCCTGAAGTCCATGCAAGCAGTGCTTGAGGTTTGGTCTGGGGTCAGCCTCTTACTCCTAAAAGGCCTATATAGATACATAACACTGAGGGCTGTAGAGTGCTGTGTAGACTCTCCAGCTTTCTCCCTGGCGAAATGGCGGAGGGTGGGCGCTAAACATCTTTCGGATGTACTGCACAATGCCAAATTACAATCATTTGTAACTCTGAAAGAAAAATATGGTCTTTCTAATGCTGACTACTTTTCTTACCTTCAACTAAAAGATCTTCTCAGAACCATAGTTATTCCAATGGAAGATGCACTGTCCAGCCTCCCACAGGTTATATCCATTTTCAAGCAAACAACTGCTGCCAACAGGGGAATCTCCACTTTTTACAGGGCTATGTCAGAAATACAGGCAGAGTCTAAGCTCCCGTTTATGACGAAATGGGAAGCTCTCCTATCATTCACCTCACCTGTAGAGGACTGGATGAAGGCGTCAACCCATGCTCTTTCTTATACCTCATGCCTGAACCACCATGAGCAAGCTAAGAAACTTCAATTCGGATGGTACCTGACTCCAGACAAAATTGCTAGTTTTAAAAAAACAGGCCTCCGACCTGGGATGAACTTGTGCTGGAAAAACTGTGGAGAGGTTGGAACCACTACACATGTCTGGTGGAATTGTCTGGGCATTCGCTCTTTTTGGTCACAAGTCAACCATTTGATATGTACTACTACCGGTCTTAAACTCACGTTGACTCCACAGATGGCCTTACTAGGTTTAGAGATTCAGGACTTACCTCGGGGACTGAGACCAATTATATCAAATATACTTATAGCAGCTCGTTACTGCATATCCAGGCACTGGAAAAACCCCACCTTCCCATCTATACAGGAAGTCATCTCCCAACTTAACCTGCACCTCAACTACGAACTGGTTTTGTCAACAGATACAGCTAAACGCACCAAAGTCATTAATTGGTGGGACACATGGGTGAGCTCGCAACATAATAACGTGGTAATATCCAACTAAACATACTTGTAATACGATTGGTGATGAAGTCAGTTTGACTAATGTTGTTATTTAAGACACTTCCCCTTATTCTGGGGTCCCTAGCCGACCTGCTAAATGCTCCCCCCCCTCTCCCCCTTCTTCCCTACCTTCCCTAAGGTTACCCTTCCTTCCTTGTTTGTCCTAAAGAAATCTGTTCTTTTTTTTGGTTATACTTTAATCTAAAGTTGTACACTTAATTATCTATGTAACAGCTTTGTTTCCATTGTACCCTTCTGTTTGGGTACACTTTTGTTCGCCTTATTTATGTTATATGTTTGAAAATGCTTTAATAAAAACACAATGATTTAAAAAAAAGTATTCATTGAGCTGAAATAAATGTCATTTATCAAAGTCAGGCACACCAATGCTGGCCTACTTAAAGGGGTTATTCGGGACTTTGCTTATGTATTGCTATGTGGCTAAGATCTTACATGCAGGTAGTTGCTAATGACCTGCGTTTTCTGTCCAGTGCTGATCTGTGCCGGGTTAGAGCTGTGACACCCTGCTCCTGCCAGTGGTTCTGCTACTTCATTTGACCTTCAACAGGTCAGCTCTTCCTTTTTTGGCCTGCTCTGTCAATGGGGCATCACTACTGATGTCATGGTGATTGACAGCTGACTACCTGCAGTAAATCAGTGGGAGCCAGCAATCAGTCAGCATGATATCGGCAGAGGCGCTCCATCAACAGAACAAAGTGGGGAAAGAGAAACTGCTCTGTCTAATTGACATCACTGGAAGCCGTAGAATTATGAGCGGACCATTACTACTCATTGGCAGAGATCGGCACCAGTCAAAACAGATCTTAGTCCCATAGCAAAAAGGAGGAAAGTGCCGGATCACCCCTTTACAAGGGTTACGTACCGTACATATACATATGTAATTTTGGAATATAATAGTATAATTTTTTCTAGAAGACCTGAATCTACATAATCATTTCAATAATGGGAAATTATATATCTGATTGATGATAAAAGCTGATTACCAAGCCTCATTACAGCTCGAAATCGGACAGCCCTTTGGTCTGGAAATTACTGCATCTATCAATATCTAGGTTTTTCCCTTTAGAAATACCATATAATAATCCAACCTCCATGCTGATGTTTTCCCAGTGATTTCTCATACGAGACATCATTTTTTCACAATATTTTTTTACCAATTACCTTCATATTAGCTCAGAGTCAAGTCCTGCATTAAGGCATCTCAGAAGCCTTTGCGGGGTTCACTATAATCTGACATAATTTCAGATTACATTGGTTATATGGTTGATGGGATCACAGTATGTTACTGATGTGTTTTCTAATGTGAAATCCTCTAGACACCTCTAATTAAGAGTGACTTTAATCATTCAAAATGCTGCTGGTGACGAGCACTAATAGCTGGTAATCAATGAAGACGGGGGCTAATTGTCGGTAATCACTAATAGGTGATACTAATAGCTGGTAATCCCTAATTGGTGGCAATGGTGGCTAGTTATCAATGATAAGTGCCACTATAACTAAAAGGTGGCACTGGTACCCGGTAATCAATAACAAGTGGCACAACAAGATGCTGATCACTGACAGCTGGCACTAATATCTCATGATCACGATTGGTGGTAGGAGCTGGGGATCATTGAAAGGTGACACTGGAAGCTAGTAAAAGCACCACTAAAAGCATGTGATGACTATAAGATTGCATTAATAGGTGATACCTGGCACCAATAACTGGTAATTACTGATACGTTGACCTAATAGCTGTTAATCACTGATAGAAGGCACTAGTGCAGAACCCTGTAATTAATGAGGATTAGAGATAAATTATTGATAATAATAATAATAATAATAATAATAGTGCTAGTAGTAACTGGCATTGTGAAAATTACTAAAAGGTGGCATAGTAGTTGGTAATCACTTATAGATGACACTACTAACTGATGAGCACTGATTGGTAGCACCAGTAGATAGTTATAAATACTAAATTCCAATAATAGCTGGTAGTAGGTGACATTGGTAGCTGGAAGTCACTGATCGGTGGTGCTAGTAGCTGGCTCAAGGCTCATTACAGTGATAACACTGACAGATGGCAGTGAAAGCTTGTAATTACTGACAGGTGAGTAGTTAGTAATAATTGAAAGGTGGTAATAGTAGCTGGTAATCACTGAAAAGTGCCACTACTCGCTGGTGATAACTGATAGGTGTCAGTATCTGGTAATCACTGGTAAGTGCCTTTACTGGCTGGGGATAACTGAGCACAGGTAGCTTGTATTTAATGATATGTGCCACTAGTAGATGATGAAAAATAAAAAGTGGCATTTGTAGGTAATGGCTCTAATAAGTGGTAATCACCAATTAATGTAATTAGTTTCCGGTAATCACTGATGATGGCACTGATTGATTACCAACTCCAAGTGTAACCTATGATAGGTGGTATATGTAGCATGTAGTCCTTCTTCATAGGTAGTCACAGGAAGCTAGCATTTAATAAGTACCACTACTAGCTGGGGATGACTCAAAAGCTGCATTAGTGGCTGGTAATCATTGATACCTGGAAATAGTAGCTTGTAATTACTGATAGATGGCACTAATAGCTGGTAATCATGGATAGACTTTGCAAAGGCTTTTGATACTATCCCAGATAAACGCCTAATGAGTAAATTAATGTCTAAAAGGTTAGAAAATGAGGTTTACAACTGGATGGTGAACTGACTCCACACACAGAGAGTTGTGGTGAATTGTCTGTTACTCTGAATGGTCCCCGATATAAGTGGTGTTCCCAAAGTTCAGTTCTGGACTCGCTATTATTCAACTTACTTATTAATGATATAGAAGACAGGATTAATAGTGTTGTTTGTAGTTTTTCCTATAACACTAAGGATGCTTTCACACGTTGCGTTTTTGCTGCATTTTTTTACGGTCAAGCTCATCACAAACCTGGTGTGGAACAATCAGAGGAAAAGTATAATAGAAACAAGTGCTCCACTTCTGTATTTAATCACCCACTGCTGTTTTTTGATGAGCACACACATAAAAAAATGCAGCAAATATGTAGCAAATACCCTAAGGCTGCCTTCACATCTGTGATTCTGCCCGTTCGGGGCAGATCTGGCAGCTTTGCCGCATCTGCCGCGTAACGGCTGACTTGTGGCAAACCCCATTCATTCTCTATGGGACTTGTGGTCAGGTGCAGCAGTTGCGGTTTTGCCGGATCCAGCATATCCGTCACTTGCAGCCACGCAAAAAAAAGCTACTTGCTAACAGCTTTTTTTTACCTTTGCGGCAAGTCCTGAAATTGCCGGACCTGCCAAAACCGCAACTGCCACACTTGACCGCCAGTCTCATAGAGATTGAATGTACATTTAGTACATTTATTAAAAGAGATGCCTAAGGTGGGAGGGACATAATTAAAGGGGAACTCTGGGGAGATAAAAATGTTTTTTTACTGTCCCTGCCCTTCTACTTGATGAAACAGAGCTTCCACTAGAGTTCTAGGATGTATTGATCGCTTACAAATCAATAAAATCATATCGGCACCTCAGCACTCAACGCTTCTTTGGGGATAGAGAAATTCAGCCTCATGCTGCAGCAGAGACAGGAGGTGTGTTGAAGGTGTGTATCCTGGGGGCTCCAGGATCATCTTACAACCCAGCCCCCTCATACTTCTGTATAAGCAGGAAGCGTGGCCGCCGGGCCCATGGTCACACTACAATGCTGCCCCTGATATACTGTATCATCCTATGTAATGTAAGAACAGGGGCATTCTCTCTTCAAACAGCAATCATGTCACCAAGCAGATATAAATACACTGTGTGCAGAATTATTAGGAAAATGAGTATTTTGATCACATGATACTTTTTATACATGTTGTCTTACTCCAAGCTGTATAGGCTTGAGAGCCAACTACCAATTGAGTAAATCAGGTGATGTGCATCTCTGTAATGAGGAGGGGTGTGGTGTAATGACATCAACACCCTATATAAGGTGTGCTTAATTATTAGGCAAATGCCTTTCCTTAGGCAAAATGGGTCAGAAGAGAGATTTGACGGGCTCTGAAAAGTCCAAAATTGTGAGATGTCTTGCAGAGGGATGCAGCAGTCTTGAAATTGCCAAACGTTTGAAGAGTGATCACCGAACAATCAAGTGTTTCATGGCAAATAGCCAACAGGGTCGTAAGAAGCGTGTTGGGCAAAAAAGGCGCAAAATAACTGCCCATGAATTGAGTAAAATCAAGAGTGAAGCTGCCAAGATGCCATTTGCCACCAGTTTTGCAATATTTCAGAGCTGCAATGTTACTGGATTATCACAATGCACAAGGTGTTCAATACTCAGGGACATGGCCAAGATAAGAAAGGCTGAAAAACAACCACCTTTGAACAAGAAACATAAGATAAAACGTCAAGACTGGGCCAAGAAATATCTTAAGACTGATTTTTCAAAGGTTTTATGGACTGATGAAATGAGAGTGACTCTTGATGGGCCACATGGATGGGCCAGAGGCTGGATCAGTAAAGGGCAGTATCACGTACACACTTCTCAGCACGTGACTTGGGGTTGCACCTGCAAGGGTTAATCTATCTCCTCTCACTCAATCCAGCACTCGACCTCTGTCCTATGCTGAAAGGGAGCATCAATCACACCCCGACTCACACTGTGCACCCCGCTTCACACTCACTGCCACCACTTACCAACATACAGGGGGTAAGTCCCTGGAATAATACTGTCAGCCAATCAACAGGATCACACACTTCTTAGGGCTATGAATCCTTTTAGAACAAACAAGGTTTCAGCTTATTAAAGTTTTAAGCTTTAATATAAAAAGTACAGTGCTTACATAAAAAGATATAAAAATAGAAATAATAAAATGACATACACATATGCAAACAATGAAATAAAAAGGAGAAACTTACAGAAGACTACACTTTTCTTCTGTTTGCCCGATGGGGAGGGCAGGAATAGATGGTAGGATGTTCACAGCAGCTTTCACCGACCCATCACTGTGACACCCAGCAGCGGCTGTGCGAGCCCAGATATAGACCCAGCCGGGGGGGTCAGACCCTAGACCGGCCTTCTAGTTTAGAATTCTAATTCTTGGCCTATGATTGGGCACTCACTCATTTAGCCATGCAGAGATTATGTTTTAAAAAATGTTCTTTGTCTCTGATTTCCCTCCAATTCTGTGGGTCTGTTTGAAGCTGCTATCTGAGATGGTTTGCTCTGTCATCTATGACCTTATCTGATCTTCCCTTTGAAGCTTCCTCTGTGTGTGATTTTTGTCACCCTCTGCTGTTTCCATCATGGCTCCCTGGAGAGACCAGAGTCAGTGGGACTGGTAGTGTGTGTTTGTGTATCCGGTCCTGACCTCTCCTGGATGGCAGGAGATTTAACCCCCTCACTGGTCTGTGCCCAGTCCCTGCGATACATATTTGCTACAGGCAGAGAGCTCCACTCCAACTCAGATGCCAGCAAGGTGGAGGTGGGGTACTGGTATGGGCTGGTATCATCAAAGATGAACTTGTGGGACCTTTTCGGGTTGAGAATGGAGCAAAGTTCAACTACCATACCTACCTGCAGTTTCTGGAAGACAACTTCTTCAAGCAGTGTTACAGGAAGAAGTCAGTATCGTTCAAGAAAAACATGATTTTCATGCAGGACAATGCTCCATCACATGCATCCAAATACTCCACAACGTGGCTGGCCAGTAAAGGTCTAAAAGAAGAAAAAATAATGACATGGCCCATTATTCACCTGATCTGAATCCCATAGAGAACCTGTGGTCCCTCCTAAAATGTGAGATCTACAGAGAGGGAAAACAGTACACCTCTCGGAACAGTGTCTGGGAGACTGTGGTGGCTGCTGCACGCAATGTTGATCGTAAACAGATCAAGCAACTGACAGAATCTATAGATGGAAGGCTGTTGAGTGTCATCATAAAGAAAGGTTGCTATATTGGTAACTAAATTTTGGGGGTTTTGTTTTTGCATGTCAGAAATGCTTTTTTCTAAATTTTGTGTAGTTATATTAGTTTACCTGGTGAAAATAAACAAGTGAGATGGGAATATATTTGGTTTTTATTAAGTTGCCTAATAATTCTGTACAGTAACATAGTAACATAGTTTTTAAGGTTGAAGGAAGACTTTAAGTCCATCTAGTTCAACCCATAGCCTAACATGTTGATCCAGCCTAACATGTTGATCCAGAGGAAGGCAAAAAAAACCCATGTGGCAACACTAATCTCCACATTGGGGGAAAAAATTCCTTCCTGACTCCAGATACGGCAATCAGACTAGTTCCCTGGATCAACGCCCTATCGAAGAATCTAGTATGTATGACTGGTAATATTATAGTTTTCAAGAAAGGCATCCAGGCCCTTCTTAAATGTTAGTAGTGAGTCATTCATTAAAACATCATGTGGCAGAGAGTTCCATAGTCTCACTGCTCTTACAGTAAAGAATCCGCGTCTGTGATTATGATTAAACCTTCTTTCCTCCAGACGTAGAGGATGCCCCCTTGTCCCAGTCTCAGGCCTAAGAGTAAAGAGATCATTAGAAAGGTCTCTGCACTGTCCCCTCATATATTTACACATTATTATAAGATCACGCCTAAGCCTTTGTTTTTCCAAGCTAAATAACCCCAAGTTTAATAACCTGTCTTGGTATTGCAGACCCCTCAGTCCTCTAATAACCTTGGTCGCTCTTCTCTGCACCCGCTCTAGTTCAGCTATGTCTTTCTTATACACCGGAGACCAGAATTGTACACAGTATTCTAAGTGTGGTCGCACTAGTGACTTGTATAGAGGTAAAATTATGTTCTCCTCATGAGCATCTATGCCTCTTTTAATGCATCCCATTATTTTATTTGCCTTTGCAGCAGCTGCCTGACACTGGCCACTAAATGTGAGTTTGTCATCTACCCATACACCCAGGTCTTTTTCAGTGATAGTTTTGCCCAGTGTAATAGTTACCTGCACAAACAGATGTCTTCCTAAAGGCCCAGTTACACACACCGATAATTGTGCAGAGATTGTATGCAGATCTCTGGTTGCAGTGAAATCATGGACACATTGTTCCATTTTGTGGCCGTGTCCAAATGGAATAATGTGTCCATGATTTCACTGCAACCAGAGATCTGCGAACAATCTCTGCACAATTATCTGTGTGTGTAACTGGGCCTTAAGATAGCCAAATCTAAAAAAAACCATTCCAACTTCCAAAAATATTAAGCTTTGATATTTATGAGTCTTTTGGGTTGATTGAGAACATAGTTGTCGATCAATAATAAAAATAATCATCTAAAATACAACTTGCCTAATAATTCTGCGCACAGTGTACACGCTGTGATTCTCTACTGTACAATGATATGATGGTACATAATGTGTACTGACATGTATCAGGCTAGGAGCACTGCATTGAATAATTCAGCACTGCCATGGTCTCCCCTCCTCCATATCAACTTGAAACCACTATGGAGTTAATGTTACATAAAATATCACCTTTATTAATTATATATAAAAGCAGACACATAAACGTTATGGATGAAGTACATATTGGGAGACCAAGCAGTGGTGAAACGGCTGTTAGGGGCATGCTGCAGGTCTGGGCTCTGTGGGGAATTACCTAGGACTAACCGCCAGAGAGTGCTATGGGTGAGTGATTCTGATAGCTTTGGCTGTGTCATTTATACTATATACCGTATATACTCGTGTATAAGCCGAGTTTTTCAGCCCAAAAATTGGGCTGAAAAGTCCCCCCCTCGGCTTATACACGGGTCAATACGGTACACAGCAGCCCCAGTGGTGTACAGCAGCCCCAGTGGTATATAGCAGCCCCAGTGGTATACAGCAGCCCCAGTGGCCCCCAAATGCTGGCACTCGCCCCCCCTCTGTTGTAAGGGCCCCCCCGCTGCTTAACTTACCATCCCCGGTCTTCTGCACCGCCGGTCTTCTGTGCTCCGTCCTCCATGCTCCCGTCCGGCTGCATCCGGGATCCCCGGCTGTCGCAGTTACGATGACGTCATCGTGCGACGGCCGGGACTCCGGATGCAGCCGGACGGGAGCATGGAGGACGGAGCACAGAAGACCGGCGGTGCAGAAGACCGGGGATGGTAAGTTAAGCAGCGGGGGGAAGCCTTACAACAGAGGGGGGGTGAGTGCCAGCATTTGGGGGCCACTGGGGCTGCTGTATACCACTGGGGCTGCTATATACTACTGGGGCTGCTATACACCACTGGGGCTGCTGTATACCACTGGGGCTGCTATATACTACTGGGGCTGCTATATACCACTGGGCTGCTGTATACCACTGGGGCTGTTATATACCACTGGGGCTGCAATATACTACTGGGGCTGCTATACACCACTGGGGCTGCTGTATACCACTGGGGCTGCTATATACCATTGGGGCTGCTGTATACCACTGGAGCTGCTATATACTACTGGGGCTGCTATATACCACTGGGGCTGCTGTATACCACTGGGGCTGCTATATACCACTGGGGCTGCTGTATACCACACCACTGGGGCTGCTGTATACCACTGGGGCTGCTATATACCACTGGGACTGCTGTATACCACTGGGGCTGCTGTATACCACTGGGGCTGCTATATACCACTGGGGCTGCTGTATACCACACCACTGGTGCTGCTGTATACCACTGGGGCTGCTATATACCACTGGGGCTGGTATATACCACTGGGGCTGGTATATACCACTGGGGCTGCTATATACCACTGGGGCTGCTGTATACCACACCACTGGGGCTGCTGTATACCACTGGGGCTGCTGTATATACTGCTGGGGCCTGTATATACCACTGGGGAGGCTGCTGTATACTACCACTGGGGAGGCCTGTATACCACTGGGGGGGGCCTGTATACCACACTGCTGGGGGCTGTATACCTGTGCTGGGGTCCACCCTCAGCTTATACACGAGTCAATAAGTTTTCCCAGGTTTTGGGGGCAAAAGTAGGATGGTCGGCTTATACACGGGTCGGCTTATACACGAGTATATACGGTATGTGCATTCTGTTATTACTTGTGATTTGTACCATTTAAGTGTAATGTAGTACCCATGGAATGACTGCCTTCCTGCAGCCCTTGGAGTTTTCTCCCAATATGTACTTCATCCATAACGTTTATGTGTCTGTTTTTATATATAATTAATAAAGGTGATATTTTATGTAACATTAACTCCATAGTGGTTTCCACTTATTCTTATGTTTATGGGAGTGTTACTTATGGTCCAATTAGATACACCATAAAAAACAATGTACTTATCAACATGAGGCTGTTTAATGGTGAAAGGTGTGCGGTGATTCTGAATATTTATATCCATATCAACTTGGTAACTTCGTGTCTCTTGAAACTTTAGCACTATGCATGACTGAATTTCTGTGTCCCTGAAGTGAGCTGTTAGAGCTGAGGAGCAGATATGGTTTTATTGATTTATAAGCAATTTATAGATCCTATTCAGCCAGGATCACACATACCATCCGTTTTTGGCTTAAATCCGTTTTTGGGATAATTTTTCTAATTCTTTTTCAAAGTCCAAAAACGCATATGCGTTAAAAAGTGTGTGTGCGTTTTTCAAAAACGCATGCGTTTTTGTGCAGCATCCCAAAAAATGCTGCTAGTAGAGTTTTTGGGTGCATTAAAAAAACGCATCAGTTTTTTTAACATGGGGCGCTATGGGAGACGCATGCGTTAACGCATGGTATATATAGCCCCATGCGTTAACGCAGGCGTTTTTGTATGCGTTCTTTGGAAAAAAATGACTAAGTCCAAAAATTTCCAAAAAACATCCAGGACCTCAGATGACACTATTGGCACCCTTAGAAAAATGGATCAGTTTTTCTAAGGGCTTAAAAAAGCGGATGGGCATGTGTGACCCTGGCCGAACTGTACTGCCCAGCTCTGCTTCCTCATGTAGGAGGGCTGAAACAGCATAAAAATGTAGTATCTCCCTGGAGTTCCCCTTTAACCAATACAAGTACATAAAAGACGTATTCCAAAAAGTATGAATGAAAGTGTCACACAGAGTTTTGTAAAACTGTAAAAATAAGAATGTGCAAAATAGGGTCTTATCTCAATTACACACTGTCAGCTATTGATGTGAAACTGCTCACCTTGTCCAGTTGTGAGACCCACAACTGGTTAAAAAGCGATAAAGCAGCTGCTGCAGGAAGCGGCACTTCCACAGATGACCGTGGTCAATACATAGATTTCCTTTGGACGAAGTGCCTCACTGTCCGTGCTACTGCTCCAGAAAAAGATGAAACCAGGGAAACTCCTGAGGAAGGAGCTTGGTTTGGGGCTCCGAAACACGTAGGATAATAAAAGCATCAGTGATCCAGACATCCCCGTGTCCTGGTTTCGTCTTTTTCTGGAGCAGCAGCGCGGACAGTGAGGCACTTCGTCCAAAGGAAATGTACACAGAGTTTTGCACAGACTTCAACAACTGTCATGGTGGCGTTGGACTCTGTTCAGATTGCAGATGCTGACATCCCACCCGAGGGTTTCTCTGGTGTCTGGGTTTAACATAGGCAGACTCAGGAGTTGACCTGCTGTGTGCTCATTTATAGGCAGGCTATCAAGATTTAATCTCTGCTGGTCTTTTTGCTCCCATAATTACATGTTGTAGGGAACCTATCACTGTGGCTGCACCTCCTATTTATGCTGATGAACTCCTTCTATCCATGCCAGCTATAGTTTATCCTATGTTTGTCTGTGAAGTGTGGTGTCCCAATATTAGGTGAAAGTTGTGCTATTTTCTTGATGCAGTTGTTGAAGTGCTCCCTTGTTGTTTTGTTGTTTCCTGCCTGCTCTTGTTTTTCCTCCTGCAACTCTTATTGTCTTTACTTTTGTGTGTGTGTGCTTAGTGAAAGAGTATTGGTATTCCCTTGCCTGTCTTTATCTGTGGGTTTCATTACTCTCCTGTCCTGGAGGAAGTTGGAATCAGATCAGGGCTGGCCAGGAGCAGGGCCAGGTTGGAGACTCAGGCCTCCCCAGTCACCACTATTAGGGGTACCCTTGAGATAAGGGATATCATAGGGCCCCCTAGCTTGGGGCCCTGGTGCCTGTGATCCTATAGTCATCGTGACAGAAAGCTGTTTTATGTAAAATGCCACAGTTGCCTGGGCCTGGGTACTTGGTACCCAGGCAGGCGGTCTATTGGGGATATCATGACGGTGACTGCCCAGCACCGTGGCCCTGACCAGACTAGTAAAAGGGGATAAAGTTTATAAAGTTTATCGTGACGCCAGCTAAGGGATCTTGTCAGGGGTGAACAGCACTGCAGGTAGTGGTCCCCAAGGGATAGATGGTAGAGCAGCTAGATGGAGTGCTCTCCTCAGCAGGAGCAAGCCCCTGGGGTGTAGTAGTAGGTGATGGTGGGGTTTGTAGTGAGAGGCGCAGCAGATAGAGACAAGGAGGCAGAGGAATGCAGTCTTTACCTTTACTGAAGGATGGTACAAGTTGAATTCAGAGTATTGCCACTGGGTGCAGGGTTCAGTCTGTCTAGAAGCAGCTGGAGTCCACTCCACTAAATGGGGAGAATAAGTCTTCCTTCTATGCTTGCCTGTTTGGGGATTGAGCAGCTTGTGAACCAATATATCCTCCCTGTTTTCCCTTATTAGTAACAGTTCCAGCCAGCAAACATTGCAAGCTCTTTGCAAGCTGTGCAAGTAGTCACAACTCTGAACTTTCTGTACTGCTGTGCTGCTGGTTCAAAGGGTGACCAGCAGACCTACAGTCTCCTGATTTCCAAATTCTGATTCCAGGGTTTGCAATCCCTAGATAGCCTAAAATTCTGGTGTCCTGCATTTGGTGTTTTCCTTGAGTGAGCTTTTAGCAGCCCCAACTCCATGTTCTCCCTTCAACTCCTCATGCTTCTCTTCCTTTACCTTCATCAATACTCTAAACCCTCCCCCCAGCCAGATGAGTGAGTCAACCTAAAAAAATAGGTGTTCGTGCTCCCCCTTCTGGTCAGGGAGCAGGCTTATGTGTGGATGCATGGGTTACCTAGTGTTGGGAGCTTCAATTACCTCTGGACATGACACCACCACCTGTTAGGGGGGCAATACCACTGTGCAACTAGATCATAGGGGCGCCACATAAAACATCCTCAAAAAATTAAAAGGGGCTTTGTCTGCCTGGAGAAAGAAAAGTTCAATCTCCAGAAGAGACAAGCCTTCCTTATCATAATATCTATTAATCTGTGGAATAGTCTACCTCAGGAGATGATCACAATAGTAACTGTTGAAATTTTTAAATAAGGACTTAGATACTTTTTAAGAATACGGTAAATTAACTAAAAATTATGTCAATTTTTAAAGGTATTTTCTGAATGTTTAGTCCAATGGATGCACAATTCGGATCAGGAGGGAAGATTAGTTCTTCTGGATTGGACCAGATCATGCATTGTAACCCTTTCCTTTATCCATTCATATTCGTTGGTTGTACTTGATTGACATTTGCCTTTTGTATTACTATGTAAATATGATAGGTGCATTAGTAGTAGGCAATTACTGATAGTTCTAACTAGTACCTAGTAATATTTGATTAATGCTAATAGAAGCTGGAAATCACTAACATGTGGCATTAGCAGCCGGTAATCTGATGGCACTAATAGCTGGTGATCACTGATGAGTGGCACTAGCAGCTGATAATTACTAATTGGTATCACTAGTAGCTGGTAATTAAATAGGAGTTGCACAAGTAGTTGGAAATTAATAATTGGTGACACTAGTAGCTTTTAATTACTGATAGATGGCACTAAATGTTGGTAAATACTAATATGTGGCACCAATAACTAGTATCTACTTACATAATCTTGAAGTCCTGTCTGGTATCCACTTCAAGCGTCATGATGTCAAGACATCATGAGCTGTGGCAGCCATATTTGCACACCCAAGTGATGGGTGTGCAAATACGGCGCCCACTGGCCCATTGTGCGCTATTGCCAGCAGTGCTGCAGCGGCTTGCACCCAATGCCATCTGCAACCACCGAGACACTTTGCCGCTGCAGAGACCCAACGCACCATGCCGCTCCATCCCTGTTGCAGCTAACCGACATGCCTTGCCGTATGAGTAACTGTGCATGCGGTGGCCATCTTTGAGCACCCGAGTGTGTCCAAAGAGACAGATAAAGTAAAGAGGGGCAGGGACAGATGTGTACAGGGGGCAGAGACAGACAGCAAACAGTGAGGCAGAGACAGACAGAGCACCGATGGCAGAGACAGACAGAGCACAGGGGGGCAGAGACAGACGGAGCACAGGGGGTAGGGACAGACAGAGCACAGGGGGGTAGAGACAGACAGAGCACAGGGGGGCAGAGACACACGGAGCACAGGGGGCAGACACAGATGGAGCACAGGGGGGCAGAGACAGATGGAGCACGGGGGAGCAGAGGCAGCGCATGGGGGGGGCAGAGACAAAGCACAGGGGAGTAGTGCACAGGCAAATGGGTGGAGCACGTGGGGGCGAGAGAACGCACATGGTGAGACAGCTCAAAGGAGAAAACATGAGGGGAGAGAGACAGCATTCAGGGGGATACAGCTTAAAGGAGAGAGCACACTAGGAGAGAAGACAGCACATGGGGAGAGAGACTGCACACAGAGGGGAGAGCGCATAGGTGGAAGAGAGCTCAAAGGAGAGAGCACATGAGGGGAGAAGACAGCAAAGGGGAGAGAGAGCAGACAGAGGGGGAGACAGATCAAAGGAGAGAGCAGATGGGAGAGAGACAGTGCACAGGGAGGGAGACAGGTCAAAGGAGAGAGCACAGAGGGGAGAAGACAGCACACAGTGGGAGATAGAGAACGGACAAGAAGGAAGAGCACACAGGAAGAGATGGCACCCATCTAGTTCACAGATAAGTATCATTAGTAGCTGAAAACCACTGACAGATCTCATTAGGGATTGGACATCAATAGGTAGCATTACATGCTAATGATCACTAATTAGTGGCACAAGTATAAACAGTGACATGCAAAAGTTTGGGCACTCTGGTCAAAATTATTATTATCGTGAACAGTTAAGCAACTTGAAGATGAAATGATCTCTAAAAGACATAAAGTTCAAAGTTTCCTTTGAATTTTAGGAAAAAATATTTACACAGAAAACAATGGAGGCTTTGTTTAAGGCCCTCAGGCAAGAACTCCAAGCTGATCTTAAAAGAATGATAGCTGAGTTTAAGGCAGAGATCAGGGGAGAATTACAGGATCTAGAATAGATCATCTGGAGCAGAAGCTGGCAGAACTTACTAAATCTCATAATGAACTAATAGATGCTAATGAGGCTTTAGAAAAGAAGGTTTCTCAAATCCACAACAAAACCCTGTTTTTTGAGGACGGATCCAGAAGGAATAATATTCACATTAGAGGGATTGATGAATATACTCCTGACAATGATTTGCCAAGTCTTCTGCAAAGCTTCATACACACGGTGATCCCTTCTGCAGACAGCAAGGACTTAATTGTGGATAGAATACACAGGATTCCAAAACCAAAAGGCCTCAACCCAGATTTACCACGAGATGTTATTGCCCACATTCATTTCTATACAATAAAGGAGACTTTTATGGCTGGCCTAAGGAAAAGGACAAAATTTCCAGATAACTTGAGAAAAAGTAAGGACCCAGTAGTGACCATGTTAGGGGCAGACTACTCAGAAGACATTATAAATAAACCAGAAGAACAGGAGTTCTATTGCCCATATAACTTACATGTAATTTACTGTCCACACTCGTGTATATTGCAAATATAACAAATTATTAAATGCAGAGGATACAGCAATTAAACGTGTCATAAATAAAGTTTGACAAGGATTTAAGGTAGAGGAGGGAGACAGATGACAAATAGGCAGAAAACGGATGACCAGTAAGTGGTCCAAGGGGTAGTTAACGTGCCAGTGCTTTAAGATGCATAGACTGAGGTAGAAAAGGTGCAAACAGCTCCACAGATCTGATCAAACACCCTAGTCTGAGTCTGTAAGTAAAAAGCACATTATCAGTTACTTACCCATGAACTTGGTGAGGAAGGTCTTCCTAAACTGTCTATAGGTCTAGTAGCCTCGACACGTGTTTCGCGTCGGCTGCTTCAGGGGCCCACCAAAATAACTTGGCCCACCTGAAGGTTTTCCCTGACTTGTTGGCTGGTACTCTAGCTCAGTGGAGGGAGTATATACCGTATACTACAGCCCTCAGAGAACAAGGAATACAGTACCATTGGGGGTTCCTCACAAAATTGAAAGTCTTAAAGTACAATTCCATATTTGTCTGCACATCCCCGGAAAAGGCGAGAGATTTATTGATAAAATGGAAGATTCAGCCTATATAACCGAATTTGTTTCCCTGTCCATCCTCCCCATGTTTGTCACTCATTTTGGAGCAATGGTTTCACATAAAGCAGTATATACCGTAGTATTAACAATGCATATTAAGGTTATATCTATAAATGCCAATGGTATGAACTCCCAGGTAAAAGATCCATCTTCTGGAAGAAGGTTTGTTAAGAAACTGCTGATGTAATTTGTGTTCAAGAAACGCACTTGTTGGCGCAGGACAATACTTGGCTAAAGAACTTTTGATATTCACATCAGTTTTTTGCAAACAAGACTAAAAGAGCTGGAGTGGCTATTTTTATAAGAGACTACCGTATATACTCGCGTATAAGCTGAGTTTTTCAGCCCAAAAATTGGGCTGAAAAGTCTCCCCCTCGGCTTATACACGGGTCAATACGGTAGGCTGCGTGGTGGGGGCTGTGTCCGGGGTTGGGGAGGTTGGGGGAGGCGGGGGGAGGCTGCTGAATGAGCGCCCCATCACGTGGGGCCGCTCATTATATATGCACTGCTTCCCCCTGTCAATCAGCGGCAGGGGGAAGCAGTGCATATCTAAATATATGTCCCCAAATGCTGGCACTTGCCCCCCTGCTTGTAAGGCCTCCCCCCGGCTGCTTTTATTACCATCCTTGGTATTTTGAATCGCGCAGGTCCCTCCGTGCTCCCGTCCTCCATAGCATCCGGGGTCATGTGACCGGCCGGTCACATGACGTCATCGCTACGCGACGGCCGGGGACCCCGGATGCAGCTGACGCCGGCAGCACGAAGGACGGGAGCACGGAGGGACCTGCGCGCACGATGCAGAATACCAGGGATGGTAAGTTAAGCAGCCGGGGGAGGGGCCTTACAAGCAGGGGGGCAAGTGCCAGCATTTGGGGCTGCCTGTATACACCTCTTGGGCTGCCTGTGTACACCTCTTGGGCTGCCTGTATATACCACCACTGGGGCTGCTGTATACACCACTGGGGCTGCCTGTGTATACCACCACTGGGGCTGCTGTATACACCACTGGGGCTGCCTGTGTATACCACCACTGGGGCTGCCTGTATACACCTCTGGGGCTGCCTGTATATACCACCACTGGGGCTGCCTGTATACACCTCTGGGGCTGCCTGTATACACCTTTGGGGCTGCCTATATATACCACCACTGGGGCTGCCTGTATACACCTCTGGGGCTGCCTGTATATACCACCACTGGGGCTGCCTGTATACACCTCTGGGGCTGCCTGTATATACCACCACTGGGGCTGCCTGTATACACCTCTGGGGCTGCCTGTATATACCACCACTGGGGCTGCCTGTATATACCACCACTGGGGCTGCTGTATATACCTCTGGGGAGGCTGCTGTATACACCACTGGGGAGGCTGCTGTATACACCGCTTGGGCCTGTATATACCACTGGGGAGGCTGCTGTAATACTGCTGGGGCCTGTATACACCACTGGGGAGGCTGCTGTATACTACCACTGGGGAGGCCTGCATACCACTGGGGAGGCTGCTGTATACTACCACTGGGGAGGCTGCTGTATACTACCACTGGGGAGGCCTGTATACCACTGGGGAGGCTGCTGTATACTACCACTGGGGAGGCCTGTATACCTGTGCTGGGGTCCACCCTCGGCTTATACACGAGTCAATAGGTTTTCCCAGGTTTTGGGGGCAAAAGTAGGGGGTCGGCTTATACACGGGTCGGCTTATACACGAGTATATACGGTACTTAGCCTTTAAATTGTATGACACTGCTATTGATCCAGAGGGGAGGTTTATTTTCCTTGATTGTTCTTTAAACAACACTAGGTACACGATTGTATCTCTATATGGCCCAAATACACACCAGTTTTCATTTATCAGACAAACACTTAAGAGAGTACAGGTGTTCTCCAAAGGGTTTAAAATTGTCTGTGGAGATTTCAACCTCCCCATGTCCGCCGTGATATATTGTTCAAACAGACGTACTGCTAGAGGAGAGATAAAATCACTGGTTTCAGAATATAACTTGCATGACAACTGAAGATATCTCCACAGCTTAGAGAGATTACTCCCATTTCTCCCCTAGATTTAATTCCTATAGCAGGATAGATTATATTTTTGTGGATGATAGAATTCTAGGTTGTGCGCTTGAGGCAACGATAGGTGTGATCTCGTGGTCTGATCATGCTCCCTATCTCACTCACCATATCTGATAGGGACTCTTCTGTCAAAGCTAATAGGTGGCGTTTAAATGATTTTTTACTGACCAACAAACAAAACATTAAATTAATAGAGACCAAATTAAAGGACCTCTTTGACATAAATGATAACTCCACCTCAGACGAAGTGGTGTGGTCAGCCCACAAGGCATACATGAGAGATATTTTTATTAAGATGGCTGCAGTAGAAAAGAAAAGAAGAGAGGCAGCAGTGTCAAACCTATTAACTCAAATTAATAATCTGGAACAAATCAACAAGAAAAACCCCACCCCACAGTTGTCCCAAAAAATAACAGAACATAGCATAAGGCTGCTTGCTCTACTTTTATTCCAATACCAAAAAGCACTTAAAAAGTCCAAAACAAAATATTATGCAATGGGAGATAGAGCAGGGAAGATTTTAGCCAGGAGAATAAAAAAAAAGGGAGATAAGAAACAGGATTGCATACTTGAATAAACCTGATGGGACTAAAGTACTAAATCTGATCGACATAGCTAAAGAATTTAGGCGATTCTATTATTCACTGTACAACCTAAAAGAAGATCCTCATACAGCCCAGCCTAACCCACAAGAAATTGGTAACTTCCTAGAAAAAATCTCACTCCCCAAAGTATCAGTAGCTCAGCTAAGTGATCTAAATACTCCCATATCTATCATTGAAATAGAACAAATAATTAGTTCTACTAAAAAGTCCTCTGCTCCAGGCCCAGATGGTTTTTCTAACACCTACTATCATTGTTTCGTCAAAACTTTAGCTCCTTACCTCCTAAAAACTTTCAATTTTTGGAAATGTAGCTCTTCAATAAGCTATGAAAACCTTGAGGCAGTAATCACAACCATTTCTAAACCTGAGAAACCCAGAACACGCCTGGCAATTTTAGGCCTATTTCCTTAATAAACTGTGACCTAAAAATATTCTCTAAAATCCTTGCAGCCAGAATAATGTCTGTCCTTCCCTCTCTGATAGCACCTGACCAGGTTGGATTTGTCCCTGGGAGACAAGCCAAGGACGGCGCTAGAAGAGAAATAGATTTGTTGGAGATAATGGAGACTAATAAACTCCTCCCCGGTGTACTGCTGTCTCTTGATGCCGAGAAGGCATTTGACAGAGTGCACTGGGCTTATATGAGTGAGGTTCTGGATAAGTTTGGTTTTCTTGGAGATATTAAAAAGGCTATATTGGCCCTATACTCTAATCCAAAAGCGGTGGTGAGTGCGTCTGGCTTCACCTCAGACAGATTTATGATAACTAATGGCACCTGGCAGGTCTGCCCTCTCTCGCCGGTTATTTTTGCTTTGTTAATGGAGCTGATAGTAGAGGCTCTTAGAACTAATCCAAACATACATGGAGTCCATGTGGGATATACAGACCATGTGGTGGGATTGTATGCAGACGATGTGATATTATCTCTCACCGGCGTGGCGGGGTCCCTGGTGGGTGTCATGGACACCCTGGCTGAATTCTCCAGAATATCATATTACAAATTAAATGCCGCAAAGTCTATCATATTCCCCATAAATATTACACCTTTGGTAAAGAATAGAATACTAGAGCATTTTCCCTATAAGTGGGAGGAAGCGGAATTTACATATCTGGGAAGTAAAATTACAAAATTTGTAAATCTAATGAAGTTGAACTGCGAATCACTGATTTTGGAAGTTTGTGGGGACTTGGAAAGGCAGACCCCTCTCCCATTGTCCTGGGTTGCCAGAATACAAATTGTTAAAGTGATGTTGCCGCCTAAGGTTACCTACTTATTCAGATGTCTCCCTCTCAATTTCCCATCTAGATGGATAGGGCTCCTACAATCCCTCACTTGGTAAGTTTATTTGGAAAAACAAAAAAACAAGAGTGGCGGTCAAGGCTCTACATTTCCAATATTCTCGTGGTGTAATGGGTATACCAAACTTATCTTTGTACCACAAGGCGGCCATACTCGAGGCCGCAAAGGATTGGTGGCCTGGGGAATGGGGATCTTAATTATAGATAGCACCAAATACAAAAACAGTTTGCTCCCCACAGGTCTACTAGACTTTTGCTAGAGATCGAGCTACTGAAGCCCCTGATTTTCCCTTACATACAATGTCCTTGTTGATTTCTTTTTGGAATAACCTTGATAGAACACTGACAAAATTCCTATTTAAATTTCTGAAAAAGCGATCAAGGCCCACATCTCTGGGTTGTCTCTAGATCTGTTGGTGAAATCAGGTGTAAGCATGCCTGACAAACTCTTAGATGGCCCTGTATTCCCCTCCTTTGCAGATTTGTCCCAACTTTACAAGATTCCCAAAAGTCCTTTTATCAGTATCTCCAAATTCGTCATTTATTAAGTCATATACATTTCCAGCTTGGTGGAGCCCTGACCCATCAGACATGATGCAGAAATACTTTAAAGTAGAATACCCCCTTGAACAAGGATTGTCTCTGTTCTATACGACTCTTAATTCGCCAGCAGAGTCAGTCAAACTCCCTTATATGAATGTCTGGGAGGAGGTACTTTCTTTCTCATACACCTCCGAACACTGGTGGACTGCAGTCACATTTACTCAAAGACACTCCTCCTGCATTAATCATCTAGAACAACTAAAGAAATACATATGAACTGGTATCTGACCCCTTATAAAATCTCCAAATTTAACAAATCATATTCCCCATTATGCTGGAAGGGATGTGGTAAAAAAGGGGACCTGGGCCCCAAGATAGGAGAATTCTGGATTTGAGTGGCAAATGTAATCAGGACCCTGATAGGGGCCCCTCTGGAGTTAAAGGGAAACCTGGCAGTCCTAAATATTGGGTTAGATCTTCTTCCCCCAAACTTAGTTCCAGTAAAAACCCATGTATTGATAGCGGCCTGTCAGAGCTTGGCAAGGCACTGGAAGGAAGCTTCTACTCCCACACAAGAGGAACTCATTGGTAGGATAAAGTATCATTATCTACATGAATGTTGTTTGGTTCACTGGATAAAGTATAAAGAACAGGTCAGTCGCCGGTGGGAGATTTGGGAGACTTCTGGATTGGCGATAACTCACACTTAGGATGGCTTTAATATTTTTCCTGGTTGATTCTGGTCTTCTGATAATTAGATTGGTATACAGAAATGTTTAAAACAACGCTCCTAAAGCTTATCCACCCCCCTACCCACTATACATTAATTTACCTTTTGTGTCCAATCCTGGCAGCAATTTCGCTTCTGTGTGGTCCCTTATTTCCCTCCCTTCTCCTATAATATCCAGTTTGGAATTGGTTTACACTGGTGGTGATTATTTGGACATGACTGTTATTTGATATAATGTGTAAATATGTTATATCTGTTGTTATAAGATTTATTTGAATAAAAAATGTATTATTTAAAAAAAAATAACTGCAAATTAATTCTGTAAAAATCATACAATGTGATTTTCTGGAATTTTTTTATGAATCTTTCCCTGTTGAAGTATACCTATGATAAAAAGTACAGACCTCTCCATACTTTGTAGGTGGGAGAACTTGCAAAATCAGAAGTGTATGAAATGCTAATTTTCTCCACTATATGTTTCCATCCAAAATTTGTTGAAATTTCACTGATTCTATTCTTCCTCCTACCTATTAAATGTTCCTCGTGCCATCTGATGCAACAGAACCCCAAAGCATGAATGATCCACCCCAATGCTTAGTGGTTGGCGAGTTGTTCTTTTCATGAAATTCTGTGCCATTTTTCCTCCACACATAATTTTGATCATTGTGACCATTCTATTTTAAACTCATTGGTCCACAGGACTTGTTTACAAAATGCATTAGACTTGTTTAGATGGTCTTTTGCATACTTCTGATGCTGAATTTTATGGTGAGGATGCAGGAGACGTATTCTTCTGATAACTCCTCCTTGAAGGTCATATATGTGAGGTGTCTCTGAAGAGTAATACATTGTACCACAACTCTATAGTCTGATAAATCTTCCTGAAGGTCTTTTGCAGCTAAGCGGGGGTTCTGATTTTCCTCTCTATCAATCCCATGAGCAGCTCTCCCTGAAATTTGCTTGGTCTTCCAGACCTTATCTTGACCTCCACTGTTCCTGTTTAACTGCCATTTCTAAAATATATTTTGAACTGAGGAAGGGTAATTTGAAAAGGCTTTGCTATCTTCTTATAGTGTTCTGCTTTGTGGGCCTCCACCATTTTCATTTAAAAAGTGCTAGGTAGCTGCTAAGAGCAACCCATGGCTGCTGTTTTAGGCACAAGGTTAGAGGAGGCTGCATTTTTATAAAGCTGTGAAGTATGTATCACCTGGACTTTCCTAACAATGAAGTGAACAAGGCATAACCCTAAAAGACTAATTAAGGTCGGAAACCTTGGTCAAAATTATCAGATGACACAAGTCTAAAAGGGTGCACAAACTTTTGAATTGGCCCAAATGAAAAAGAGGATTTTTTTTGCCTGAAATACAAAAGAAATGTGTCATCTTTAAAGTGAACCTGTCAGGTGGTTTATGCCTCCCCAGCTATCACTGTCTGTGGCTGTAGCTTCATAATACTATTCTAATCATCCCTGTCTGAGCTCAGAGCGTAATGTGAAAGGTGAAAAAAAAGCATTTATACACTTCCATTTCCTTATGTAATGAGGCAGTCAGTCCCCAGCTTGGAGGACGGGGACTGTTTGGCAGGTTAATAGTTAACATTTCAGCCTTGTGCTAGAACATGTTGGGAGACCTGATGTGATGTCACAACCATGTGACTACAATAGGTGGAGCTAAGTTCTCATAGAACATAATACGTTTGCTGGCTTAGCTCCGCTCACTATGGTCACATGATCGTTACATAACACAGGTCCTTTAGCTATCCAAGTTAAAAGTGAGTTAACTATTATCCTGCCAGACAGTCCCCCTCCTCCAAGGTAGGGACTGAAAGGTAAGTGTAGAAATGCTTTTTTTTCACCTTTCACATTATACTCTGAGCTCAGACAGGGATTATTAGACTGGTATTATAAAGCTGCAGCTACAGACCAAGTGATAGCTGGAGGGGCATAAACCACCTGACAGGTTCCCTTTAACCTTATGCCTTTTATGGATAATTTCATCTTCAACTTAACTGTTCGCAATAACAGTAATTTTGAACAGGGAAGGCCAAACTTTTGCATGCCACTGTAATTATCAATGGTGAGTGCCATCAGTAGCTTGCAATACCTAAAAGATGGCATTAAAGGAAAACTTTCAGGTCAAATCCAAATGTAACTGCCATCATTTTCCTATTCCTCACTCTAAACACTCTCTATTCATGTATTTAATTTATATTCCCCTCCTATCTTCTGTAAACCTCAAATAAAGAGATTCATTCTATCTGTCACTCACAGTGAATGATCTACTTAGTTCTCTGCTGTCCACTCCTCATAGGATGAATATTCATGTGACATACTCACACCACATCACTGTACAGGACATCACTGGTAGGGGCTGTATTCTTCTCTCTGATCTCTGTGTTTGCAGCCAAGAAAGAGGTGAAATACAACACAGAAACTGTCACAGCAGGGATTCCTGCTTACAGAAACAGATGGAGTCTAGAAAAGGCAGATCAGCAATAGCTCTCTCACTCCTTGTCTTCTTCAGAACAGAAGCTACTGAAACCTGAAAATGCACTGTTAGCAAAGGGAGGAGAGAGGAGAGAGCTGCTGAGAGGGAGTGCATAATTACATGACAGTTTATACAGCACAGGACTATTCATGTTTGGTTATAAAAGAGAGGATTAATCCAGGAGCTTACTGCAGGGTCTTACAATGCTGATAACATGGAAATTACAAATGGTACAATAAAGGTTTGCCCAGGCACTATTCAAAGGTAATATTACACTGAAAAATGACCTGACAGTGTCCCTTTAATAGTTGGTAATCACTGATAGTTGACACTAGTAGCTGTTAATTATTGATAGCTGGCACAGTGATTCACTCAGCGATGTCTATAGTAGCTGGTGATCACTTTAGGTTGCATAGAAGTGTATCATCTCTGATAGCAGGTACAAGCAGCTGGTAATTACTGATAAGTGGCACTTATAGCTAATAATCACTTCTAAATGGTGCTAGTAGATGGCAATCCCTGACAAGGGGCACTAACAGTTGCTAATTACTGATAAGTGGCATTAGGAGATGTCAATCACTAACAGGGGCATTAGGAGCTGGTAATTACTGATAGGTGGCACCTATAGCTGGTAATCACTGGTAAGTGCATTTACTGGCTAGAGGTGTAAAGAGATGTGGGAGTGCATTCCCCCCCCTCCCCCTTACTATAAAGACTACTCTGTACACCTGGGAATTGTAGTAGAAGCATAAATGTGTATATTACGTTAGTCTAACCGTGTATTGGTGGCCCTCTAGAGACCAGGGTGAAGACTGCTCCCCTGTTATTCAGGAGTTAATAATGACAGTTACTGGTGCTCTTGGTGAATGGGGCTTAGTCTATAAAATGGAGCTGACATGGTAATAAGGCCGGAGAGTCCCCCAATAGGAGAGAAAGGATTCACAGGTACTTTGGACAATGTACTAATTTGGCCTTTGCCACTGATCAATGTGGTTGAAGTACATAAGAAAAGGTGTAGAGCTGGAGGAAAGGGTCGATACTGTCCTGGCAACGGGTAAGTGGTGTACTAAGAAGCAACCCATATTGCTTATACAAGCAGGCCCCTACGGGAAGTACAGGGTTGGAGCTAGTGAGGACTCAAGGAACAGTGACCCTAATTCTGGATCTAGCGGGTGTAAGCCTGAAGATACTGAAACGTGGGAACAGTCTGCACCAAAGAGAAAAAAATGTAAATATTCCAAAGACTGTAATGTTTAAGGATTGTGTCTGTGTTTTACGAGACCTTTTGAGTAAGGAACTCTTGTTTGATTGACTCTTTTGGTACTTTGGGTATAAAAAACAACAATTTTTCAATCGAGTGAATGGTCAGGGTGCGTGATGCTGCAGGCCTGACGGGTCCGCTCCACGGCCTGGGCCCAGACTTGAGTCGGACTACCTGGCTCCCAGACCATAGACCCCTTGACAGAGGTAACTGATCAGTGATTCACGATAACTGCAATTAATAGTTGGTGATAACTAAAAGTTGGCTAACATTTGATGGTACTAATAGCTACTAGTGATGAGCGAGTACTAAAATGCTCGGGTGCTCGAAGCTCGGGCCGAGCATCCCGAGATACTCGTGTACTCGGCCCGAGTAACGAGCCCAATGTTATCCTATGGGAGACACGAGTATTTTTATGAAATGACTGCCGGCTGCCTGGAAAAACCCTAAAAATGTCACAAAAGTCTCAGAAGAGTGCTGAAATGACATGGCAACACCATGGGGAAGACCCCTGGAAGCATTTCTCACTCAAAAGTCACAGCTCTGAACAATGTTGTCCGAGTTTCACGCCAGTGTCCAGAAAACCTTCCAAAATTACACCAAAATGAATATTTAGGGTGGAAATGTTAAGGGCACATACCCAATAGTGAGATACAGCTGGTGTATGTCACTTTTTGTGATTACATAAAAGATTTTACGTGAAAACATTGTGCGACACTCCGATGACCCTGACAAGAGACGTACATGAAGCCCTGTCTACAAATAAAGTGCCCATTTTGAGGAACTGGGTCTATTGTAGTATCTTCCTTTGCAAGGGCAGTCAAAGATTGGGAGGTTCACCAATGCCCCTGGATACAGAGATGCAGGATGGCCTGTAAACAAGAACTGGGTGTATTGTAGTATAGCCCTTTGGTCAGGGCAGCCAAAAATTGGGAGGCTCCTCTTTGTCCCTGGATGGAGACATGCAGGAGGGCCTGTTAAGAAGAACTGGGTGTATTGTAGTATAGCCCTTTGGTCAGGGCAGCCAAAAATTGGGAGGTTCAACAATGACCCATGCATACAGACATGTAGTAGGGCCTGTAACCCTCAAGTGGGTGTATTGTAGTATAGCCCTTAGGTCAGGGCAGCCAAAAATTGTGAGGCTCCTCTTTGTCCCTGGATGGAGACGTGCAGGAGGGCCTGTTAAGAAGAACTGGGTGTATTGTAGTATAGCCCTTAGGTCAGGGCAGCCAAAAATTGTGAGGCTCCTCTTTGTCCCTGGATGGAGACGTGCAGGAGGGCCTGTTAAGAAGAACTGGGTGTATTGTAGTAGAGCCCTTTGGTCAGGGCAGCCAAAAATTGGGAGGTTCAACAATGACCCATGCTTACAGACATGTAGTAGGGCCTGTAACCCTCAAGTGGGTGTATTGTAGTATAGCCCTTAGGTCAGGGCAGCCAAAAATTGTGAGGCTCCTCTTTGTCCCTGGATGGAGACGTGCAGGAGGGCCTATTAAGAAGAACTGGGTGTATTGTAGTAGAGCCCTTTGGTCAGGGCAGCCAAAAATTGGGAGGTTCAACAATGACCCATGCATACAGACATGTAGTAGGGCCTGTAACCCTCAAGTGGGTGTATTGTAGTATAGCCCTTAGGTCAGGGCAGCCAAAAATTGTGAGGCTCCTCTTTGTCCCTGGATGGAGACGTGCAGGAGGGCCTGTTAAGAAGAACTGGGTGTATTGTAGTAGAGCCCTTTGGTCAGGGCAGCCAAAAATTGGGAGGTTCAACAATGACCCATGCATACAGACATGTAGTAGGGCCTGTAACCCTCAAGTGGGTGTATTGTAGTATAGCCCTTAGGTCAGGGCAGCCAAAAATTGTGAGGCTCCTCTTTGTCCCTGGATGGAGACGTGCAGGAGGGCCTGTTAAGAAGAACTGGGTGTATTGTAGTATAGCCCTTAGGTCAGGGCAGCCAAAAATTGTGAGGCTCCTCTTTGTCCCTGGATGGAGACATGCAGGAGGGCCTGTTAAGAAGAACTGGGTGTATTGTAGTAGAGCCCTTTGGTCAGGGCAGCCAAAAATTGGGAGATTCAACAATGACCCATGCTTACAGACATGTAGTAGGGCCTGTAACCCTCAAGTGGGTGTATTGTAGTATAGCCCTTAGGTCAGGGCAGCCAAAAATTGTGAGGCTCCTCTTTGTCCCTGGATGGAGACGTGCAGGAGGGCCTGTTAAGAAGAACTGGGTGTATTGTAGTAGAGCCCTTAGGTCAGGGCAGCCAAAAATTGGGAGGTTCAACAATGACCCATGCATACAGACATGTAGTAGGGCCTGTAACCCTCAAGTGGGTGTATTGTAGTATAGCCCTTAGGTCAGGGCAGCCAAAAATTGTGAGGCTCCTCTTTGTCCCTGGATGGAGACGTGCAGGAGGGCCTATTAAGAAGAACTGGGTGTATTGTAGTAGAGCCATTTGGTCAGGGCAGCCAAAAATTGGGAGGTTCAACAATGACCCATGCATACAGACATGTAGTAGGGCCTGTAACCCTCAAGTGGGTGTATTGTAGTATAGCCCTTAGGTCAGGGCAGCCAAAAATTGTGAGGCTCCTCTTTGTCCCTGGATGGAGACGTGCAGGAGGGCCTGTTAAGAAGAACTGGGTGTATTGTAGTACAGCCCTTAGGTCAGGGCAGCCAAAAATTGTGAGGCTCCTCTTTGTCCCTGGATGGAGACGTGCAGGAGGGCCTGTTAAGAAGAACTGGGTGTATTGCAGTAGAGCCCTTTGGTCAGGGCAGCCAAAAATTGGGAGGTTCAACAATCACCCATGCATACAGACATGTGGTAGGGCCTGTAACCCTCAAGTGGGTGTATTGTAGTATAGCCCTTAGGTCAGGGCAGCCAAAAATTGTGAGGTCCTCTTTGTCCCTGGATGGAGACGTGCAGGAGGGCCTGTTAAGAAGAACTGGGTGTATTGTAGTATAGCCCTTAGGTCAGGGCAGCCAAAAATTGTGAGGCTCCTCTTTGTCCCTGGATGGAGACGTGCAGGAGGGCCTGTTAAGAAGAACTGGGTGTATTGTAGTGTAGCCCTTTGGTCAGGGCAGCCAAAAATTGGGAGGTTCAACAATGACCCATGCATACAGACATGTAGTAGGGGCTGTAACCCTCAAGTGGGTGTATTGTAGTAGAGCCCTTTGGTCAGGGCAGCCAAAAATTGGGAGGTTCAACAATGACCCATGCATACAGACATGTAGTAGGGCCTGTAACCCTCAAGTGGGTGTATTTTTGTATAGCCCTTTGGTCAGGGCAGCCAAAAATTGGGAGATTCAACAATGACCCATGCTTACAGAGTTGTAGTAGGGCCTGTAACCCTCAAGTGGGTGTATTGTAGTATAGCCCTTAGGTCAGGGCAGCCAAAAATTGTGAGGCTCCTCTTTGTCCCTGGATGGAGACGTGCAGGAGGGCCTGTTAAGAAGAACTGGGTGTATTGTAGTAGAGCCCTTTGGTCAGGGCAGCCAAAAATTGGGAGGTTCAACAATGTCCCATGCATACAGACATGTAGTAGGGCCTGTAACCCTCAA
This sequence comes from Allobates femoralis, assembly GCA_033576535.1. Classification (NCBI taxonomy): domain Eukaryota; kingdom Metazoa; phylum Chordata; class Amphibia; order Anura; family Aromobatidae; genus Allobates; species Allobates femoralis. The sequence goes on from JARQOC010000001.1 coordinate 80,569,391, forward strand.
GTGGGTGTATTGTAGTATAGCCCTTAGGTCAGGGCAGCCAAAAATTGTGAGGCTCCTCTTTGTCCCTGGATGGAGACGTGCAGGAGGGCCTGTTAAGAAGAACTGGGTGTATTGTAGTAGAGCCCTTTGGTCAGGGCAGCCAAAAATTGGAAGGTCCATCAATGACTCATGCATACAGACATGTAGTAGGGCCTGTAACCCTCAAGTGGGTGTATTGTAGTATAGCCCTTTGGCCAGGGCAGCCAAAAATTGGGAGGCTCCTCATTGTCCCTGGATAGAGACGTGCAGGAGGGCCTGTAACCCTCAAGTGGGTGTATTGTAGTATAGCTCTTTGGCCAGGGCAGACAAAAATTGGGAGGTTCAACAATGACCCATGCTTACAGACATGTAGTAGGGCCTGTAACCCTCAAGTGGGTGTATTGTAGTATAGCCCTTTGGCCAGGGCAGACAAAAATTGGGAGGTTCAACAATGACCCATGCTTACAGACATGTAGTAGGGCCTGTAACCCTCAAGTGGGTGTATTGTAGTATAGCCCTTTGGCCAGGGCAGACAAAAATTGGGAGGTTCAACAATGACCCATGCTTACAGACTTGTAGTAGGGCCTGTAACCCTCAAGTGGGTGTATTGTAGTATAGCCCTTTGGTGAGGGCAGCCAAAAATTGGGAGGTTCAACAATGACCCATGCTTACAGACTTGTAGTAGGGCCTGTAACCCTCAAGTGGGTGTATTTTAGAATAGCCCTTTGATCAGGGCAGCCAAAAATTGGGAGGCTCCTCTTTGTCCCTGGATAGAGACGTGCTGGAGGGCCTCAAAACATTTTTCACATAGAAAAGATGAGGGTATCCTGTCTTTGTAATGCCCATTCAAAAAGAATGGGCGTAAAAATTTACCACTGTGGGTATACCTGAAACTACAGCCAAACTATTGTAACGGTCATCATGGTGCCACATGAGCAGAAGGAGGAGCAGTCCAGCGATTAGCCAAGGAATAGGAAGACAACGTGGTGGATGATCCAGTAGCTTACCCAACCTGGCAGGAGTATATGCAGAGCGAGGACAGCAGTGCACAGGGGGAGGGAGGCATAGCATCCCAACAGGCAGTACGAAGCAGGGTCGGGTACGCAGGCATAAGGCAGGCAACCGTTTCCCCGGAACAACAACACGACACAAGGTGCCTGTGCAAATGTTAGGTCTTCCTGAGTCTGGCAGTATTTTCAGTTGGCTCCAGATGACTCTAAAAAGGCCATTTGCAACACCTGCCATGCCAGCATCAGCAGGGGTACGAAAAGTAGCAGCCTGCCCACCACTAGCATGATCAGGCACATGACAGCCAAGTACACGACTTTGTGGAAACTACAACAGAGTCGAGAAGCGGTGCTTGCTGATGTCACTGCTACGTCTTTGCCTGTTGTGCGTGCGAGCCAATCCCCTGTCCATGCTGGCCGCGAACAAGCCTCCGTCCCTGCACCTGAAGTTGCCCACGTCCAAATTACACCACCATCAAGCACGTCCTTTTCCCAGCGCAGTGTTCAATTATCCATTCAGCAAACATTTGAACGCAAGCGCAAATACGCTGCCAACGCCCCACATGCCACAGTCCTGAATGATCACATTTCGCAACTCATTGCGCTACAAATGTTGCCTTTCCGGCAGGTGTAGACGGAAGCATTCCGCGACCTGATGCCGGCTGCTGTCCCACGTTACTCGGTCCCCAGCTGCCACTATTTCTCCAGATGTGCCGTCCCCGCATTGCATAACCACGTGTCCAACAGCATCACACGTGCCCTGAACAACGCTGTTTCAGCCAAAGTCCACCTAATAATAATAATACAGCTTTATTTATATAGCGCCAACATATTACGCAGCGCTTTACAATGTAGGGTTAGAGTACAGAAAATATAATACAGTAAGTAATTACAGTACAGAACAAATACAGTAGAATAATTGGATACAAAACAATAGGCATAGAATCAATGTAAAAAAGAAAATACAAAAAATAAAGCAAGAAATGAAGGTGACCCTGCTCAAAAGAGCTTACAATCTACAACGGGATAGGGGTTGCACAAGGTACAGGGGCTTATTGCACGGATGGTCCAGGCATCTTGAGGAAATGGGGCATAGAACTAAGCTTACATGGATGATCATTATACAGTCTGTGTAGACCTTTTTGGTTTGGTGGAGTTTGTAGAAGAGTAATGTCCAGAGGGATAGCCCACTATCTACAGTACAAAGGACTTCTATTAGGGAGTATGATAGGCCGCCTTAAAAAGATGATTTTTTAGGGATCGTCTGAAGCCATGCAAGTTGTGGATAGTCCTGATTTCTTTTGGTAAAGCATTCCAGAGGTTTGGTGCAGCTCTGGAGAAGTCTTGGAGCCGGTACTGGGAGGATCGGATTATTACCGATGTCAGTCGAAGGTCATTTGAGGAACGTAGAGCGCGAGTGGGGTGATAGACAGAGATGAGGGAGGAGAGGTAGGGGGGTGCTGCACTGTGAATAGCTTTGTGGGTGATAAGAAGCAATTTGAATTGGATGCTGGTTATACGGGCAGCCAGTGCAATGACTGGCACAGAGCAGAGGCATCTGAGTAACGATTGGCCAGATGGGTGATCCTGGCTGCTGCATTAAGGATGGACGGGAGAGGAGAAACTGTGGTGAGGAGGAGGCCGCTTAATAGAGAATTGCAATAGTCAAGGCGGTAATGGATTAGGGCCACGGTGAGGGTTTTTGTTGTTTACAGGGTGAGAAAGGGACGGACTCTGGAGATATTCTTCAAGTGTAAGTGACATGAGCGGACGAGACATTGTGTGTGGGAGAAGGAGAGATCGGTGTCAAACATAACACCCAGACAACGAGCCTGCTGCCTAGGCATTATCGTGGTGCCACAAACTGAGAGAGAGATGTCCGATTTAGGGAGGTTAGTGGATGGGTGGAGCAGAAGAAGTTCAGTTTTGGAAAGGTTTAGTTTCAAATAGAGAGTGGACATGATATTGGAAACTGGAGGTAGACAGTCATTGCTGTTCTTTAATACCGCAGGGGTAAGGTCAGGGAGTGTATAACCACAGACACGTGGACAAGTGCTTGTGGGCAAGGCCGCTACATCTCCTTGACAAAACACTGGGTTAATATTGTGGAGGCTCTGACACAGTCTGATCGAGGGACGGAACACGTCCTTCCCACACCAAGGATAGCAGGCCCTACCTCTGTCAGGGTTTCACCGACACTCTACAGCTCCGGAATGTCATACTCTTCAGCGTCCTCCTCCTCCTCCTACTCATCCTCATCCACTGTACCCTCCACACCAGTCCCAAGCTGGAAGCACTGCAGCACTGCCTCTGCAAAGCGGCAACAGGCTGTGCTGAAGCTAGTCTGCATAGGTGACAAACCCCACAATGCAGAAGAGGTGTGGACAGCTCTGAAACAGCAGGCAGATCACTGGCTCACACCTCTGAACCTAAAGCCAGGAAAGGTCGTGTGTGACAATGGACGGAACTTGGTGGCAGCTTTGAGGCGAGGCCAGCTGACGCATGTTCCATGCGTGGCCCACGTGCTCAACCTGGTGTTTCAGAGGTTTCTGAAGTCATACCCAGAGCTGTCTGAACTGCTGGTAAAAGTTCGCCGTCTGTCTGCACATTTTCGCAAGTCACCTGCTGCTTCAGCCGACCTTTGCGGATTTCAGCGCCGTTACCGTCTTACGGCCCACAGACTGCTGTGTGATGTCCCCACGCGTTGGAATTCAACTCTGCACATGTTGGTCAGGATATGTGAGCAGAAGAGGGCAGTTGTTGACTACCTGCATCACCTAAGCCGTCGGGAAAATGGTTCAAACTCCACACATAACACCTGAGGAGTGGAGATGGATGTCGGACCTATGTACCGTCCTCCAAAACTTTTAGGACTCCACCCAGATGGTGAGCTGCGATGACGCCATTATTAGCGTCACCATACCACTACTCTGCCTTCTAAAATGGTCTCTGCTGAAAAACAAAGAGGACGATATGGAGTAAAAAGGTATGATAAAATGAGCGCTAGGGACAGAAACAGGCACTGGGCTCTTATCGAATATTACCTTTCAAATTTATTGTGAACAGTAGATGTTATAGGTCTCCTCGCCACAACATGTTTCGACACTAAAGGTGTCTTTCTCAAGTGATCCACTTGAGAAAGACACCTTTAGTGTCGAAACATGTTGTGGCGAGGAGACCTATAACATCTACTGTTCACAATAAATTTGAAAGGTAATATTCGATAAGAGCCCAGTGCCTGTTTCTGTCCCTAGCGCTCATTTTATCATACCTTTTTACTCCATATCGTGCTCAAATCCTCCCTTTGGGGAGTGTGGTTTGAGAGCAGCTCTGGGACAGGATTTGGTCAACACAGAGGAGCTGCCCTTCCCTGGGCTCGTGATCTCTGGGAGAGACATTGAAGTTCCATAAGGAAAAGCTTCTCTACACGTAGCAACGGATTTATGCCTGCGGTTAATTCTCACCTCAAATCATCAACCTAGTTGTGCAGGGGGCACAACTAGAAAAGGTGAGTGACATATTAATATAACCCCTTGCTTCGGCTAATTTGCACAGTGTGGCGCAACAAATTTTTGGTTTTTCTTTTCCATATATCTGAAAAACAAAGAGGATGCATTGCAGGCCGAGCGCGATGACTTGGAGCAAGAAACAGTAGTGGGTGTGGGTGAAAACACAGAGTCCAGCCTCATCTCATCACAACGTGCAGTGGAGGACTATGACGGGGAGGAGGAGTATGGAGCAACTCTCTGGCCAAATTGAGGATATAACATGCACACCAGTGATACCCTCGATTCAGCGTGGCTGGGCAGAGGACAGGGAGATGAGGAGGAGGAGGAGGAGGAGGACAGCATGTTCAGTCATCGTGTTGGTCTGGTTACTAAAGTGATGGGTGTTAAGAGTCTGGCGCACATGGCTGACTTTATGGTAAGCTGCCTGCCTCGTGACCCTCGCGTTCAGAACATCTTGGCCGACAATCAGTACTGGTTGGCAACACTGTTAGACCCACGGTACAAGGAGAAATTAATGTCTGTCATTCCTGAGGCGGAGAGGTCAGCCAAAACGCAGTAGTTCCAGAAGGCCATAGTCACGGAAGTAGGCTAATCATTCCCCTCACAAAACGCTAGCGGCATAGGTGAGGAATCGGTGGACAACCAAGGCGTTCGGCCGAGAGGGGCACAAGTCAAATCCGCCAAAGGTAGGGGAACAGTCTTTACGAGGTGGGACAGTTTTCTTAGCCCTCACGTACCACAGCCCCTGAGGTGCGGGGTAGTGCCACAAGAAATGCTAAGTTTGGTCAGATGCTGAAGGAGTACCTTGCCGATCGAACAACTGTACTGCGAGATTCCTCTGTGCCTTACAATTATTGGGTCTCCAAGCTGGACACGTGGCATGAATTGGCTCTCTACGCCTTGGAAGTCCTGGCCTGCACTGCCGCTAGCATTTTGTCACAGCGTGTTTTCAGAGCTGCAGGTGGAATCATTACTGATAAACGCAACCGCCTGTCAACTGAAAATGCTGACAGGCTGACTGAGATCAAGATGAACAAGGGTTGGATTGGGCCAGACTTCACCACACCACCAACAAATGACAACTGAATTTAAATTTTGTAATGGGAATTTGCCATGTACCTCCACTGACCCATGGGTACACACTTCTGGACTTCCGAGTGTCCAAGTGTGGGATCAGTAATGTCCGTGGACGTGCACTCAGCCAGTTTGTAGGAAGGAGGATCAGGTTGGGAAATGTGCGGTGCAGTATCACGGCTACTGACAATTGACCGTGTGGAAGACAGGTTGTTTGTGGAGGTGCCAATCAGACTTGAAGCATTATCCGCTATCCAAGTAACAAGCTGTTGACACTAGTGTTGGTTCAAGAGCGTAGTACTGCAGCGGGCCCCAACAATTTGGGACAGGACGTGTGAGCGAGTAGATGTGCCACTTTATTGTTGCGAAATTAGTGCTTGCACACGACCTCGGCCTCTGCCTGCACCACCATCACGTTCACCTCCTTGTTCCTTGCCAACGCCCTTGCGCATTTTGCTTGTATACTGCGACAACAGTCACAGGAGAGGATTTTAGTCCCTAACCTGTATCAAGGTATGACGTACACCAGTCTGGTGACTGTTCAGATCACAAGAGATTAGGATTTTAGTTCCCTAACCTGTATCAAGGTAATCAAGGTATGACGTACAACAGTCTGGTGACTTGAATGGTTTTAGGAGAGGATTTTATTCCCTAACCTGTATCAAGGTATGACGTACAACAATCTGCTGACTTGAATGGTTTTAGGAGAGGATTTTAGTCCCTCACCTGTATCAAGGTATGACATACAACAGTCTGGTGACTGTAATGCTTTCAGGAGAGGATTTTAGTCCCTAACCTGTATCAAGGTATGACGTACAACAGTCTGGTGACTTGAATGGTTTTAGGAGAGGATTTTAGTTCCCTAACCTGTATAAACGTATGACGTACAACAGTGTGGTGACTGTTGAGATGCCAAGAGTTAGGATTTTAGTTCCCTAACCTGAATAAAGGTATGACTTACAACAGTGTGGTGACTGTTGAGATGACAAGAGTTAGGATTTTAGTTCCCTAACCTGTATGAACGTATGACGTACAACAGTGTGGTGACTGTTGAGATGACAAGAGGTAGGATTTTAGTTCCCTAACCTGTATGAACGTATGACGTACAACAGTGTGGTGACTGTTGAGATGACAAGAGTTAGGATTTTAGTTCCCTAACCTGTATAAACGTATGACGTACAACAGTGTGGTGACTGTTGAGATGACAAGAGTTAGGATTTTAGATCCCTAACTTGTAGAAACGTATGACGTACAACAGTGTGGTGACTGTTGAGATGACAAGAGTTAGGATTTTAGTTCCCTAACTTGTAGAAACCTATGACGCACAACAGTGTGGTGAAAGTTGAGATGACAAGAGTTAGGATTTTAGTTCCCTAACCTGTAGAAACGTATGACGGACAACAGTGTGGTGACTGTTGAGATGACAAGAGTTAGGATTTTAGTTCCCTAACTTGTAGAAACCTATGACGTACAACAGTGTGGTGACAGTTGAGATGACAAGAGTTAGGATTTTAGTTCCCTAACCTGTATGAACGTATGACGTACAACAGTGTGGTGACTGTTGAGATGACAAGAGTTAGGATTTTAGTTCCCTAACCTGTATGAACGTATGACGTACAACAGTGTGGTGACTGTTGAGATGACAAGAGTTAGGATTTTAGTTCCCTAACCTGTATAAAGGGTATGACGTACACCTGTCTGGTGACTGTTGAGATGACAAGAGTTAGGATTTTAGTTCCCTAACTTGTAGAAACTTATGACGTACAACAGTGTGGTGACTGTTGGAGATGCCAAGAGTTAGGATTTTAGTTCCCTAACTTGTAGAAACCTATGACGTACAACAGTGTGGTGACTGTTGAGATGACAAGAGTTAGGATTTTAGTTCCCTAACCTGTATGAACGTATGATGCACAACAGTGTGGTGACTGTTGAGATGACAAGAGTTAGGATTTTAGTTCCCTAACCTGTAGAAACGTATGACGTACAACAGTGTGGTGACTGTTGAGATGACAAGAGTTAGGATTTTAGTTCCCTAACTTGTAGAAACCTATGACGTACAACAGTGTGGTGACAGTTGAGATGACAAGAGTTAGGATTTTAGTTCCCTAACCTGTAGAAACGTAGTACGTACACCTGTCTGGTGACTGTAATGGTTTAAAGAGAGGATTTTAGTCCCTAACCTGTATTAAGGTAGTACGTACACCTGTCTGGTGACTGTTTTGATGACAAGAGTTAGGATTTTAGTTCCCTAACTTGTAGAAACTTATGACGTACAACAGTGTGGTGACTGTTGAGATGACAAGAGTTAGGATTTTAGTTCCCTAACTTGTAGAAACTATGACGTACAACAGTGTGGTGACAGTTGAGATGACAAGAGTTAGGATTTTAGTTCCCTAACCTGTAGAAACGTATGACGTACAACAGTGTGGTGACTGTTGAGATGACAAGAGTTAGGATTTTGTTCCCTAACTTGTACAAACTTATGACGTACAACAGTGTGGTGACTGTTGAGATGACAAGAGTTAGGATTTTAGTTCCCTAACTTGTAGAAACGTATGACGTACAACAGTGTGGTGACTGTTGAGATGACAATAGTTAGGATTTTAGTTCCCTAACCTGTAGAAACGTATGACGTACAACAGTGTGGTGACTGTAATGGTTTGAAGAGAGGATTTTAGTCCCTAACCTGTATCAAGGTAGTACGTACACCTGTCTGGTGACTGTTTTGATGACAAGAGTTAGGATTTTAGTTCCCTAACTTGTAGAAACTTATGACGTACAACAGTGTGGTGACTGTTGAGATGACAAGAGTTAGGATTTTAGTTCCCTAACTTGTAGAAACCTATGACGTACAACAGTGTGGTGACAGTTGAGATGACAAGAGTTAGGATTTTAGTTCCCTAACCTGTATAAAGGGTACGACGTACAACAGTGTGGTGACTGTTGAGATGACAAGAGTTAGGATTTTTGTTCCCTAACTTGTACAAACTTATGACGTACAACAGTGTGGTGACTGTTGAGATGCCAAGAGTTAGGATTTTAGTTCCCTAACCTGAATAAAGGTATGACTTACAACAGTGTGGTGACTGTTGAGATGACAAGAGTTAGGATTTTAGTTCCCTAACCTGTATGAACGTATGACGTACAACAGTGTGGTGACTGTTGAGATGACAAGAGTTAGGATTTTAGTTCCCTAACCTGTATGAACGTATGACGTACAACAGTGTGGTGACTGTTGAGATGACAAGAGTTAGGATTTTAGTTCCTAACCTGTATAAACGTATGACGTACAACAGTGTGGTGACTGTTGAGATGACAAGAGTTAGGATTTTAGTCCCCTAACCTGTAGAAACGTATGACGTACAACAGTGTGGTGACTGTTGAGATGACAAGAGTTAGGATTTTAGTTCCCTAACCTGTAGAAACGTATGACGTACAACAGTGTGGTGACTGTTGAGATGACAAGAGTTAGGATTTTTGTTCCCTAACTTGTACAAACTTATGACGTACAACAGTGTGGTGACTGTTGAGATGACAAGAGTTAGGATTTTAGTTCCCTAACCTGTATTAAGGTAGTACGTTCACCTGTCTGGTGACTGTAATGGTTTAAAGAGAGGATTTTAGTCCCTAACCTGTATTAAGGTAGTACGTACACCTGTCTGGTGACTGTTTTGATGACAAGAGTTAGGATTTTAGTTCCCTAACTTGTAGAAACTTATGACGTACAACAGTGTGGTGACTGTTGAGATGACAAGAGTTAGGATTTTAGTTCCCTAACTTGTAGAAACCTATGACGTACAACAGTGTGGTGACAGTTGAGATGACAAGAGTTAGGATTTTAGTTCCCTAACCTGTAGAAACGTATGACGTACAACAGTGTGGTGACTGTTGAGATGATAAGAGTTAGGATTTTTGTTCCCTAACTTGTACAAACTTATGACGTACAACAGTGTAGTGACTGTTGAGATGACAAGAGTTAGGATTTTAGTTCCCTAACTTGTAGAAACGTATGACGTACAACAGTGTGGTGACTGTTGAGATGACAAGTATAGGATTTTAGTTCCCTGACCTGTAGAAACGTATGACGTACAACAGTGTGGTGACTGTAATGGTTTGAAGAGAGGATTTTAGTCCCTAACCTGTATTAAGGTAGTACGTACACCTGTCTGGTGACTGTTTTGATGACAAGAGTTAGGATTTTAGTTCCCTAACCTGTATTAAGGTAGTACGTACACCTGTCTGGTGACTGTAATGGTTTAAAGAGAGGATTTTAGTCCCTAACCTGTATTAAGGTAGTACGTACACCTGTCTGGTGACTGTTTTGATGACAAGAGTTAGGATTTTAGTTCCCTAACCTGTATTAAGGTAGTACGTACACCTGTCTGGTGACTGTAATGGTTTGAAGAAAGGATTTTAATCCCTAACCTGTATTAAGGTAGTACGTACACCTGTCTGCTGACTGTTTTGATGACAAGAGTTAGGATTTTAGTTCCCTAACCTGTATTAAGGTAGTACGTACACCTGTCTGGTGACTGTAATGGTTTGAAGAGAGTATTTTAATCCCTAACCTGTATTAAGGTAGTACGTACACCTGTCTGCTGACTGTTTTGATGACAAGAGTTAGGATTTTAGTTCCCTAACCTGTATTAAGGTAGTACGTACACCTATCTGGTGACTGTAATGGTTTGAAGAGAGGATTTTAATCCCTAACCTGTATTAAGGTAGTACGTACACCTGTCTGCTGACTGTTTTGATGACAAGAGTTAGGATTTTAGTTCCCTAACCTGTATTAAGGTAGTACGTACACCTGTCTGGTGACTGTAATGGTTTGAAGAGAGGATTTTAATCCCTAACCTGTATGAAGGTAGTACGTACACCTGTCTGCTGACTGTTTTGATGACAAGAGTTAGGATTTTAGTTCCCTAACCTGTATTAAGGAAGTACGTACACCTGTCTGGTGACTGTAATGGTTTGAAGAGAGAATTTTAGTCCCTAACCTGTATTAAGGTACTAAGTACAAGAGTGTGGTGACTCTAATGGTCACAGAAAAGCTTGGACTCCAATCTGTATCACCCTGCCTATATCCTCCTAGATTAGTCCTGAGAAGGACTGTTCTGGTCACTGGAAATCTTGGACTCCGATCTGGATCACCCTGCCTATGTCCTCCTAGATTAGTCCTGAGAAGGACTGTTGTGGTCAGCAGCAGTTTGCAGCCCTGATCCGGATCTACCTATGAGGGCCGCAAATCTGTCCCTAATCAGCAGCAGACACTCTCCCTACACTCACTGTGTGCCGAGCACAGCGCGCCGGGACTTATAAAGGCTCGGTGACGCTGTGCAGGCCGGCCAATCACTGCTATACCACAACTAACAGGGCTGTGGCATTGCAGTGGTCTGTCAGCCAATCCCTGCACGTGGGCTGGCTCTCAAAAGAGCGCCAACATGGAGAGATGACGACCACGAGCACAGCACGAGTATCGCGAGATTACTCGGTGCTCGGCGAGTCGCCCGAGTACAGTGATACTCGTGCGAGTAACGAGTAGTGCCGAGCATGTTCGCTCAACACTAATAGCTACTAAGAGTAATCACTGATTAGTGGCACTTACAGCAGGTGGTCACTGATATGTTGCACTGGGGACTGGTAATCAGTGATAGATTCCAGTAGTATCTGGTAATCACAGATAGGTACATGAGATTTCTAGAAATGTGGCATATCTTTTAGTTACAGGTAATGGAAATTTCCATTACCCCTGTAAGGCTGCTGTAAAATTACACTGCTTATAGCTGCTATCAGGAATACAAGTGCTGGACTGCAGCAAGAGGCTGTCACAGTGACTGGCAGCACATTATTGTGACAGCCTCCATATGGGCAGTTACTAGAATGTGGGATCATGCACATGATGACTGGATCAGCGATCACAGAGCAGAGGTAATGAAAGAAATGGATTTATCTGATTTTCTTCTTTTTAGGCCTATTATTGGAATCTCTTCATCTTGTAAATATTTGTAGTTCTATAGAATCATTTACATCACAAATTAGACATATATTTTTAAACATAACTATCTGTTCCTACACAGGTATCATCTGCCAGGTGCAATCCTTCCTCTTGTTTAACCTGCATCTATTATTTGATTAATATAAATGTACTAAAGATAGCAATGTCTAACATCCAGTGTCTCAATTGTTTAGGATTGGGCCATTTACCCTCACTCCTAGCCAGGCACATTTTCACATTTTTCGGACAGTGTGGTTTAAAAGGGTTGTGGCGATAACAATTGAATGTTTTAATTAAAGGGAACCTGTCAGCTACTTTATGCCCATCCCCCAGCTATCACTGTCTGTTCCTGCAGCTTCATACTACTATTCTAACTATCCCTCTCAGAGCAAATAATGTAATGTTAAAGGTGAAATAAAAACATTTCTACACTTATATTTTCTTCCATAAATGAGGCAGTGTGCAGACACCTAGTCACTCTGGCAGGTTAATAGTTAAAATTTCTGCTGAACGTCAGAAGATGCTGTGGGACCTTTGTGATGTCACAATTATGTGACTATAATACGAGGAGCTAAGTCTCCATAGCCTATAATGATTTTGCTTGCCTAGCTCCGCCCACTATGGTTACATGATCGGGACATCACAGAGGTCCTTTATACAGAGAAGTATTCAGCGAGTTAACTGTTAACCTGCCAGAGTGACTGAGGCCTCCAAGGTGTAGTCACTGCCTTATTTACATAAGAAAATATAAGTCTATAAATGCTATTTTTTCACCTTTAATATTACACTTTTAGCTTAGACAGGGATGATTAGAATAGTACTATAAAGCTGCAGCTACAGACAGTGATAGATATTTTTATAAATGTATCCCTGTGTAATGTATGTGTCTGACCATGCAGGAGCAGGTCAGATATAGCACAGCTCCTGGGCATGGGAGGAAGTAGGAAAGTATATAGACATTACATCTGGGGATCAAAGAATATAAGAGTATACAGATATTACAGCCGTGGATCACAGAATATAAGAATATACAGATTTTACAGCCGTGGATCACAGAATATAAGAGTATACAGACATTACAGCCGGGGATCACAGGATATAAGAGTATACAGACATTACAGCCGAGATCACAGAATATAAGAGCATACAGACATTACAGCTAGGGGGCACAGAATATAAGAGTATACAGACATTACAGCCGGGGATCACAGAATATAAGAGTATACAGACATTACAGCCGAGATCACAGAATATAAGAGTATACAGACATTACAGCCGAGATCACAGAATATAAGAGTATACAGACATTACAGCATGGGATCACAGTATATAAGAGTATACAGACATTACAGCCGGGGATCACAGAATATAAGAATATACAGAGATTACAGTGGGAGATGACAGAATATAAGAGTATACAGATATTACAGCTGGGGATCACAGAATATAAGAGTATACAGACATTACAGCCGGGGATCACAGAATATAAGAGTATACACATATTACAGCTGGGGATCACAGAATATAAGAGTATACAGACATTACAGCCGGGGATCCCAGAATATAAGAGTATACAGACATTACAGCGGGAGATGACACAATATAAGAGTATACACATATTACAGCTGAAGATCACAGAATATAAGAGTATACAGACATTACAGCTGGGATGACAGAATATAAGAGTATACAGGAATTACAGCTGGGATCCCAGAATATAAAAGTATACAGACATTACAGTGGGAGATGACAGAATATAAGAGTATATACATATTGCAGCTGGGGATCACAGAATTTAAGAGTATACAGACATTACAGCCGAGGATCACAGAATATAAGAGCATACAGACATTACAGCCAGGGATCCCAGAATATAAGAGTATACAGACATTACAGCGGGAGATGACAGAATATAAGAGTATACACATATTACAGCTGAGGATCACAGAATATAAGAGTATACAGACATTACAGCGGGAGATGACAGAATATAAGAGTATACATATATTACAGCTGGGGATCACAGAATATAAGAGTATACAGACATTACAGCCGGGAGATGACAGAATATAAGAGTATACAGACATTACAGCTGCAGGATGTGCACTTTATCAAAGCGCACAGGGAAAGCGCTGCAGACCACATTTTTCTGTGCACTATCCATAAGCGCAAATCCTGCAGCTTTGTGTGGGGACGCTGCTAAGGTAAACATCGCGTTTCTATGGGACCCCGCAGTTCCGGAAATGACACGTTCAGCATCATACCAGGAAGGCTGCAGAGAGGAGAGGCAGGCTGGGGAGCACGCAATTTGATTTCAATATCACGCCTATCAGGGCATGAAAAAGACAGGAGGCAGCGAGAGGGACTAAAGAGGACGCCCAGGGGGACTGGCAACGGTAGCCCCCTGATTCATTAACATACGCCCCAGTAAGTTATAAATACATTTTATTAAACAGTCACAGCTCACATTTAGTACAGAAAGGGATAGTTAGAGTAGTAATAGGAAGGTGCAGGGACAGGTAGTGATAGGCTGGGGGGCTTTACCTGGGTGACAGGTTCCCTTTAACACATCCAATTGTGGAACTTATTCTAATTCTAAGATCAATTAATTACCATAACATCTAGAATTGTTCATGGCACAACCCCTTGAAAAAGCTGTGACATTTTTTTCCTTCAGATATTTAGAGGGAACCAACCAGCAGGTTTTAGGGCTATAAAGTGAAGCCCCTACCTTACAGGCTCTGGGATACTGTGTGCAATCATACCTTTACTTCAGTGATTACATGTATGATTGCTGAGAAAGTGTTATCAAACATCAGAAAATTTGTGCGGCACATTAGTATAAGAGGGGCTGGGTTTCTTTGCTCTAAGCCAAACCCTCCCCCCTCCCTCTCTCCCTCCCTCCATCTCCCTGACTGTGATCATCAGAAGCAATAGAAGCCCCCTCCCTCCAGTCTCTGCATGTCCTAATTTTTCTCCTCTCACAGACCGGGACAGATCCCTGCTATTTTCATCACAGATTACAGATGACAGATCACAGATGACAATAGTGTGGATCTGTCCATGGAGCATGCTGGGAGTTGTAGTGTCAGTGGTTCAGGATCTGCAGATCTAGAGACACTGCAATCCCCAGCATGCTCCAACACACAGTCTGCACATCCAGAGATACTTCAACTCCCAGCAGATGCAGGAGATGGAGGAGACAGAGGGAGGGGGAGGGGGAAGTGATGAGTTGGGGCACACAGGACCTGCTTGGTAGAGTGAAAGGGAGTGAGAGGGGAGGGGGAGGGAGGGAGGGAGAGAGGGGAGGGGGGTGGGTTTGGTTTAGAGCATACAGAGGAGTAATAAAAATAAACCCAGCCTCTCTTATACTAATGTGCTGCACACTCCATCCCCTGCTGCACAGATTTCCTGATGTTTGATAACAGTTTTCTCTGCAATCATACATGTAATCATTGCAGTAAAGATATGATTGCACTCATTATCCCCGAGCTTGTAAGGTAGTGGCTTCACGTTATAGTCCTAAAACCTGCTGGTTTGTTCCCTTTGAGGAATTTTTGAGGGTTTTTTGGGGGGTTCATAGGGTTTCATTGATATGTCACTGGCATAGTCAGTCTGTTGTTTGGTTTTTTTTGCCGATACCGGGCGATATCGGAGGTGAAATAAAGGAAATAAGTGTCTGTTTCTGAGATTTTTTTCTTTTCTTATTTTATGACCACAGAATTATTAAACCACATTTAAAATTTTGTTCCCCAATCTGCAACTAATATTTTTATGTATTGGACAAGTTTTTTGTTACAAGGGAAGGACTAGTAATGGCAATATGGATTGACAGTGGCATTTATTCATTTACTAGTAAAAAGGACAGATGCAATTGCATCGGGAGCACGGTGAAATGAATTGTGTGTATACAGGTGGGTCAGTGGGTATCAGAGTATAGAGGCGGGTCAGTGGGTAGTAGAGCATCGAGGTGGCTCTGTGGGTAGCAGAGTATGGAGGCGGCTCTGTGGCTAGCAGAGTATCAAGGCGGCTCTGTGGGTAGCAGAGTATAGAGGCGGCTCTGTGGTGGAGGGGTGAGGAGAGATGTGGCTGTGTGGTGGAGGGGTGAGGAGAGATGCGGCTCTGTGGTGGAGGGGTGAGGAGAGAAGCGGCTCTGTGGTGGAGGGGTGAGGAGAGATGCGGCAGAGTGGTGGAGGGGTGAGGAGAGATGGGTGTCTGTGGTGGAGGGGTGAGGAGAGATGCGGCTGTGTGGTGGAGGGGTGAGGAGAGATGCGGCTCTGTGGTGGAGGGGTGAGGAGAGAAGCGGCTGTGGTGGAGGGCTGAGGAGAGATGCGGCTGTGGTGGAGGGGTGAGGAGAGATGCGGCTCTGTGGTGGAGGGGTGAGGAGAGATGCGGCTCAGCGGTGGAGGGGTGAGGAGAGATGCGACTCTGTGGTGGAGGGGTGAGGAGAGATGCGGCTCTGTGGTGGAGGGGTGAGGAGAGATGGGTGTCTGTGGTGGAGGGGTGAGGAGAGAAGCGGCTGTGTGGTGGAGGGGTGAGGAGAGATGCGGCTGTGTGGTGGAGGGGTGAGGAGAGATGCGGCTGTGTGGTGGAGGGGTGAGGAGAGAAGCGGCTCTGTGGTGGAGGGGTGAGGAGAGATGCGGCTCAGTGGTGGAGGGGTGAGGAGAGATGCAGCTCTGTGGTGGAGGGGTGAGGAGAGATGCGGCTCAGTGGTGGAGGGGTGAGGAGAGATGTGGCTCAGTGGTGGAGGGGTGAGGAGAGATGCGGCTCAGTGGTGGAGGGGGTGAGGAGAGATGCGGCTCAGTGGTGGAGAGGTGAGGAGAGATGCGGCTCAGTGGTGGAGGGGTGAGGAGAGATGCGGCTCAGTGGTGGAGGGGTGAGGAGAGAAGCGGCTTAGTGGTGGAGGGGTAAGGAGAGAAGTGGCTCAGTGGTGTAGGGTTGAGGAGAGATACGACTCAGTGGTGGAGGGGTGAGGAGAGAAGCACACAGTATATACATACATGAGACATTGTATAGACAGACCGTATGCAGAGATTACATAGATTATACACACAGTATACACACATTACAGACAGTATACACACATTACAGACAGTATACACACATTACACACAGTATAGACACATTACAGACAGTAAACAGAGATTACACACAGTATAGAGACATTAGACAGAGTATAGAGACATTACAGACAGTATATAGAGATGACACACAGTATAGAGACATTACAGAGAGTGTAGAGACATGACACAGAGTGTGCAGAGACATGACACAGAGTGTGCAGAGACATGACACAGAGTGTGCAGAGACATGACACAGAGTGTGCAGAGACATGACACAGACAGAGTGTGCAGAGACATGACACAGACAGAGTGTGCAGAGACATGACACAGACAGAGTGTGCAGAGACATGACACAGACAGAGTGTGCAGAGACATGAGACAGGCAGAGTGTGCAGAGACATGAGACAGGCAGAGTGTGCAGAGACATGAGACAGGCAGAGTGTGCAGAGACATGAGACAGGCAGAGTGTGCAGAGACATGAGACAGGCAGAGTTTGCAGAGACATGACACAGACAGAGTGTGCAGAGACATGACACAGAGTGCAGAGACATGAGACAGACAGAGTGTGCAGAGACATGAGACAGGCAGAGTGTGCAGAGACATGAGACAGACAGAGTGTGCAGAGACATGAGACAGACAGAGTGTGCAGAGACATGAGACAGGCAGAGTGTGCAGAGACATGAGACAGGCAGAGTGTGCAGAGACATGAGACAGGCAGAGTGTGCAGAGACATGAGACAGGCAGAGTGTGCAGAGGCATGAGACAGGCAGAGTGTGCAGAGACATGAGACAGGCAGAGTGTGCAGAGACATGACACAGACAGAGTGTGCAGAGACATGAGACAGGCAGAGTGTGCAGAGACATGAGACAGGCAGAGTGTGCAGAGACATGAGACAGGCAGAGTGTGCAGAGACATGAGACAGGCAGAGTGTGCAGAGACATGAGACAGGCAGAGTAAGGCAGGGGTTAAAAAAATGTAAATAAAGTTTATGCTCACCTCACCCCGAGCTCCCTGTGGCTCCCGGTGCCTGCAGAGCTCTTCTACTGCAGTTCAGGACCTGCGGTGATGTCAGAGTCACGTGACCCGCGGTTACCATGGAGTAAGCTGGTGTCACGTGACTCTGACATCACCGCAGGTCCTGTACTGGTGTAGATGAGCTCTGCAGGCACCGGGAGCCTGCGGGAGCCACCGGGAGGCTGGAGGGAGACGGCGGGGGCTCGGGGAGAGGTGAGGTAATTTTTTTTTTACAGTAGTGCGGCTGCGGCTCGCGATGACGCTGCGCGTCATCGCTCGCAGTACCGCAAAGCATCTTGGGATTCGGCTACAGTGCCCGAATTCCCAACTGCCAATTATATAAGTAGATGACTTGTTTTTTTTATTAATTTTTTATTTATTTTAGATATTGTTTCATAAAAGATCTTTTAGGGGTCTATTTAAATACTGAAATACTTTCCTCTTATTTCCCTTGTAGCTAGAGCTGGTGTTTTAGCCTCAGTTACAAGGAAAATGCAGCGTACTGGCTTCACAGCAGAGCTCTCTATTGGATATTTGTAAGTGAGTGGGGTTTCATATGCTCACGTTGCTACATTTTGGTAGGGTTGTCTTTGATGAGATAACCCCTTTAATATCCATTCATTATGTATTTAATCATTAGTGAAGACGAATGTGAACACAGCCAAATTCAATACAGTCATACTGTCATTTTAACACCTCTCATGCATTTGTAAAAACTATGGAAACAAGGCTGTTTGCAAAGGGAGCAAATCTGAAATTTATTCTGGTGTAATTTATTTTTTTTCTGGATATCTATAGAAAGTATACAACATGTACTCACACGGAAAAAAGTACCTTCAAGAGCACAGCCCAAAATACAGTGATTACCTAATTTATGCTTTCAGCCCCACTTTTTGGTTGATCAGATTGGCATAAGTATCACATGAAAATTCAGAAAATGTATTTGGTAGCTGCCAACAATCTTAAAGGGACACTGTCAGGTAATTTTTAAGTTTGATACTAATATTACCCTTGAATAGGGCCTGGGCAGACCTTTTAAAAACATGTAAAATTATTCTACCCTATGTAGTTTCCATGTTATCAGCATTGTCAGACCCTGCAGGGAGCTCCTGGATTAGTTTACTCCATTATAAGCAAACAGGAATAGTCCGGCTGCTGTATAAACTGTCATGAAATTATGCACTCCCTCTAAGCAGCTCTCTCCGCTCTCCTCCCTCCTCCCTTTGCTAACAGTGCAGTGTCTTGTTTCAGTAGCTTCTGTGCTGTTGAGGATATGGTGGGAGAGAGCTATTGCAGATCAGCCTTATCTAGACTCCATTTGTTTCTCTGAGCAGGTATCCCTGCTGTGACAGTTCCTGTGTTATATTTGACTTCTTGTGATGCTGCAAATGCAGAGTGCAGAGAGGAGGATACAGCTCCCCCACTAACTGCATCACCATTATCGATTCATCTAGTGTCTTTGATACCATTCTGTTCACACATGGAACTCCACAACACATGATTAAGGCAAATACAACCAAGATGCAGATAACAACCATCCCTACTTTAGTCAGTGTACTTTTCCACCCACTCAACCAACTAAACCAAGTGACCTATGGTTCCTATAGCCCAGAATTCTGTGCTAACTCTTGGGACAGGTCAGTGAGCCCTTTCAATGCTTTAGTTATGCTCCTATCCATGACTGTGTTGCTAGGTATGATGATGCAGCAGATAGGTCCAATTAGTTTGGTAAATTTAGTTAGAGTGCTATACTGTATGGGCAGCTGTTGTGTATGTGTGAGGGGGGGGGGAAAGGAGTAAAACTCTAGACTGGGGGCACTTCCAAACAAAATTTCATAGGGATTCAGTTTGTTGCTGCCTGTTAGGGTGTACCTGACACTAAACAGAGCAAGGGCAAACTTTAATCCATGTAGTTCAATCCAGAGCCTAACATGTTGATCCACAGGATCAACCCCAGGAAAAACCCCATGTGGCAAACACTAAGCTCCACATTGGGGAAGAATTCCTTTGTGAATCCATATACGGCAATCAGACTGGTTCCCTGGATCAACGCAAAGTATCAAAGAATCTAGTTGGCACGGTGGCTCAGTGGTTAGCACTGGAGTCTTGCAATGCTGGGGTCCTGGATTCAAGTTCCAGCAAGGATGACATCTGTAAGGAGTTTGTATGTTCTCCCCATGTTTGCGTGGGTTTCCTCTGGGCACTCTGGTTTCCTCCTACACTTGAAAGATATACTGATAGGATGTTTAGATTGTGAGCCTCAGTGGGGACAGTGTTGCAAATGTATGTAAAGTGCTATGGAATTAATAGTGCTATATAAATGAATAAATATTATTATTATATAGCCTGTAATATTATACCTTTCAAGAAAGGTATCCAGGCCATTCATAAATGTTAGTAGTGAGTCACTCATTACAACATCATGTGGCAGAGAGTTCCACAGTCTCACTGCTCTTACAGTAAAGAATCCACGTCTGTGATTATGATTAAACTTTTTTTCCTCCAGATGTAGAGGATGCCCCCTTGTCCCTGTCTAAGGCCTAGGCAGGGCCGTATTTGGAGTTCCTGCCGCCCTATGCACTTTCAGTGGTCGCACTCCCCCCCCCCCCCCAATCAGTCAGACTAAGGCTGGGTTCACATTTGCGGACCCCTCTGCAGCGTTCTGCGGAGGGAATCCGCAATGTGACCGCAGTGGCCGCGAGCTCCTATCTTTATAATGGGAGCGCACGGTGCTGCGCTTGCCCGCGCATGACCGTGCGCACCCATTCACTCCCATATGTGATCTGTGCGCAGGCGAATGCCTGCGCACAAATCACACAGTCTCGTCCGCACCAGGGATGCGACATGTTGCATTCCTGGTGCGGACGAGACTGTGTGATTTGTCCGCAGATCACATATGGGAGTGAATGAGTGCACACGGTCATGCGCGGTCAAGCGCAGCACCGTGCGCTCCCATTATAAAGATATGAGCTCGCGGCCGCTGCGGTCACATTGCTGATCCCCTCTGCAGAACGCTGCGGAGGGGTCCGCAAATCTGAACCCAGCCTTAGCGTATATGCACACAGCATTTTATTTTTCAGGCAGATCTGCTCAGTATTTTGACTGAAAAAGCAACAATTAAATGCTCAAAGGAAAGAACTCATGCACGGCAATGTAAAAACAGATTGCTGTTCATATGTTCAGTCTTTTGAGTTTTTCCTTTTAACTGTGTGTCCTATCTCTTATCAGAATTCCAGCACTCAGGGGGTTCACAGATGTCAGTGCCGGGAGCCTTCATATAGTAGTGAAGGGACCTCCATACACATGAGACTAAAGTTGGCTAAACCTGCGAGGACAGTCTTACGTGTATGGGGACTCTAACTGATGATTGGTCAAGGGAAATAAGGATCCAGCATGTCCGATTACAGGCTGTAGATCCTTTTGTCCTCTAAGTGATAAGCTGCAGCCAGAGACGTCTAAGGCAAAAAAAAAACGTCGTTAGCAGTGATATTTTTTTGCTTCAGCAAGTGCCTGATCTGTCGAATCAGTTTGAACTGCACCCGACCACAAGTCCTATAGACAAGGAATTGGGCTTGCCGGATCAGTGCCGCAAGTCGGCCATTTGGTGGCAGATCCGGCGCCATCGGCCGAAACATCAGCAAACTGCTGATGTGAAAGGGGCCTAAGAGCAGCTTCCATACAGTATACAGGAACACTAGGAAGAATGAGTGCTCCTGTATATGGGAGAGCTGAGCAAGATCGCTGCCGGCTTAGCGATCGGTCACCTATCTATAGTGCTTAGGGGCTTTAGTCAATTCTTTGGCTGACATGCGCCTGTGCTTTTAGTCAAGCACACTTGCCCTATAATGTTTTAGGATCAAGTCTCTAAGTTAAAGATTACACTATCCACATGACTACATCACCAGAACCACTGTTAATACAATAATACCTCATCAGAACCACTGTCAGTATATCACCAGAGCCATTGTCAATACAGTAAAACATCACCAAAACTGGTCAATACATCACCAGAACCCCCATCAATACAATAATACATCATCAATATAATCCTTGTCAGTACATCACCAGAACCATCGACAATACAATAATACATAATCAGAACCACAATCAATACATCACTAGAACAGTATGTTCCCTATATAAATATGTATGCAGATTAAATTTACCATACTGCTCATCCTCCTTCCACATGTCCCATACTGCTCATCCTCCTCCCATATGTCCCATACTGTTCACCCCCCATATGTCCCATGGAGCTCATCCTCCATCCATATATTCCATACAGCTCATCCTCACCCCATTCCCCTGAATCCCATGTTGCTTATCCTCCCCCCATACATCTTATGCAGCTCATCCTTCCTCCATCCCCCTCCCATGTTCCATGCAGCCTCTCACCACCCATGTTCCACACAGCCTCTCCCCTCCCATGTTCCTCTCACCCTCTCCCCATCCATGTAGCTCCCCCCCACATTCCATATAGCTTATCCCTCAACGTACCATGGAGATTCTCCTCCCCATCCATCCTTGTACCTTCTCCCGCAATCCCCCCATCCATCCATGTACCTTCTCCCCATTGACCCATCCATTCATGCACCTTCTCCCCCATCCACCAAACCATCCATGTACCTACTCCTCCATCCATGTACCTTCTCACTCATCCATCCTCTCCCCCATTTTCCATGCCACCCCATCCATCCATCCCATTCTCCCCCCTTTTCCATGCTGACCCCCATCCATCCCATTCTCCCCCCTTTTCCATGCTGCCCCCCCATCCATCTTCTGCCCCCTTTTCCATGCCCTCCTCCAACCATCCATTTTCTTTCCCATTTTCCAGGCTGCCCCATCCATGTATCTTCTGCCCCCTTTTCCAGGCTGCCCCATCCATCTTCCCCCTTTTCCAGGCAGCCCCCTCCATCTATCCATCTTCTGCCCCTTTTTCCATGCCGCCCCCACCCATCCATCCTGTTCTGCCCCCTTTTCCAGGCCGCCCCATCCATCCCGTTCAGCCCCCCATTACAGGCCGCCCCATCTATCCATCCCATTCTGCCCCCTTTTCCAGGCTGCCCCCTCCATCCATCTATCCATCCCGTTCTGCCCCCTTTTCCAGGCCGCCCCATCCATCCATTAATCCATCACATTCTGCCCCCTCTTCCAGGTCACCGACTCCATCCATCACATTCTGCCCCCTCTTCCAGGCCACCCGATCCATCCATCCCATTCTGCCCCCTCTTCCAGGCCGCCCCATCCATCCCATTTTGCCCCCTCCATCCCATTCTGCTCCCTATTCCAGGCTGCCCCATCCATCTATCCATCCATTCCTTTCTGCCCCCTATTCCAGACTGCCCCATCCATCCCATCCTGACTCCTCTTTAGGCTGCCCCATCCATCCATCCATCCATCCATCCATCCATCCATCCATACATCCTATTCTGCCTTCTCTTCCATGCCGCCCCATCCATCCCATTCTGCCCCCTTTCCAGGCTGCGCCATCCATCCCATTTTGCCCCTTCTTCCAGGCCGCCCCATCCATCCATCCATCCATCCGATTCTGCCTTCTCTTCCAAGCCACCTCATCGATCCCATTCTTCCCCCTCTTCCAATTTGTCCCATCCATCCCATTCTGTCCCTCTTCCAGGCCACCTGATCCATCCATCCCATTCTGCCCCCTCCATCCCATTCTTCTCCCTATTCCAGGCTGCCCCATCCATCCATCTATTCTTCCATCCATCCCATTCTGCCCCCTACTCCAGGCAGTCCCATCCATCCCATCCTGCCTCCTCTTCCAGGCAGCCCCATCCATCCATCTGTGGCACCCCACTACGTAGGTGCCCCAAAAGGGATACTACACCTGTAAAAAAGGTGTAGTCACCCCACTGCAAGTGGAACTATGGATGGTAGGAGGAACCCTAAACCCACACCCCACACTAGTCACATGGTGGGAGGGACCCTGGGAGGGTATATAGTCACCTCCAGGGGGCACTAGAGTTGGTCTAGGAATCGGGGAGAGAGGAGTTGAGTGGTTTATGCTCGGGAGTCTAGGAATCTGGAGCAGCAGCTCTGGGTTGGAGAGCTAGAAAAGTTCAGGGTGAGAACCTGAGGCATGAAAGATGAAGGGAAACGAAAGGGTAGATCCCAGAAGAAAGAAGGAGAGGAGCAAGATGCTCGGGTGGGAATCTGCTCAAAGTAGAAACCGGGTACCGGAGCCCGCACCTGTAGGAACCTTCACAGCCTGCAGAAAATCCGTAGAACGGGGGTATATCCAGATACGGCCCTGACTTCTAAAGCACCCATTGGAGGGGAACCAGATGCTGCTGGTGAGCCGCTGTGCATGAGAGGCCACAGAGCCGCGGGAGCTGCAGTATTCAACAGAAGGTTTTCCCGACAGGAGCAAAAGGGAGGTAAAGACAGATACACTGCGAAAGTAGCCTAAAGGTAATTAAAAGTTGTTAAAAAATAATAAACTTACATACTCACCTTCCGACGCCTACGCCGAGAGCGGCAGAGAAGCCATCCGATCGGTGGACAAGGACCTTTCACCACCAGCCAATCAGATGGCCGGTAGCGATCTGGCCAATCAGATAGCGCCACGTCACAGCCACGTGATCACTAGCGGCCACCTGATTGGCCAATTTGCAAAGTCCTAGATGTACTATCAGGACCTTGCAAACTGGCCAATCAGGTGGCCGCTAGCGATGACGTAGTTGTGACATGCGCCATCTGATTGGCCAGATCGCTACCGGCCATCTGATTGGCTGGTGGTGAAAGGTCCTTGTCCGGGGATAGCAGGTTTTCTCTGCCGATCCCGGTGCAGGCGTCGGACAGGTGAGTATGTAAGTTTATTATTTTCTAACAACTTTTACTCACTTTTAGGCTAATTTCGCAGTGTATCTATAGATACACTGCGAAAGTATTCGTACTCGCTATACTCGCAACAAGTAGCGAGTACCGCTACCTACTCGTTGCGAATATAGCGAGCACGATTATTAAGGTACTCGATCTTCCCTGATCACCAGGTACTGCAGGTGGCGTCACGACAAACTTGTACATAATCTTTGTAAATAATTCCCCTTAATCATTGACCACCAGGGCCACAGCCTCAGGCAGCCACCCGTGACCTCCAGACTGAGCCTGAGACCTGAGTACCCTGCCCTGCGTGAGTCACATCCATCCCATTCTGTCTTCTCTTTCAAGCCGTCCCATCCATCCCATTCTGCACCCTCTTCCAGGCAGCCCCATTCCATTCTGCCCTCTCTTCTAGGCCGCCCCATCCATCCATCCCATCTGGCTCCTCTTCCAGGCTGCCCCATCTATCCATTCATCCAATCTGCCCCCTCTTCCAAGCCGCCCATACATCCATCCCATCCCTCCATCCCATTCTGCCCCTTTCTTCCTGGCTGCCCCATCCATCCCATTCTGTCCCTTCATCCAAGCCGCCCCATCCATCCATCCATCTATCTCATTCTGTCCCCCTTAGGCTGCTATCTTTGGCTGTAACATCGCCTTCCTGACTCCACGTTCCTGATCCCAGATCCCGGCAGCTTCTTCCTCTGCGGCTCCCGTTCTCCTGCTTGCCGGCACAAGGCACAGAGACCCAGGCAGCTTCTTCCTCTGCTGCTCCCATTCTCCTGCTCACCAGGCACCCGGCACTAGGCACCCGGCAGCTTCTTTCTCTGCGGCTCCTGGTCTCCCGCTTGCCGGCACCTGGCACTCGGCAGCTTCTTCCTCTGCGGCTCCCTGTCTCCTGTTTGCCGGCACGAGGCACCCTGCAGCTTCTTCCTCTGCGCCTCCCACTTGCCGGCACCAGACACCCGGCTGCTTCTTCTTCTGTTGTCCCTGGTCTCCCGCTTGCTGGAACCAGGCTCCCCCTCCCCTCCCACCATCCAGCATGTATGGGATCCCCCTCCCCTCCCACCATCCAGCATGTATGGGATCCCCCTCCCCCACTACCATTCCAGCATGTATGGGATCCCTCTCCCCACCACCATCCAGCAGGTATGGGATCCCCCTCCCACCCACCATCCAGCATGTATGGGATCCCCCTCCCTCCCCCACCACTATGCAGCATGTATGGGATCCCCCTCCCTTCCACAATCCAACATGTATAGGATCCCCCTCCCCCACCACTATGCAGCATGTATGGGATCCCCCTCCCCTCCACAATCCAGCATGTTTGTGAGCCCCCTCCCCCCCACCATCCAGCATGTGTGGGATTCCCCTCCCCTACCACTATGCAGCATGTATGGGATCCTTCTTCCCCACCACCATCCAGCATGTTCCTGAACCTCCTCCTCCTACCACCATCCAGCATTTGTGATCCTTCTCCCCCACAACCATCCAGCATGTTTGTGATCACCCTCCCCCACCACCATCCAGCATGTTTGTGATCCCCCTCCCCCACCACCATCCAGCATGTTTGTGATCCCCCTCCCCTACCACCATCTAACATTTGTGATCCCCCTCCCCCACCACCATCTAGCATTTGTGATCCCCCACCCCCACCACCATCTAGCATTTGTGATCCCCCTCCCCCACCACCATGTATGTCATCCCTCTAGCCCTCTGCTACCACCATGCAGCATACTCACCTCACCTTCTCTTGCTGGCTCCTGCGTTGTCATCCCAGCCTCCTTCCTCCTCTGCTGCAGTGTAATGAGATGATCTCATCTCACTGCAGGGAGCTGTGGGCTGCAGCTCCTCTGACACAGGAAGCTGACTGCTCGCTCCTGACCTCGGAAATGAAGCTGCTGGGAGTACCAGAGTCAGTCAGCTCCCTCCCTGTGTGTCCGACAGCACCACAAGTATTTATATATATGCGCCCCCCTCCGAAAAGATATCAGATATCCTACATTGTCTAACTGAGGGGAGGATAAAAAAGTAAAACTGAAAATTTCTTCTCCCCTGCAGCCCGGTGCCCTAGGCACACGTGCCCTCCAGTGCCTAAGGGCAAATACAGCCCTTGACCAAGGTGTAAAAAGATCATTAGAAAGTTCTCTGTACTGTCCCCTCATATATTTGTACATTATAATAAGATCACTGCCTGGAGAAGTTACAGAGCCAAGCCATGGACTACGACTCCTCTCATCCACCCTGCTGCCCAGAGGTAAAGCTCCACCTGTGGGGAGCTTTACTACCAAAGCTGCATTTCCATCACCTCAGCGGCCGGCCGCAGTGCTGGTAAGCCTATTACCAGGTACCACAGGTGGCATCACGTTACAATTCCCCCATCATCATCACTCCCAACCATTGAGGGTCCAGGGCACGGAACTGGGAACCGACCAGCTGTGATCCCCACTGAAGTAACCAACCTAATGTGACGACCATCCGCTGTGAGGCTGAGCTGCTGGTAAGGCAGTACCCTGAGAAACCCCGAGACCCTTAACCCCTATACAGGGATCTGGAATTACAGCTGTGAGCCCTCGTGGACAGGGTCCCTGCCCCTCCTGTACCTGTACGTCCTGATCGCCTAGATTTAGTGTACTTGTTCTTGTCTCCCTCATCCTCATGTAAAGCGCCATGGAACCCAATGGCGCTATATAAATAAATAATAATGATAATAATAATAATACAGCGGAGCCCAGGGGGTAGCTGCCTATTATGAGCAACAGAGCAGGAAGGTCGCCAGGGAAAAAATCAAGACCCGAAAAACGAAGTCAGAAGTCCGAGTCAAAACCGAGAGGGCAGCGAAGGTACAAAATCATCAGGCAGTAGCAGAGTCAAAAATCCAGGCAAGGGTCACGGGCAAAAACCAAGAGGGCAGCTGAGGTACAAAATCGATAGGCTGAAGCAGAGTCAGAAATCCAGGCAAGGTCAGACACAAAACTAAACACACACTATATCACTGGGGAACCGAAGCTATATCTGGCGGCCTGCAAGACAGGCTCCGATGTATTTGAAGGGCGCGGTTACCTCCCATAGGCTGGAGCTCACAGCCTGATGATCTCATCCGGACTGCCCCTAGAACCAGGCCAGATGGTGATGCACGACTGGCACCAACCACCTTACTTCTGACAGAAGAACGAAGGCTGCGCCTAACAGACACCTCTGCAGGGCCCGCTCCTGTGCGACCAACACCACCCAAAGGAGAAACACCGCGACAGAGGTAGACGTCGCAGGAGCAATTCCATATGAGGACAAGGCCCTCCTATCACCAGCGCCATCAGCCGAAGAAATCCGGCTCCTCCCAGCGGCCGAGGCAGGAACACCAGCCACCGAGTCCAATGGCGATGTGACACCTGTCCCGGTATCCGAGTACCCCCTACCCTGTCAACCGACTCACTCAGCTATGTCAATCTTATACACCGGAGACCAGAATTGTACACAGTATTTTAAGTGTGGTCGCACTAGTGACTTGTATAGAGGTAAAACTGCTTTTCTCATGAGCAGCTATGCCTCTTTTAATACATCCCATTATTCTAGTTTGGTGGTTCTACAAGTCTACAATGCAAACCACTGAGTCAACATGCTTAAATGAGTTATGGTAGCTTTTTTTTAAAAAAAATGGAAACTTCTAAATGTCTAACTTTTAACTCATGGTGTGAGATCTCTGTTCTTTTGTGAGTAACATATGGCTATAAGACATTTCCAAATGACTGCATTATTTTTTCTTAACATTATTACACAGTGCCCCATTTTTTTTTTTGGGACCTTGTTGTAGGCAAAAATCTACATTTCCATATATACTATAGCCAGGGGTGCACCAAGCCTCACTGCCGCCTGAGCCGCTGACTG
This sequence comes from Allobates femoralis, assembly GCA_033576535.1. Classification (NCBI taxonomy): domain Eukaryota; kingdom Metazoa; phylum Chordata; class Amphibia; order Anura; family Aromobatidae; genus Allobates; species Allobates femoralis. The sequence continues at coordinate 80,597,799 of JARQOC010000001.1, forward strand.
ATGACCGGGGGAGGTGCTGGCGGAGCCCAGCACTGCTGCCCCTTGCCCCTTCAGCAGCGACTGGGGACCGGGGGGGGGGAAGGGAGCTGGCAGAGCCGCACACTGCCGCCCCTTCAGAGCAGCGTCTGTGGAACGGGAAGGGGGTGTGTGTGTGCGCAGAGCCCAGTACCGCCGCCCCTTCAGCGGCGTCTGTGGACCGGGGGGTGCTGGCAGGGCCCAGCACCGTCGCCCCTTGCGCTGGGCTCCGACGGGTCACCGCTCGGCGGCTCTTACATGGCCTTAGCCGCCGGCGCCATGACAGGGGGACTCTCTGTGCAGAAGGAGCCGCCCCCTTCTGCACAGCCGCTCCCCCTGCCTCTTGCCGCCTGAATGACAGGGCTCACACTGTCCAATGGACGGTGCGGCCCTGACTATAGCAGTCCTCCCTAACTCCAGTCCTCAACAACCACCTTTAGATCATGTTTTCAGGATTCCTTCGTATTGCCAACGTTAAAATTATCACCTGCGCAATACTAAGAAAATCCTGAATTTTTGTGCAGTGTGAAGTTGAGCAAAAGTGTTGTGGGTTTTGGTATTTTCTCTCCAGTTTTGCCCAGCTCCGCTAAGTGATTCATAAAGATACATATGGTGGCCCATACCATACATCTTGTCTTTAAGAATGAATAAGGGCTGCACAGCACCTACTTTGAAGCCTACAGCCTGTGGCAGATAATTAAAAACGTCAAGGCCCATCGTGTCCTAATGGAGGGCATCTGATATCTCCACTCTACAGATAACCGATAACCATAAATGTTGTATCTTTAGCATGATGCGTCGTGAGATCTAGCAGACAATACCGGATTTTATTCAACATGGGAAAGGAAACAAACTGCTTATTGTTACATCGGAGGCTCGCTGGAATGTTAAAGGTTGCATAGAGCAAATGCTTCACACAACCTATTTGTAGCTGCCATCAAGCTGTGCATGTTTAATCGCAGAGTGCACCAATTTCCTTCTTAGGTAATCAATACTTAATGAGGTCTTCAGCTGAATTCATATGGTTAATGGCTCCTCTATCTTCTCTCTCCCTCTTTCTCTCCCTTGTCATATTTGTTCCTGTTCCCTGCACTCCATATTTAACCCAAAAGCCAGCATGATCTCATATCATATATATGCAGCCAGTGAAATAAGTATTGAACATGGCACCAATTTTCTAAGTAGATATATTTGTAAAGATTCTATTGACGTGAATTTCTCACTGGATGTCAGTAAGAACCCATCCAATCCAGAATGGCAACGAAATCAAACCATAGATGTCCATAAATTTAGTGATGTGTAATAATGAGAAATGACACAGAAAAAATTATTGAACACATTTACTGAAATGTATTTAAAACTTTGTATCTCTCACCTTCCGCATGATCCTGGATACCCCACGAGGTGAGATTTTGCATGGAGCCCTAGATGAATGTCGATTGACACTCATTTTGTAATTATTACATTTTCTTACTATTGCACCAACAGATGTCTCCTTCTCACCCAGCGTCTTACTAATGGTTCTGTAGCCCATTCCAGCCTTGTGCTGGTCTGGGATCTTTTCCCTGACATTCTTAGGCTGGTTTCACACTGCGGTCAGATCAGGTTAGGTTCGATCAGGTTTTGTGTTTCAAAACCAGGAGTGTCTCCAAAACCCAGAACAGGTGTCAATCTTTCAATTATAGTTTTTCTCTGCAAGTTCCTCTCCTGGTTCCTCTCCTGGTTTTGGCACACAAACCTGATCAGCCTAAGGCTGGTTTCACACTGCGGTTTTTCACTGATCAGGTTCGATCAGGTTTGTGTGCCAAAACCAGGAGAGGAACTTGCAGAGAAAAACTATAATTGAAAGATTGACACCTGTTCTAGGTTTTGGAGACACTCCTGGTTTTGAAACACAAAACCTGATCGAACCTGACCTGATCTGACCGCAGTGTGAAACCAGCCTAAGGCTGGGTTCACACTGCGGCAGCGTCCGGTCCGGGGCTGTCAGGATTGACAGCCTGGACAGGAGTTTTGCTGCATAGGATAGTATCGGGCTGCACGGAGCTGGATCGCGACGGGTGGTAATTATCTGCTATCCGGCTGCTGTGTCGCCGGATGAATCCTGCAGAAGTGGGGATTTGTCTGCCGACTCCAGAAACGTTGCATGCACCGTTTTTGGAGTCGGCAGACAAATCCCCACTTCTGCAGGATTCATCCGGCGACACAGCAGCCGGATAGCAGCTAATTACCACCCGCCGCGATCCAGCTCCGTGCAGCCCGACAGGATTCTATGCAGAAAAACTCCGCTCCAGCCTGTCACTCCTGACAGCCGCGGACCGGACGCTGCCGCAGTGTGAAGGCAGCCTAAGAAAGCTCTTTGGTCTTGCCCATGTTGTAGAGTCTGACTGATTGACTAATTGAGTGTGTGAACAGGAATTATTTATACAGGTGACAATTTAAGACAGCTGCCTATAATGGTGGGTTTACACGCCGCGATATCGGCGTCCAACTCCGACCCAACTCCGACAAAAAGTCACGTGGGTTGCGAGTTGGACCCGATATCGTGTGCGCGTTGTACGGTTTGAGCGTACAACGCGATGCTGGAACGATGCCAAAATGATATCGGAGTTGAATAGCCGAGCTATTCAACTCCCCGATATCGCATGGCCGTTGTAGCAGCATCGCAGCGTGTGACAGCCCAACTCCGATCTGTACACCGACGCTACCCATTAACTCCCATGTTAAATGGTCGTTACTGAGTTGGTGGGCGTACACATCGGAGGGACGTTGTTTCCCGATATCGCAGCGTGTAAACCGCCGATGCGATATCGGGAAAAGGGCTGAAAAAATGCGCGCTCCCGCGCCGTTGCCTCCGATATCGCCGCGATATCGGGACGTGTAACCCCACCATTAGGCAGGTAACAAGTTGATTAGGAGCATCTAAAGGCCACTTCACACACACAGATATCTGAGTCCAATAACTGAACAGATCTCTGGTTGCAGTGAAATCATGGATACATTGCTCCATGTTGTACACAGCCACAAAATGGAACAATGTATCCATGATTTCACTGCAACCAGAGATCTGTTCAGATATTGGACTCAGATATCTGTGTGTGTGAAGTGGCCTTTAAGGCCACTTCATACACTAGGATATAGGTGAACGAGATCGCTAGCTAGGTCACGTGACCGCGATCCTTCCGACATCGTTAGTGCGTTGTCAGATGCAAGGATCTCGTTAGCGATCTTAAATTTGGCAATGGTCCAGCTATTTGGAGAAGAACATTTGAACGATTTTACAAAGCATCAGGAATAGAAGAAATATGAACTGCATCGTTCAAAAAGATGTCACACTGAATGATGTTGCTGCTTCCAGAACGTTAACTGGACGATGAACAATAGATTTGAGGTCCGGATCTCAAATTTTGGATGAACGTTCCAACGATTTTTCCTTCCTACATCGTTCATTTACACACAACGACGCACAAACAATATCATTTGAACGATCACAAATCCGTGACGTTTCAACGATATCGTTAACGGTGTCCTAGCGTGTGAAGCGGCCTTAACTGGTCTATAGGAGACAGAACTCCCAATGGTTGGTAGGGGATCAAATACTTATTTCTCTCTTCAAAATGCAAATACATTTATATAATTTAGCAATCAGAAAAGAAAAAAGCATGGCACTCACCAACTAGTTGCAGCAGCTCGGCTTTATTCAAACCTAACAACACTGGGGAAACATGAGTATCATGTATCACCTATTTGGACTCTGACATTGTTTATTCAAACCTAGTGGGTTTTTACAATAATGCAGAGTAGGAGTACAGGACCTGTTGAAGTGGAGATCCCACGAAACGGTGTGCCGTCGTCCGCCGGCTCCACACTCCCTCTCCCTGCACTAATGTAAAACCCCACTTGAATAAAGCCGAGCTGCTGCAACTACTTGGTGAGTGCCGTGCTTTTTTCTTTTCTAATTACAAAGCTGTGAAGTCTATAAGAACTTGCAACGCCAAGGCTACGATGCTTCACAGGGGTATAATGCAGGACCGTGGGAGTCCACAGTAGATACTAACCGCATTGGTGCCCGGCTTTCATCTTTTAATATTGGATTCATTTAATTTAGACAATGTGATTTTCTGGATTTTATTTTTGATATTGTATCTCTCACTGTTAAAATTAACCTACCCTTAAAATTATAGACTGTTCATGTCTTTATCAGTGGGCAAACTTATAAGATCAGCAAGGGATCAAATAATTATTTCCTTCATTGTAATTGTGGCCGGTTTATGGGAAAATTATATTCTTTCTTTTCTATGGCCGTAACAGTGCTCCCTGGAACGTTCAATAGTTTAGAAAATCTTCTGTTGCGAATGCCATCAGTTCGTTTTGCAACAATCAGATTGCAAATGTCTTGTGACAGCTTAGGCTGGGTTCACATTGCGGCGTGATCCGGTCCGGGGCTGTCAGGGGTGACAGCCCGGGACCGGATTTTTGCTCCATAGAATACTATCGGGCGGGACGGAGCTGGATGGAGCTGGATGGCAGTTATCTGCCATCCGGCTGCTATCTCGCCGGATGAATCCTGGAGAAGTGGGTTTTTTCTGGGCATGCAACGTTTTTGGATTCGGCAAAAAAAAAAAACACTTCTCCCGGATTCATCCGGCGAGATAGCAGCCGGATGGCAGATAACTGCCATCCAGCTCCATCCAGCTCCGTCCCGCCCGATAGTATCCTATGGAGCAAAAATCCGGTCCCGGGCTGTCACCCCTGACAGCCCCGGACCGGATCATGCCACAATGTGAACCCAGCCTTAGTGATGTTTCTTGTGTGGCACCTTAGTAATGAGACACCTTTTTATAGGCCATTAGTTGAAGCAGCTAATTTTTTTCACTAAGGGTAAGTGCACATCTGACGTTTGTGCATCTCTGCAGAACGTCCAAAAACCTGGGTTTTTTTAGCAGAAACTGAGTTTTCTGTGCTCAGCAGTGTCCCTCGTTTTTTGCTCGTTTTCCGCCGGGTTTTCCAGCGTTTTTCTCGGCGTTTTTCTCGGCGTTTTTGAAAACTGAGTTTTTAGTGCACTTGTTCAGCTGAAACCGGTGGAAAAACGGAGGAAAGAAGTCACTTGCTCTATTTTTGGAAAACGGTGATAAAACTCAGTTTTGACTGAGAAAACTCAGTTTTGACTGAAAACGACCAGAAGAAAAACGTTCTAGTGAAGACAGAGTTTTCTAAAATCCATTGACTAGCATGTTAATCCAACCGGAGGATAGGATTAACATAAATTAACATAAAACTGAGCGGAAAACGCCGACGGAAAACGTCCAAAAGCAGCCCACAAAACGACTGATGTGCACTTACCCTAAGTGGCAGGATTGCTGTCTATGTGAATTGGATGGGTTTTTGCTAACATCTGACTAGAAATTCATGTCTATAGCACCTTTAGAAATATATTTACTTAGAAAATTAGAAAATTGGTGATGTGTTCAGTAATTATTTTACAAATTGTTGAAAATTCAATACCTGGGAAATCCGGATTACAATGATAGATTTATTATGTAGGCGTCTTTAACCTCTTTGCACTGAAAGCAATTTTTTATCTTTGCTCTTTCATATTTTGCTCCCTTTCTTCTAAGGACCCTTTCACTTCAGCGGAAGTCGCTGATCGCCGAAGTTGCGGTGAAAAAAACCGCAACTGCCGCGATTACCGCATAACGGCCGCACTTGCGGTTCACTTGCGGCAACCCCCCATGCAATGTCTATGGGGCTTGCGGTAAGTGTGCGGCAGGTGCGGCAAGTGCGGTTTCGTCAGATGCGGCCGTGAAATAACCGCGGCTGACCGCGTTTTTTTCGCAGCCGCATCTGCCGCAAGTGCCGAAACCGCAACTATGCCGCACCTGCCGCAAGCCCCATAGACATAGCATGGGACTTGCCGCAAGTGAACCGCAAGTGCGGCCGTTATGTGGTAATCGCAGCAGTTGCGGTTTTTTCACCGGAACAGCCGTGATCAGTGATTACCGCTGATGTGAATTGGCCTAAGAGTCTAAATATTCTTATTTTTCATTTGATGGAGCCACTTGAGGGCTTGTTGTGGGTAGGATCAGTTGTAGTTTTGAATGACAATTTTTATTTTTCCAGAACATATAATGTAAAATACAAAAAAAAATCCCAAGTCTGGGGAAATGGTGAAAACTCCGCCATTGTTTATTGGGTTTTGTTTTTACAACTTTCAATGTGCAGTAAATTTAATCTGCCAATATGATCCACTAAATTAGTGCTATTAGGATTTTCTTCTGGGACTCATAACTTTAAAAAAAAATGTAAAAATGGAGTTGTATCAAGTGGTTGTTTGCATGGTGAAATGCAGCACCCTTTATTGGTACCATTTTGAGGGTATATAATTTTTTTATCTTTCTTACTTCATTTTTTGGAGGGCTTGCAGTTACTGGCAATCCTTGGCGTTTACTTTTTTTTTTGCATTATGGCATTATCGTATGGGTTAAAGGGGCATTCTAGGGAGATAATAAATTATTCTAATGGCAGTACCCTCATAAACTATAAAGATGACATCCATAGTGCTGTTCCTCACACTTACAATACCTATAATTTAGTATGGAGCTGGAGCTGCTCTTTGTTGCTCTCCTTCTCTTCTGGGACACAGCAGGGGGCATGACCTACGGTCATGCTGTATGCAACAACCAGACCCCTAATAATATCTGCTACCCTGTAGTCCAATAACAGGGGGAGAGGTAGGGCATGGCTAAGCCCTTTTTTTTTAACTGCAGCTAAACAGATTTTGTCAGAGCGCTGGATGTTACCAACAGTATATGTGTGATTTAACATCCCAGAAGGGAAGGGGAGCGCCAAGGAGCAGATCAAATGTCTCACTGAATTACAGGTAGTGTGAGAGTGAGGAACAGCACTATTGATCTCATCTTTATACACTGTGTGCAGAATTATTAGGCAAATGAGTATTTTGATCACATGATACTTTTTATACATGTTGTCCTACTCCAAGCTGTATAGGCTTGAGAGCTAATTACCAATTAAGTAAATCAAGTGATGTGCATCCCTGTAATGAGGAGGGGTGTGGTGTAATGACATCAACACCCTATATAAGGAGCGCTAAATTAGTAGGCAAATGCCTTTCCTTAGGCAAAATAGGTCAGAAGAGAGATTTGACGGGCTCTGAAATGTCCTAAATTCTAAGATGCCTTACAGAGGGATGCAGCAGTCTTGAAATTGCCAAACCTTTGAAGCGTGATCACCGAACAATCAAGTGTTTCATGGCAAATAGCCTACAGGGTCGTAAGAAGCATGTTGGGCAAAAAAGGCGCAAAATAACTGCCCATGAATTGAGGAAAATCAAGCATGAAGCTGCCAAGATGCCATTTGCCACCAGTTTAGCAATATTTCAGAGCTGCAACGTTACTGGAGTATCAAAAAGCACAAGGCGTGCCATACTCAGGGACATGGCCAAGGTAAGGAAGGCTGAAAAACGACCACCTTTGAACAAGAAACATAAGATACAACGTCAAGACTGGGCCAAGAAATATCTTAAGACTGATTTTTCAAAGGTTTTATGGACTGATGAAATGAGAGTGACTATTGATTGGCCACATGGATGGGCCAGAGCCTGGATCAGTAAAGGGCAGAGAACTCCACTCCAACTCAGATGCCAGCAAGGTGGAGGTGGGGTACTGGTATGGGCTGGTATCATCAAAGATGAACTTGTTGGACATTTTCGGGTTGAGGATGTAGTGAAGCTCAACTCCCAGACCTACTGCCAGTTTCTGGAAGACAACTTCTTCAAGCAGTGGCACAGGAAGAAGTCGATATTGTTCAAGAAAAATATGATTTTCATGCAGGACAATGCTCCATCACATGCATCCATCTACTCCACAGCGTGGTTGGCCAGTAAAGGTCTAAAGGAAGAAAAAATAATGACATAACCCCCTTGTTCACCTGATCTGAACCCCATAGAGAACCCGTGGTCCCTCCTAAAATGTGAGATCTACAGGGAGGGAAAACAGTAGACCTCTCGGAACAGTGTCTGGGAGACTGTGATGGCTGCTGCACGCAATGTTGATCGTAAACAGATTAAGCAACTGACAGAATCTATGGATGGAAGCTGTTGAGTGTCATCATAAAGAAAGGTGGCTATATTGGGCACTAATTTTTGGGGGGTTTTGTTTTTGCATGTCAGAAATGTTTTTTTTTCTAAATTTTGTGCAGTTATATTAGTTTACCTGGTGAAAATAAACAAGTGAAATGGGAAATATATTTACTTTTTATTAAGTTGCCTAATAATTCTGCACAGTAATAGTTACCTGCATATACAGATATCTTCCTAAAGGCCCCGTTACAAGGCATGATGTTGGAACGATATCGGCAACGATCTTCTGCGTGCGCGGTCATTTCAGACATCGTTTTGACATCGTTGGTGAGATGGCACATGTCTCGATATCGTAGATGACTCACCAACGATGTTGTGAGCAGGTATCATTTGCACAAGCCAGTGAACGATGCCTGCTCATTGCTGTGAATGGGAGAAGTTGTGAACGACATCATTATCGCGGTGTCAAACACAACGATATACCAGGTTGGCTGATCGTTGATCATGTGATTTGAGAACATGTTCTCAAACCTGCGATCAACGATCCTACAATTTATTGTTCCAACTTTGCAGAGTCACACGCAACGAGGTCGTAACGAATCCGTGACATTTAAGCGATATTGTTAACGATGTTGTGCCGTGTAATGGGGCCATTAGATAGCCAAATCTAAAAAAAAACCACTCCAACTTCCAAAAATATTAAGCTTTGATATTTATGAGTCTTTTGGGTTGATTGAGAACATAGTTGTTGATCAATAATAAAAATAATCCTCAAAAATACAATTTGTCTAATAATTCTGCACACAGTGTAGTTTATGAAGGCATGGCCAGTAAAATAATCATTTATCTCCCCAGAGTACCTCTTTAAATAATTATTTAAATTATTTATTAATTAAAAAGATTATAATGTTAGATTTGCATAGACTAGACCTTTTTGTGGATGAGGTAATAGCAAATATGTTTATTTTTTTAATTACGTTATTTTTAACTTGATAAAAGGGGCTGATATGACAATTTAAGGCATTTTTAAATACTATAAGAACTTTTTTTCTACTTTCTACTTTATTTTTTAGTCTCCATGGGGACTTGAAACTCATGTTGCTTGTATAAACCAGATTCCTCCATACAATCACAACTGACATGTGCTGTATAAATTGACGGATTTTGGCAAGCGGATAAAGTGGACATTTTACTTGACATGACTATGCAATTTTTATATTTCATGGAAATGCTGCTGTTCTGCTTAAGCTGGCATTTTCTTTTATTCCTTTGCCTTTGCATACCTGAAATATGGCAGCCTATTCTTTGTATGTAAATCTATTATTGTTAGCCATTTGGGCAGGGTTTTCTGCTCTTCTCTATGACATCTTTATGAGGATTATGTGGCGCTCCTCTGGTGGGACACCACAGGGAGGTACTGCATCCCAAACAGAAGGTGCAGTGCCTCCATAGTTGCAGGTAGAGGGGGGAGCTACAGAGTCTGTATACAAAATCACAAAATACCAATCACAGCCACCCTAGCACCAGGGACTGTATGTTCAGTAAGTCCCAGGGGGGTGGAGATTAGCAGAGCGAGAGATGTGACGTAGGTGACAGTGACAGTTTGACTCAAGTCAGACAGTGTGAGGAGAGCAGCAGAGACGGACGCAGGGGACCCTGTGGGCATGACAGGCAGAAGGGCACCTCTAAACTGAGAGGTGACCCAGACAATGAAGGGGACACTCCAGGACTGGTCGGAGCTGGCTGGCGAGTCCAGGTCATTACTGGTAAGCCGGACCGAGGCGGTTTATTAAGGTTCATCCCAAACTGCAGACTGTGGGCCTTACCAAGAAGCTGCCACAGCACCCATCAAAGTAGTCCAACCTCTGTCCCATAGCTGGGATCCAGACGCTGACAAGTAAGAGAGACTTTAAGCAACAGACCCGGGGACCAGAAACCAAACTCAAGAGTGGGAGTGTAATGAGCCAAAAGAGCCCATAAAGGAATAGGACTAAGAAAGCATTTGAGAGGCACCTCTGACAGACTCTGTGGTAAACCCCAAAGTCTTTGGCAGCAAATTCCCTGGCAAACTAGACTGTACCGTGTACATATTGATCCATCCGGTACCAGTAAAGAACTGTTTGGGCTAATTTAGTGTCTCTGCATCAATTATATGTCGCCTGGGAGGCTCCTACAACAACACAGAGCCAAGGACTATGACTCCCCTCATTCACCCCGCTGCCTTGAGGTAAAGCTCTGCCTGTGGGGAGCTGTACTATCCAAAGCTGCATCACCATCACCTCAGCGGCCGGCTGCAGCGCTGGTAACTACATTACCAGGTTCCACAGGTGGCGTCACGTATAATAATCCCCCATTCCAAATAGTTTTCTCTCAGCCATTGAGTGTCCAGGGCACGGGACCGGGACCCGACCAGCCGTGATCCCCACTGAAGTAGCAACCTGTCCTGGTATCTGAGTACCCCCTGCCCTGTTGACCGACTCATTTCCTCTCACTTGGTTATTAAAACTAGATTTACATCCAAGGAAGAGAGGACCATAGCAATGGAATGGAGAGGTAAAGGATTAAAAAAAAAGCAACAAAGCCTGGCCCAGGTGAACAGAGGCACTTAGGCCAGGTAGAAGAAAAAATCATACTTATGGGTCAACTTTAAGGCACAACTTGTACCAACCGCAGAGCTTGCTCACACTAGCGTATAAGTTGGCAGGCTGCGATTCGATTTTTTTTCGAAGAGCACTTGGACTAGTGTTATACTATGGGGCAGTGCAGATCTGCAAATCTTTCTTTCATGCCTATTTGGCACGAGAATATTCTTGCTGTATGCTGCAAGTGGCTTTGATATTTGGATCATGCTCAGCCATACACGTCTATGGGTGCATGTGAAGCATTGCACTACGCTCAGATGTCATCCTAGTGCAGCCTGATTACTTGCTGACACAGGCAATGGAGAAAATGGAGAAATTAAGTTCTCAAAGACAAGGTTCTCCGCACCAGTGAGTCAATTCTCAGAACACATTGAATCACACCTGGCTAATGCTCACAGCAGAGTCTGAGCTGTAAGTCATTTGCATATAGCATCCAATTCTCTCGCATGAGAGAATTATTGACAGTATGATTGTACCCACAGAAGCAGCCATATAAGTTATCAACCTTCTTTCCTATCATTATGTAGGAATATGTATCACTGCATATATTGCATATATTCATTTATCAGGGTATAGCTAGACATAGGCCGGCTTCACATTAGCGTTAACCGCGCTGCTGTGTATTGTCGCAGGCAAACGCAAGTGACCGTAAGCACCGTCCATCGCCTATGTTTAACATGGGGACGGACGATGTATGCGGTCGGGTGTGGATGGGCGTGCATACCCATTGCCCTCCATGTTTGATTTGTACGCATGCAGAGGCTTGCGTACAAAACAAACACTCCCGGCCGCACAGAATCTGCAACCTGTACGCAACAAGTTGCAGATTCGGTGCGGACGCGAATGTAGGATTTGTACGCAAGCCTCTGCATGCGTACAAATCACACATGGAGGGCAATGGGGACGCACGGCCATCCGCACCCGACTGCATACACCGTGCATCTCCATGTTAAACTTAGGGATGGGCAGTGCTTGCGGTCGGCTTGCGAACGCCCGCCGCAAGACGCATCGGCGGCGATTGCTGATGTGAAGCCAGCATTAGGCATTATTTTCAAGGGAATCTGTCAGGAGATTTTCTAGTACAATGCTAACTTTATCTTTAAATAGGAATTAAGCAGCCCCTTTAAGATCAGTAACTTTTATTGCTGTACCTTCTCCTGTTATCTTGTTGTTAGCTCAGGAAAATTCAGTGTCATGTACTCACTAATCAAGCATATGTAAATATAAACAGGAGAAGGTACAGCAATAAAAATTACTGATCCTGAAAAAACTGCTTAAGCTCTATTTAAATATTCCATTAGCAGTATACTAGAAAATCAGCTGATGGAGTCCTTTTAAGGCATTCCTTATTTTACCAGTAGGGGCAATCATATCAGTTATCAACTTGATTTGATAAAAATCTATAAATACTTGAATGCAATTGCAAACAACTTGACAGATGGGCACAACTCAAGAGCTCCTTTTAGGGTCTCCTCACGTATGCGTATAAAAAAAATTAACGTGTAAAACCATTTATCAGTGTTTTCAATTAGTGTGCCATCTTTATGTCATCCGTATTTTTCCACTACGGCTAAAAAAAAGATATTACAAAGCTTCTCCTATACTTTCAATGCTATATACGAACAGCACGTTGATGGCACACGGATGTCATCAGCGTCTTGTATGTGTTTTTTATGGATCCAAATACTAGTGTTGGCCCTTGTAAAAAAAAAAAAAACAGACATGTCTCCGTGTGGTTCACGAAGACAAACTGTCAATGTGAAAATACAGACATGTGAGCAGCCCATAGGTTATAATGGGTACTTTGTGGTAACTGAAAAAACGGATGCCAAACATACCGGAAACATGGACATGTGAAGTAGGCCTATAAGTGAATCCTAAGTTATAGGTAAGTGCCCTTTAAATGTCCTTGCATGATATGTTTTCCCAGTAAAATGGCCTCCTCTAGTATTCATCTCCAAACAGAATATTCATGTCAGGTAGCTGTCGGCTTCTTGACAGCTAGGCTGCTCCTGCAGACAGCACCGGTGTTTTTATAGGGGAGCTGTCAATCATCCAGGCCAGACATGGCAAGTGCTTTGTGCAGGCTGCAAAGTGATCACCTTTCTCTGGGATGTGAGAGGTTCACAGAAGGACACCGCGTCTTTGAGAAGAATCCTAATGATTTGCTTCAGTCTGGGATCGTTGGTGGGTTCCTCAGTTCACTGGAGAAATTCCTCTCCCACAGCTGAAGCTGAAGTAATAGCATCCTGTCCAGTGACAGGAAGATATAGATTGTGTATGACTTACACTGGATTACAGATGACCGGCCTAGTCATATGGTTTATCAAATGCTTCTATATTGCAGGTAGCCTGGCCTAATGCTTCATAGTAAAGAAAGATTTCATTAGGAATATTTACTCTGAGGGTTGTTCTTATGCAAGGTCTCTGGGGAAAATGTGAAGAAAGGCTGAAAGGTCCCTTCTGTCTTTGTTGCTACGTTACAATACAAAGAGACAAGCGCCTGTCAGACCCTCTCGGTCAGTTAAGGTTGCACTTGTGCAGAAAATAAATTGAGGTTTCGTTTTAACCCAATAAACACTGTAAGGCTACTTTCACATCAGGATTTTTCACTATTTGCAGTTTTGCCACATCTGCTGCGTAACGGAACACTTGTGGCAAGACTGCGTTCAGCCAGATTCCTTCCCTATGGGACTTGTGGTCATGTGCGGCACTTGCGGTTTTGCTGCGATCCGGTAAATCCTGCAAATGCGGCAACAGAAATAAAACGCTTCTAGCAGCGCTTTTTTGACTCGCCACAAGTGAGTGCCCGAACTTCTGCGAATGTTGAAAATCGCTGATGTGAAAGCAGCCTTACTAAGTAGTGATGTATAAAGCAAAGTTTTGTCATTTGCCTTTACAGCAATTCTTTAACCCCTTCACCCTCAAGCGATTTTGCGTTTACCAGTTTTCGTTTTCCCTCCCCTTCTTCCAAGAGCCATAACATTTTTTGTTTTTCCGTCAATATAGACATAGGAGGGTTTGTTTTTTTGTGGGACGAGTTGTACTATTGAATGACATCATTTATTTTACCATACACTGCGCTGGAAAATGGGAAAAAAAAATCCCAAGTGTGGTAAAATTGCAAAAAAAAGTGCAATTATATGTTTGTCTTTTGGATTTTTTAATCACCATTTTTCGGGATCGGGGGCTGTGTGACAGCTTGAGCTGTCGTTTCTAATGACACCATTTTGGGGTAGACGCAATGTTTTGATCGCCTGTTATTTCATTTTATTGCAATGTTGAGGCAACTAAAAAAACATAATTTTAGTGTTTGGGCTTTTTTTTTTTACATTACGCAGTTTCCATATCTGATTACCTGATTTTATATTTTGATAGATCGGGTATTTCTGAACATAGCGATACCAAATATGTGTATTTTTTTCATTTTTTTTTATAGTTTTATTTTCAATGGGGCAAAAGATTTGAACTTTTATGTTTCTCTTTTATACTTTTAAAAACTTAGTTTTTTTATTTTTTCTTTATTTTACACTGACCACTTAGGGGCCTCAGTGCTGCACAGTCCAATCGCTTGTGTTATGCAGAGAAGAGCTGCTGCACATCTGTGCACAGGAAAATCATAACTTTCTGAGGATGCTCGCCAGGCATCCACAGGAAGTAATTGCAGACGGCTTCTGGGGTCATCAAAGGACCCTGTGCTGTTGAGGTAACCATCGGAGGTCCCGTGATTGCATCACGGCACCTCCGATCACAGCCGGGAGTGGCACGATCCCCATTAAGGTGCTTTGGATCACTGATCCGATCGATGCTGCCAACTACACATCTCAGCTGATGAGGTCAGCTCAGATGTGTGGGGGAGGATGCGAGCTCACTGTGTGACCAAGGACGTACATATACTGTAGATCCTGATATTGCAAAACCAATTAATGGAATTATGAGAATCACAGGATCAATAGTCAAGGTTATAATACAAAAGTGATGAAAATATGAAAGCAAAATTTTCAAAACATCTCGATTTATTCAGCATTGAGTATGACATATGCAGAAATCCCTGTTTGCCTGCTATCAATAAGGTTATTAATGAATGTCTGAGGACTATGAGTGCATTTGGGAACACAAATCATCTAGATCCGCTCCTGACAGCTACTTTTGCAAAATGATGCCAGATGTGCTCGATGTGAGAAAAGTTGGGAGACACTGCTCCCATGCTATACATGGTAGCATGTTGAGGCCATACACGCTGTGCACAGTAGACACTGAAACACTTTGCAAAAAATGCATATACCACTGGCACCACATTCTGTGGTGTCTACACAAATGATCAACACGCATTTGTATGACATTGGGATACGACCCAGACATCCAGCAACAGGGGTGCATTTGACCTCATACCACTTCTCTCAAAGGTTTTCATGGTGAAGAGCTGAAATGGAGTTCTCTCTTCCTCAGAGATGGCTCTAGTTTTTTTTTTTGGATGTAATGGTAGCCAGAATTTGGTCTGATGACCACATGGGCAACACCATGAAGAGGTCTTCACAAGGAAAGTCACACTAGTCCTAGTCTCAAGAATTATGATGTGGGGTCACAAAATGTACAGTACAGTAGCTAAACTCCTTTAGTATTGATTTTGTCATGGAAGGACATCTTAGGAAACGCCCAGTTTCTGTGGGTTTACATCCAAGAGAGCTCACATGTGCTCTCTCTTTTTGACCAGCGGACCACCAGGATAGGATGACAACCACAATGGGCAAAGTGTTAGCCTGAGACCACTGCATACTGGGATTAACCCTGTAACTTGATGAGGGCTATAATGTGACTTCACATTTTTGCAACTCGCTGACCAAAACTCCTTTCTCCATCCTATCAGACGGCTAAGATGGCTAACAACTGGTTATTTCTGTTTTCAGCAAGTGGATATACATACCTTCTCCCCAGCAGACATGCTGTTGTCTGTGGCGGGAGGAAGGGGACTTCTGATATACAGAACAATAGAGAGAGATGCGTGTGTATATACATACATATCCCACACTTCCCTTCTACAAGACTATATAAAAACAGTCTGTATATGAGACTTCCCATGACTTATCTGAGTATGGGGATGGAAAGTAGAGAGGCTAAGTCAGAGAAAGTCCTGCACACAGTTTGAATATTAGGGTGTGATATTGTGCTGAGTAGCAGCTGAAAGCATCTTCTAAAGAAAATTCTAAACTGGCCATGTGAAATAGAACTGCAGCGTTGTGTTTATGAAAGACGAAATCAAAAGAAAAAATCATAGCTCTGTCTGAAGGTTAATTAAATAAAAAAAATGCTTTAGTTACTAAGTATAGAGCAGGGTACACTAGGCCAATGAACATGGAGGGAGAAAAAAAGTAGAAGATAGAATTTAAATAGAATTTAGCTAATTTGGGTAGCTTGAATCAAAACCTAGATGAACGATTACAGCAATGTGGATATTTCTTTGAAATTCTCTGGCATTCCAGAGATGGAGAGTTGAAGGCCAGCTTTTTCTAGGGCTGTTAGCAAGGAAAAGTCATCCAGGGGAGGGAGCTGGATTACTCATTTCACTGCATATGGTCCCCAGCCGGATTTTCAAACTATATTTTCTGTGAAGCACCAGAGTGTTTCGGAGAAAAATATGCCTGTCTGTAATCGAGCATCTAGTTTCTGATTCATGCTGCCTGCGGACTGGGCAGCATGAATAAGCTGACAGGTTTCCTTTAAGCTAAGTTAGATATATTGAATTATTTCTGTTGATATGTTTGAGTGCAGTGTGTCCCCATTATTAAAGGGAACCAACCAACTCAGATCACCCTAATACACAGTTAGTACATGTCCCTGCACCCTAAGGATACCTTTCCAGCACTGTTTTTGTGTAAAATCCTGCATTAGTATAACTGATATAAAGAGTTTATAAACTTACTAGCCTGGAGACTTCTGGGCGTATCCCTCCTTCTGTTATACTTCAGGGCTGTGCATTCATTGCATGGCTGTGCTCCCCCTCCCTCTGTGCAGAGGAGATAACGATCACGCCCATCAGGGCAGGGCAGCAGGCACAGAGGGAGGGGGAGCACAGACATGCAATGCACAGCCCTGAAGTATAACAGAAGGAGGGATACGCCCAAGAGTCTTCAGGCTAGTAACTTTATAAACTCTTTATATCGGTTATACTAATGCAAGATTTTACACAAAAACAGTGCTGGAAAGGTATCCTTAGGGTGCAGGGACATGTACTAACTGTGTATTAGGGTGATCTGAGTTGGTTGGTTCCCTTTAAAATGACCTGTGGCCATCATCTAAAATTTCATGCAAAACTGTAGTGAAATGGAATTGTTGGTCTAAAGCTACATGCAATATTCAATATACCGGTAGTATATATTACATCTAACATTCCTACGTCCACCATTAGTTTTGGTTCTTTTACATTTACACATTCCTACAGTGTTGGACAATGTCAGTGATGAGAGTGGGAGACATTTTGTAGCTTGATCCAACAAATGAATAGTGTCAAGAAACAGCCCTCTGCTGCCCTTTTATCGTCAGGACAATTACAGAATTAACCAATGGTAGATAAACGACGCTGCAGCTGTTCTGCTATCATACCGATTATTGAGGCTTTCACAGTGAGCATTCTGTATATATCACTGGTTTCAGGGCATGGAGTATATATAAACCTTGGTAAGGTCACTGCCAAGCTCCACAATAACACAAGAAAAATACTGCTACCACCAATCATTTTTAGGTAGATTGCACTCCCGTTACTGGTAACATTTAGCTTAATCAGGGTAGTGATTTATAAATCAAAAAGACCAACTCTATTAAATGTTATATATTTTATATATTTATTCTGAAATAGTAACCAGTGTTTATAAAAATCTACAAGATTTAACAAAAGGGAACAATACAATACAATATAGACAATTACATAAAATAAAAGGGATTAATAAAAGAAAATTATTACACCTGGGCCACTGAAATGGCTCATATATATGAAAGGAGGTACCGCATATACTCGTGTATAAGCCGACCCGTGTATAAGCCGACCCCCCTACTTTTGCCCCCAAAACCTGGGAAAACCTATTGACTCGTGTACAAGCCGAGGGTGGACCTCAGCACAGGTATACAGACCCCAGCAGTGTGGTATACAGGTCCCCCCAGTGGTAGTATACAGCAGCCTCCCCAGTGGCATATACAGGCCCCAGTAGTATATACAGCAGCCCCAGTGGTATACAGCAGCCTCCCCAGTGGTATATACAGACCCCACCAGTATATACAGCAGCCCCAGTGGTATACAGGCCCCAGCAGTATATACAGCAGCCCCGGGGGTGTACAGCAGCCTCCGGGGGCATACAGCAGCCCCAGCAGTACACAGCAGCCCCGAGGGGTACACAGCTGCCCCCAGGGGTACACAGCAGCCCCCAGGGGTATATAGCCACCCCCAGAGGTATATAGCAGCCCCCAGGGGTACACAGCCATCCCCAGGGGTATATAGCAGCCCCCAGGGGTACACAGCCGTCCCCAGGGGTACACAGCCGCCCCCAGGGGTACACAGCCGTCCCCAGGGGTACACAGCCGCCCCCAGGGGTATATAGCAGCCCCCAGGGGTACACAGCCGCCCCCAGGGGTATATAGCCGCCCCCAGGGGTATATAGCAGCCCCCAGGGGTACACAGCCGTCCCCAGGGGTATATAGCCGCCCCCAGGGGTACACAGCTGCCCCCAGGGGTATATAGCAGCCCCCAGGGGTACACAGCCATCCCCAGGGGTATACAGCCGCCCCCAGGGGTACACAGCTGCCCCCAAATGCTGGCACTCGCCCCCCCTGCTGCTTAACTTACCATCCGGTCTTCTGATCAGCGCTGCTCCTCGCTGCTCCCGTCCTCGCTGCATCCGGGATCCCCGGCCGTCGCACGATGACGTCATATACCTGTGACGGCCGGGGATCCCGGATGTAGCAGGACGGAGCACCGAGGAGCAGCGCTGATCAGAAGACCGGATGGTAAGATAAGCAGCGGGGGGGGCCCTTACAGCAGCAGGGGGGGCCCTTACACAGAGGGGGGCGAGTGGCAGCGTTTGGGGGCCATATGCACTGCTTCCCCCTGCCGCTGATTGACAGGGGGAAGCAGTGCATATTTAATGAGCGGCCCCAAGTGACGGGGCCGCTCAAACTGCAGCCTCCCCCCACCTCCTCCAGCCTCCCCAGTTTGGACACAGAGCCCACGGCATCACATACCGTATATAACCCGTGTATAAGCCGAGGGGTAGACTTTTCAGCCCAATTTTTGGGCTGAAACACTCGGCTTATACACGAGTATATACGGTACTTCTTAAGAAAACATGGTACAATCCCCTACATGACAGTGTATTTCCCCTGGTTTTGACCCAGATGATAATGTTGCATTTGTTTTTTATTAATGCATGTTACACTATCCTAACTCCCCTCTAGTGACTTAAGACAGGGTAAGATATATTACTGTAATCTTTCCTACCAATAATTTATTTGTTCATAGATAGAGTACATTGCGTGACTATTGTTATCTATCTGGCCCATATTAATTTAGGGCTGATAGGTATGTGAAGAATATGGAATATATTCTAACATACTAATCAATTATATTCCCAAAATATTTCTATCAGTTGTAATCTGCACACAGCAGCCACTCCACTCTGACCCCTCCCTCAGGAATCTCTACTGCTCATTGCATACACCTCTACTGCCCATTGTTCAGAGTAGCCATCTAAACCAGGATGTTACAACTACTGACAGATGGACAGGTGTCTCTTTGTAATTAAAACTGAAGAAGAATGTCTATTGAAGTTTAGGATCCCTGCCATGATTAGCCATTATAGTCAGGAAAGATGGTCACACAACCATCTCTGGAGGAAATAAGGAGAGGTAAAGCTGCTAAGATCCCACAAAAGTAGCAGACTCACTGGTACTGTCACATTAATAAGAATTATGAAATTACCGTATTTCCCAGTCACATACAAATCATATCACTGAAATTGTGACAGCGAGTGGCACACACACATCAGTATTGATTCATCTACCCTCACTGTAAGTGACTCAATAATCGGCACATTACAGGGCAGCCTAGGCCGCTTTTGTTTGTCCTCAGTCAATTCCCTGATTACCCTAACAAAAGGGGGCGCCAGAGAGCTGCTATTTTCATCACACGGATATCTCACAGTTATGAAAAAATATGTATTTTCTTGGTTTTGTGATCGCGGTGTGAAAGACTGGATTACTTACCGGTAATCTCGTTTTATGGAGCCACGACAGCACCCACTGGAGAGAGGGATCCGCCCCCAGGGACAGGAAACCTGCAGATAAAAAGGGGGCGGTCCCCCCGCCTCCTCAGTTGGTTTACAGAGCACGAGAGGAATCGCCAAATTAATAAACACGCCAACACAAGCAAAAATGCAGTTAACCACCACCACTAAAGCAACCAGGAAGAGGTGCAACAAGCAAACAGGGGGGGAAGTGAGTGGGTGCTGTCGTGGCTCCATAAAACGAGATTACCGGTAAGTAATCCAGTCTTTTCTTCTCGCCACGACAGCACCCACTGGAGAGACTTGCAGAGAAATCAACCCCAGGGAGGGACCACCAGGCCGAGTACAGATCCCCTGAACACCAAGGCAGAAGGTAAGGAGAGGACCAGCCCACGATGGTGGAAAACAGGTGCAAGGCGAAGACCAGGAACCGGCCTAACATACGAACCAAACAGGCACCAGATCCCGTGCCTCCCAGGAGAAAGCCATAGCCTGAGCGGAACGGGTACGAACTCCAGGCAGAGGATGAATGCTTGTAGCAGCCGTCTGCGAAGACCCTGAAATGAGAAAACCACAACACACCGCACTACCTCCCAGTCGGCGGCCCACCCAATAGGGAAGGAAACCATGACGAACCTCTGAAGCAAGGAACAGAACCCCCCCAGGAACCTGGGAACGGGAAAAAACAAAGGAATGAGAACACACAGCCGACTACCAGGGAAAGCAGAACCACCCACAGAAGGGACGAGGTACCAGGCAACAAAAACAGGCCATCAGGGAAACCAGAAAAGGACAGGCGGGACTAAGGGAAAGGGCCTGAACAGACCACCCCACCAAACAGAAGAAACACCCCCAAGCAGGAACGACCGGAGGGAAGGCACACCTGGAATCAGATTCCAAAGACTCAAAGAGGCAACCGGAAGAGGCAACGAAGACCAGACCGGAACCCCCAGGGGGGCATACTAGCACGATGCACCAGGGCACTATGGATGAAGCATACTAACCCACAACCCTGAAGAACTTGCCCCACTCAAGAAACTAAAATGACCAAAATGTGGAACACAGGAGAACCAGACCGTCGGAAAATCCCAAGAAGGGCCGACACACGTAGCCAGACCACGAGTAGCGGAGCCCTAACCAGGCAGCCGCCAGGCCGGAAAAAGGTAACCGCCCCTGTCATGCAAGAGCAATGCCAGCGGAGGCTGACCCCTCACTTGAGGATGACAGAAGGGGCCCAGACACAACAGGACCGGACAGATGGCAGCAGACATGGGACCGAACCACCAACCACAGCCGCCAAGGCCAGAAGGAACAAGACTGTCTCGTAACCAAAGAGGCGCAGCCCAATCGGCAGGAGGCCCAGAGGGGAAAAACGTCCCTCCCCGAATGAGGCACTAGGGAACCCACTATGGGACCACGAAGCCAGGATGCAGTAGAACCGCCGCAGGCAAACAGGCGGACACGGCTGTACGCCCAAGCGGAAAACAAGGTTACCTCCGGGAGACCCCCAAAAAGCCACGATGCGACGAAAACACAAAGCCACAGAGTCCAGTTCCCCTAATGGAAGCGTGTTGACTCAGAAAAAGCCGCTGAGAACACCCACGCCCCCGAAGTGCAGGGCAGACAAGGAAGAGATGGGACGGTCAATGCAAGGAATGCAACAGCCATACACACGCGAGGCCAGGACCGAGGCCTGCCCCAAGAAACCAAAGACAACCGACGACGAGAGGACTCCACCGGAGGCCATGCCATCTGTAGAAGAAAATGGAGGAAGGCATGACACAAGCCGCCAAAACTCCCACCGGGGAGAGGAACCACCGAAACAGCAAAGGACCACCGACCCCGAGCCAACAGAGACACCAAAGGCCCCCCAACCCACGGGGCCAGCACCCACGACCAGAACAGACTTCGGAGAACCCCCAGGGCACCCCCTGGAAGGCCCAACAGGGCCGACCACCAGGACAGGGACTGCACAACCCGGCCTAGAAGGAACGACCGTGAAGCCACCTCCGAAGAGGAGAGGCAGCCCGAAGAACTGCGTATGAGAACCTGGGAATGGGACAGAGTCCACAGTACCCCGGGATACCGGACAACAGGGACCCCAACCGGGAGACAACCTCCTGCAGGGACCCACCAGGGCGGCGAAAGCCACCTGAACCCCCCAGAAATTAACAACTTTCTGGCTATCGTGAGAAGGCACAGCAGTCCGACAGAGCCGAGGAGAAGCCTAGGAAGAACCGACGAACACGAGGAAGGAACCTGGACCAGGCCCCACAGACCATACCATGGCACGACCAAGACTACGAGGCCCAGTAGCAAACAATCCAGCCAAGCATGACCCCCCTGAGCACATCAGTCAGCCAAGCGCCCCTAGAGGGGAACAAAGTACGGAGGCAAAGTCCACCCAGAGCTGCAGAGTGCCCTCCTACGAGGAAACACACAAGTGCAGGATCACAAGGGCGACTGAAAAACACCACCTCCTCCACGGAGGTGAACACCTGAGGGCCCCGAAGACCAACTGAAGTGCGACCACCGGAATGACAAAAACAGACTACGACAACGACCCTGAAAGCCATGGAAAGGCAGGATGAACGGCCAGATGGGAATAGGACGGCATCAAATCCATAACGGCCCGAAGCAACCAGGAACCAGAAGCAACCGCAGATCTGCACGGAGCATAGCGTGCCCACCTGAGTAGAGAACAGGGCACACCTCGCCGGGTGGCCCGGGAGTGGTGCCCCCTGGCTACCGATTACCCGGCAGAGCCAACCAATTCCAAGTAACCCCGCGACAGCGGAAAAAAGGCAGACACTGTCTTAAAGCAATAACCGGCCAATAAGAACACTCAGGGCTGGAAGCCGGGAAGAAAGGGGAACAAAAACCCCCACCATCAGGCCCCCGGGATCTCCATAGGGAACCACTACTCCAACCGACCCTAGATTTCAGAGCTAAGGGCCTGAAGTCATGAAGGAAAAAGGAGGGGAAGTCCATACACTGAATCAGGAAGAAAATGAGCCCACTCCAGTGATAGTCTGGAGGAACCCCGTATGGTTCCTACCGCAAAACTACTGGTCGAATGGTCAGCGTCCGAACGCTCACCCGTAAAACGCAAGAGGAGGAGGAAGGGATCCCATATTCCCGGCAGCCGCCCTGGAGCGGACATCAACTAGAGCCCTGCCAACAAGGACTCACCCCCTCAACAATGTGCCGAACCAGGCCCTGGCCTGCGTGGCCCCACTCCAGCGCTACATCCAAGAGCACATCTAGCTGAATTGGATAAGCCTGATGACCTCGCTGCCAGGTGCAGGGAAACATCCCCAGGAGGCAGCACCCCCATGAAACAATGGGACCGAGGACCATAAGGTGACTCGGGAAACCCCCGTATGGATTTGAGTCTCCAGGTGCCAAGCCACACCAGCCAAGAGCTAGCCGCACACGTAGCTGAAACAGGACACCCCCGTATGGAGTTGAGTCTCCAGGTGCCAAGCCACCCCAGCCAAGAGCTAGCCGCACACGTGGCTGAAACAGCAGGCATAAAGGCCCCTATGCCGGTCACACTTTTTTTTTTTTTTTTTTTGTGTAGCAGGAGCACCATAGCCCTACAGAGCAGAAAGGACCGGAATCCCTCACTCGAAAGGAGGAATGCGTGGAAGGGAAGGCCACTGCCGAAACCCCGTTAGGCATCTTCAACCCGGCACGCAACACAGTATCGGCACGGGTAGCCTCCCCCTTGTATTCCAACAGAAGTCAAGCAAATAGCCCATATTGACAAAGGGAAACAGAACCTCCCCTGAGGATGACAAGGGGATACAAAAGAGCGAGAGCCCAGAATACCATCCATAGAGGAGACCAAAGCCCACTCCTCGCCCAATGGCTAGTGGCCCATGGTCGCCAGGGCACGAGGTCTGCCAGGGGGAGAGCCTGTGGCCAGCATGTGCCATCCATAGATAATGGCTTGGATGACATGTACAGCATAGGATCTGAACCCACAGCCACAGCTGGGTGTATGGGGCACGGTGCAGATGATGCATGGGTCCTGCCACAGCAGCCTCGCTCTGGTTGTGACGGAATGGGCACCACTCCCGAGGGAGGGTAGACCCCATGAAGCCCCCGTCTAAATTCCGCAGCCACAGCACCCCGGCTAAGTACAGGCGTCCGGCAGTGGCAGGCAACAAAGAGCACATCTCATAAAGGCCACAGAACACGTAACCAACACCCCCCTAGGAGTTGTAACCGAAGAGGGGGCGACAGAGAGAAGGGGGTAGCTTCAATAGGCAGAGCCCATTACACTCACCTAGGAAAGCTCAAGGCCGGCACCGGAATGAAGAGGTAAAGACTCCATCTGGTCAGATGACGGACGAGGCTTAACACCACGCTCCTTGGACCGCCCGTAGAAATGGCCTCCCATCCAGCTGGGTCGGACATCCGTCCGTGAGTGCCCCTCCGATGATCCAGGCGTCCAGGTGAGGCCTCCAGGCTCCAGCACCGCAGGTTGCGAGTCTTCCCGCCCTCCAGGCGGCACACCTCCTCCGGCCTTGCGGAAGCGAGATGACGTCACTTCCGGGGGACATGGCGGCGCATGTTACTCTTAGCACGTGGAGTTAAACAGTTCTGAAGAAGTACAGACACCAATGTTCTCTGTAACGGGTTTTTTACTGCAACCGGTAGATGATACAGGGTATACAGGTAATAGGTAATGGACTGGGTGGACTCAGCAATGACCGGTGTGGTTTCATAGCTCCGCTGTGTTCCTCCGTACAAGGGGGCTACTTCAATTTCCCTGCCGGTGTATACAGCCCGGTGTGAGGGGAGCCAGATTCCTTTCTGTGGGTACTCCGCTGGCAAGACGGCTCTGATTGCGGCTGCGGTGGGGTGCTCCTATAGAGCGGTCCCTCCATTCCTGGTTTGCTAAGCAGTGCTGAACAACTTGCTAGCTTCGGAATCAGTGATCCGGTTGTGGATGGGCGCGGGTGTATTTTGACCCGTTAGGTGTTCGCCGAGGGTCCGGTTGTTGGGCACCGGGTAATGGTGCCAACCAGTAGGTGGTCTGCAGGGCTGCACGGAACTGTGCAGAGCCCTCTTCTCCTACGTTCCTCCCGACCACTTCTTTCTCTTCTACATTCTCCTACACTCTACTCCTACACTCCGCCCACCAGGACCTTATTGGCCCTCTATTCTGATGGTGCATGTAGGGTATGGAGCTCTGATGTTAACCATATCATTACTGAGTCAGAGAATATTGCATCTTCAGTCAGGGATGCAATACCCTCCTGTGACGCACTCGTTGCGGGGCGCCACAGATGTACCTCTCATAACTGTTGGACCTATGCACACCCCAATGTTTATAAATTTTCACTGGTGCCTGGCTGTCTGACAAAATACTGTGATCATAGCACACCTATGTAGCAGGAAAGGCAGTGTGGCGCCCCGCAACGAGTGCGTCACAGGAGGGTATTGCAGCCAAAACAGCAGCAGCAATATTCTCTGACTCAGCAATCACATAGTTAACTCAGAGATCCATACCCTACATGCATCACCTAGCATACAAGGCCAATAAGGTCCTGTTGGGCGGAGTGTAGTGGTAGTGTGTAGTGGAAGTTTAGTGCAACAAGTGAGTCTGCCAAGAGTGCAGAACAGTCTGCAAGAATGGAGGAGAACTGACTTGGCAATGTAGGAGAAGGGAGCTAAACCAACGAGCTC
This sequence comes from Allobates femoralis, assembly GCA_033576535.1. Classification (NCBI taxonomy): domain Eukaryota; kingdom Metazoa; phylum Chordata; class Amphibia; order Anura; family Aromobatidae; genus Allobates; species Allobates femoralis. Next base: position 80,623,523 of record JARQOC010000001.1, read on the forward strand.
TGCAACCTAGGAGAGGGGGCCTGCACAGTCCGTGCAGCATCCTGGCCGACACCCCGGTTGAGCACCATGATTCCCGGTGCCTTAACAACCGATCATCCGGGCATCTACATGCGGGTACAAAAACATCCCGTGCCCATCTACAGCCGGTTTGCTGGTACCGAAGCTGGGAGTCGTTTATCACTTCCATGTGAACCAGAGGAGTGGAGGGACCGCTTTACAGGAGCACAGTCGTCTAGCCAGCGGTGTACCCACCAAAAGGACCCACGGCTCCCCAAAACACCCAGAACGTATACCCTGGGTAGGGCATTGAAGCAGCCTCCTTGTACCCGATCTGGCATTCCTGGGTGACAATGGCAACACAAGTTTAGTTAGAATGGAGGAACACCGCGGATCTCTGAGAAACACTGGTCATTGCTGAGTCCACCCGGTCCACTACCCGTCACTGTATGCCATGTACTGCCTGCTGGTTACAGTAAAGAACCCGTTACAGAGACTTCCAGTGTCCGTGCTTTCTTATGAACTGTCTATCTCCGCATACTAAGGTAACCTCAGCTGCCTCAGAACATCTTGCGCAGCTCCTGGCACTGGGGATCATCGCTCAGCCTGTGGGGAGAATTCCATCTTGCTGCATTCCATCCCCCGGAGGCCCCACAGTGTCGGTATAGTTACGGGAACACTCATAGGTGGGGTCACAAAACAAATTAACCCCTAATCTGTTCAACCCCTGACGTCTCTCTTTTGATCTGTACCACCGGGCCCCACTACTGGCAGGCGCGGCACCCCGTGACAAGGAGGAAGACGAAACGCCTGTCCCCCGGAGTCCCGGCCACGGTGAGTCAGCAGTTCTCTGCCTTTCTGTACACAAAATACAGGCTGGCTGTCTCCTTTACAAGCTGCAGTTACCAAAAAAAAATTAGCTTCATTTTCTCCCTGTAGCCGCACTTTCACTAAAGCAGCCGAACAGCAATTTTTAAGCTATTGACGACAGATTAATCCTACACCTGCAGGTTAATAGCCTTTTAGCACAAGACAGGTAAATGACAGGCAAAGTTTGTTAAAGCAGTTAAAACAGTGACATTTCATATAAAATTTTCTATCCAACAACTTCTATAGTTCTCTCCCGGACAGTACAGCCAAAGAAATAATAAGACTGATCTTATTTTTAGTGTCTTTTGCAATTATTTATAAAAGGGTAGATTTGCTGCTTTGGTCTCTTGAATCAGAAAGATTACTGTATGTTAGTCTATGAAACAAAAAATGTATTCTTAGTAATTAATAATGTAATTCTAAAATGAAAATTCACATTTCAAAGCTTCTTAAAATGCAATTTCTGAAATAAAAAAAATGGTAAGTATTGAGACATTGTGCAAAAACAATATATAAATGCAAAAATATTTAAAATATTTTGTTTTTTTAAAGGGAACCTTTCATCAGGATTAGACACCCCAAACTAATGGCATGTACAGTATATAAATGTACTTTAATGCTGAAAATATCACCACAGTTCTTCTACAAATCCATTTTGCTTTTTTAAGAGAAATCCATAGTTGAAATTGTATGCTAATGAGTTGCAAGTGCAGTGGGCGGGCCCTGCACTTACTGCTTTCCTTCCTCTCTCTTTACACTCTGCTGCCAGCCACCTGTCTTTGACTGACAGTTCACTGAAACATGAGTGACATGTCAGTCAGAGACAGGAGACAAGCAGCAGGCAGGGAACAGGGAGAGAGGTAGGAGAGTAGTAATTGCAGCGCTCACCATACAATTTCAACTATAGATTTCGCTAAATAAGATGAATGGATTTCTACAAAAAAATGAAGATATTCCATTTCCAATTTCATCTATTCAGTCGTGTTCTACTATTTGATACCACGTGAACCATTTTCCTCCAAGCTTCTCTGTTTGTCACAGCATCTTTCAGTTCTCTGATGTTCATTCCTGTGTCTGCCATGATGGTGTCCAGCCAACGGATCTTAGGTCTTCCGCGAACTCTACTAACACTGACCATACCAAGCATCATGTGCTTTTCGAGGGAATTAGCCCTCATCACTTGGCTGAAGTAAGACAGTTTCTGTTTTATGACTTTCCCTAACAGGGATGTCACGTTCCAGAACATCTTTATTTGTGATCTTTGCTGTCCAGGGAATTTGTAGGAATCTCTTCGGGCACTACAGTTTGAAGGAATCGATCTTTCTTTGAACACCCTTTGTCAAGGTCCACGTCTTGCATGTGATTGTGAATGCAATGGCTGTAAGCAATCGCTGTTTGGTGGTGATCAAGATGTCCTTGCACTTCCAGAGTTGCTCCATGTTTATCATTGCCGCATGACCTATAGCAAGCCGTCGCTTGATTTCAGTGGTAGAGCCTCCGTTACAACCAATAAGGGACTTCAGGAAGATTAACTTTCTATCTTTTTTATTTCTTCGTTGTCGATCTTCAAACTCATCTTCTTGCTTGCGGTAGTCAGGAGGATATATAGCATATATGAGGACATATACAGCACTAAAATACCTTTACAGTGTTGGCCAAAAGTATTGACACCCCTGCCATTATGTCAGATAATGCTCAGTTTCTTCCTGAAAATGATTGCAATCACAACTTCTTTGATATTATTATCTTCATTTAATTTGTCTTCAATGAAAAAAACACAAAAAGAATTGTCCTAAAGCCAAATTGGATATAATTCCACACCAAACATAAAAAAGGGGGTGGACAAAAGTATTGGAACCCTTAGAAAAACCATGTGATGCTTCTCTAATTTGTGTAATTAACAGCACCTGTAACTTACCTGTGGCACCTAACAGGTGTTGGCAATAACTAACTCACACTTGCAGCCAGTTGACATGGATTAAAGTTGACTCAACCTCTGTCCTGTGTCCTTGTGTGTACCACATTGAGCATGGAGAAAAGAAAGAAGACCAAAGAACTGTCTGACGACTTGAGAAACCAAATTGTGAGGAAGCATGAGCAATCTCAAGGCTACAAGCCCATCTCCAAAGACCAGAATGTTCCTGTGTCTACCGTACACAGTGTCGTCAAGAAGTATAAAGCCCATGGCACTGTGGCTAACTTCCCTAGATGTGGACAGAAAAGAAAAATTGACAAGAGATTTCAACGCAAGATTGTGCGGATGCTGGATAAAGAACCTCGACTAACATCCAAACAAGTTCAAGCTGCACTGCAGTCCGAGGGTACAACAGTATCAACCCGTACCATCTGTCAGCGTCTGAATGAAAAGGGACTGTATGGTAGGAGACCCAGGAAGACCCCACTTCTTACCCCGAGACATAAAAAAGCCAGGCTGGAGTTTGCCAAAACTTACCTGAGAAAGCCTAAAACGTTTTGGAAGAATGTTCTCTCTTTTTGGGCAAAGGCATCAACATAGAGTTTACAGGAGTAAAAAAGAGGCATTCAAAGAAAAGAACATGGTCCCTACAATCAAACATGGCGGAGGTTCCCTGATGTTTTGGGGTTGCTTTGCTGCCTCTGGCACTGGACTGCTTGACCGTGTGTATGGCATTATGAAGTCTGAAGACTACCACCAAATTTTGCAGCATAATGTAGGGCCCAGTGTGAGAAAGCTGGGTCTCCCTCAGAGGTCATGGATCTTCCAGCAGGACAATGACCCAAAACACACCTCAAAAAGCACTAGAAAATGGTTTGAGAGAAAGCACTGGAGACGTTTAAGGTGGCCAGCAATGAGTCCAGACCTGAATCCCATAGAACACCTGTGCAGAGATCTAAAAATGGCAGTTTGGAGAAGGCACCCTTCAAATATCAGGGACCTGGAGCAGTTTGCCAAAGAAGAATGGTCTAAAATTCAAGTAGAGCATTGTAAGAAACTCATTGATGGTTACCGGAAGCGGTTGATCGCAGTTATTTTGGCTAAAGGTTGTGCAACCAAGTATTAGACTGAGGGTGCCAATACTTTTGTCCGGCCCATTTTTGGAGTTTTGTGTGAAATGATCAATGTTTTGCTTTTTGCTTCATTCTCTTTTGTGTTTTTTCATTGAAGACAAATTAAATGAAGATAATAATACCAAAGAATTTGTGATTGCAATCATTTTCAGGAAGAAACTGAGTATTATCTGACAGAATTGCAGGGGTGTCAATACTTTTGGCCAACACTGTATATATATGCCATTTGTTTGGGGTATAAAATCCTGATAACAGGGTCCCTTTAATGACTTGACATTGAGTCGGGCCGGCAGGGTAGGGGATACTGGGACAGGTTGCTACTTCAGTGAGGATCACGGCTGGTCAGGTCCCAATTCCGTGCCTTGGCCACTCAATGGCTGAGGGGAAAACTATTTGGGATGGGGGATTGTTATACGTGACGCCACCTGTGGTACCTGGTAATGTAGTTACCAGCGCTGCAGCCGGCCGCTGATGTGATGGTGATGCAGCTTTGGGTAGTACAGCTCCCCACAGGCGGAGCTTTACCGCAGGGCAGCGGGGTGGATGAGAGGAGTCATAGTCCATGGCTTGGCTCTGTAAGTTCTCCAGGTGGTGGCGATGAATAAAGGATACCAGACACCAAGTTAGCCCAAACAGTTCTTTTACTGGTACCAGATGGATCAATAGGTACACAGTACAGTCAAGTTTGTCAAGGGTTTGTTGCCACAGGTTTTGGGGGTTACTACAGAGTCGGTCAGAGATGCCTTTCTAACACTTTCTTGGTCTTGTTCCTTTATATGCTATTTTGGCTCTTTACACTCCCACCCTTGAGTCTGGTTTCTAGTCCCCGGGTCTGTTGCTTAAAGTCTCTTTTACTTGTCAGCGTCTTGAACCCAGTTATGGGACAGAGGTTGGACTACTTTGATGGGTGCTGTGGCACCTTCTTGATAAGGCCCACAGCCTGCCGGTTAGCAGTTAGGGATAAACCTTAACAAACTTCCTCAGTTCCGGAGTACCGGGATGACCTGAGAACTCCAGACGGCTCCGACCAGTCCTGGAGTGCCCCCTTCTTGTCTGGGTTACTGCTTTACTTTTGGAGGTACCCTATTGTCAGAGCTGGAGGTTACTCTGCGTCCGTCCGTTCTGCTCTCCTCACACCGTCTCTCTGACTGTGAACTGTCACTTACGTCACGTCTCATGCTCAGCTGAGCTCCACACCCCTGGGACCTACTGAATATACAGTCCCCGGTGCTAGGGTGTCTATGGTTGGGATTTTGTGATTTTGAATACAGACTCTGTAGCTTCCCCCTCTACCTGTGACTAAGGAGGCACTATACCTTCTGTTTGGGATGCAGTCCCGCCAGAGGGGTGCCACAACATACTACACAAGCAAAGGGGTGTGTCCTGGTGCAGACATCTGATGAACACCCACTTAAAGGGCTGCATTTATACATCCGTGTGAAATATCGGCATGCTATCTGATTTTTCATCGGACAGTACACAGATCCAATACGTTTGTCCTATTTTGATCCTCAAAACCAGATCAGAATAGGACATGCTCTGACTTTCATCGATTTCTTCCTATGAGCCGTAATTTTAATGGATGTCTGAATAGATCCATTATACTCAATAGGTCCATGTGCTGTTCGATAAAAAAAAATCAGGATACACACAGATATTTCATATGGATGTGTGAATGCAGCCTAAGTAATACAAAGGGTCCTTGTCATTTTAGTTGGAGATATAATTAAATGTTTCTGGACCCCACTGCAAAATCTTTTACAAGACTCCTCTCTTATCATGCGCCAAGAATAATTTCAAAGCTTTTTCCACCTTTAATGAGAACTATAGTGATGAGCGAGTACTAAAATGCTCGGGTGCTCGAGGCTCAGGTCCGAGCATATCGAGATACTCAGGTGCTCGATCCGAGCATCGAGCCCACTGTTAATCTATGGGGAACCCAAGCATTTTTCCGGCGGTGTCGGCGTGGGAGCTTTAAACACCGCTGATCTGACAGCTGTTTAAATTTCCTGAGCCAACATCAGCTGTTTGGTGTTGGCGTGGAAAATTTAAACAGCTGTCAGATCAGCTGTGTATAAAGCTCCTGCGCTGACACCATTGGGAGATCAGCGGCGCCGGCCGCTGATTTCCCAGCGACGCTGATCTCCCGGCGGCTAGTGCCGCTCATCTCCCAGCGGTGTCGGCGTGGTTGCTTTAAACACAGCTGATCTGACAGCTGTTTAAATCTCCCGCACTGACACCAATAGGTGATGTCGGCGCGGGAAATTTAAACAGCTGTCAGATCAGCTGTGTTTAAATATCCCGCACTGACATCAGCTGTTGGTGTCAGTACTGGAAATTTAAACTAACAGCTGTTCTGACAGCTGATTCAGGTACTTGAACCTGACATTGATCATCTGATCAGTTTGCCAGCCAACAAACCGGATCCAATATCATCTGATCGAATTGGACGTCGCGGGACCCTGGAATATGTCGGGGGGGGGTATTCTTTAATAAAGATGGAGTCTCTAAGTGTTTTTTTGCTTTATTTCTAATAAAATATTTTATCTCTGTGTTGTGCTTTTTTTTTTAATACTTTACTAGAAATTCATGGTGGTCATGTCTAATATTAGACATGACCACCATGAATTTCTAGTAAAGTGTTAAAAAAAAAACACAAAAAAGAGAAAAAATCTCCATCTTTATTAAAGATTTCCCCCCCCTTCGACGTAGTCCAGGGTCAAGGGTCCCACAATATCCAATCCGGATCCAATATCATCTAATTGGTTTGTTGGCTGGCAAACCGATCAGATGATCAATGTCAGGTTCAAGGACCTGAATCAGCTGTCAGAACAGCTGTTTAAATTTCCCGCGCTGACAACCAACAGCTAATGTCAGCGCGGGATATTTAAACACAGCTGATCTGACAGCTGTTTAAATTTCCAGTGCCGACATCACATATTGCAAATAGAGTCTGTGGAGCCTCATTTAGGAGTCACAACACAGGACTAGCCAGATATCCCTCCAGGGAAGGAAATCACTGTGATGAGCACTTTAGCCGGCTGCCTGCAGTGTTTTCTTGGACTGGTCTCCCTGAGATCAGTGAATACTTTGTGTTGACATCACATATTGGTCATAATGGTGTCAGTGTGGGAAATTTAAACAGCTGTCAGATCAGCTGTGTTTAAAACTCCTGTGCCGACCCTGCTGGGAGATGAGCGGCCGCTATCCGCCGGGAAATTAGCGGCGCCTGTCGCCGGGAGATCAGCAGCGGGCGCTGTTGATCTCCCGACGGTGTCGGCGCGGGAGCATGAAACACAGCTGATATGATAGCTGTTTAAATTTCCCGCACCGACACTGAACAGCTGATGTCGGCGCGGGAAATTTAAACAGCTGTCAGACCAGCTGGGTCCGCTGGCTCAAGCACAGCATCATCATGTCTGATATAGACCTGATGGCGCTGTATGGCCAGGCAATCACTGCAATGCCACAACCAACATGGCATTACAATTTGTTGCAGCCAATCCTTGCATGTGGGCTGGCTCTGTAAAGAGTGCAAACATGCAGAGAGAGGGAGCCGAGCATGTGCCCGAGCATCTAGCTGGTACTCTGCGTGCTCCAAGCATCCTGAGCACTGAGATGCTGGGGTGAGTACCGAGTAGCGGCGAGCATGCTCACTTATCACTAGAGAGCCATAATCTGTACAGATCCATATAGAAACAAACTGAAATCTTTTCAGATAGAAAAATAAACGCAAACAACTAAAATAGTGGTTGCATAAATATACACATCGTTAAACTAATACATTTTTAAAGTATTCTTTAAATTTATGACAGTATTCAGTCTTTTTGGGTTGGAGTCTATCAGCATGGCACATCTAGAATTGGCAATCTTTGCCTAATTCCTTGCAGCCACTCCAAATCTGTCAAATTGTGCAGGGCATCTACTATGTACGGTGACATTTTCAGGTCATTTCACTGATTTTTAATTACTTCAGGTTTGGGTTCTGTCTGGGCCATTTCAACATTTTGATCTTCTTCTGGTGAAGCCATACTTTTGTAGATTTAGAAGTATGCTTAGGGTCATTGTCTTGCTGAAAGGTGAAGGTTTTTTATGATATTGGAGATGATATTTGATATTTGAAACTGTTCAGAATTCCCTCACATTTGACTAAAGCCCAATTTCCAGCTGCTAGGAAACAGTTGTAAAGCATAATGCTGCCTCCACCATGCTGCACTGTGTGTATGGTGTTCTTTTGGTGATGGCTTTGTGCCAAACATAGCTTTTAGAATTATGATCAAAACGTTCAACCTTGGTCTCATCAGACCATGGCACATAGACTCACATGCTTTTACCAGACTTGATGTAGATTTTGGCAAAACAATGTCAGGCTTGGCTAGCACATACTGTTCTGCCAAATTGAAGCCATTTTTTAATGATGTCTTCACAGTGTTGAATGGTATATCTAATGCATTGGGAATGTTTTTTTATCTTTCTCCTGACTGATAACTTTTAACAATGAGATTCCTTTGCTGTGTATTGAGCTGTTTATGGACCATTGATTTTGCTCTAAAATTCAAGAAAAAAATTTCAGAAAAATATTATTAGATCAGCGAAACTTTATATGGGGTTAATTAGAATGACAGTAAATGATGGCAGCTGTGTACTGGCTATTATGTAACAATGAGTTTAAATATGATTGATTAATTCTGAACACAACTATATCTCCAATTAAAAGAGGGTGTACACACTTATGTTACCATATTATTTTAGTTTTGTTATTTTTATTTGATTTCAGTTTATGATTGGAATTATCCAGTTTATAGTTGACATTAAAGTTGGAAAAAGTCTTGTAATGATTGTTATGATTTTTTTTTACATGAGAAAACCTGAGATTTTAATAAGGGTGTATTGACTTTTTATATCCACTGTATGTGTGAAGGTCTATCAACATTTTTTTAATGGAAAGTCGGTGCATACTAGAGTAAATGACCATTGCTTATGATCATACCTAATGTAGCTCAGCACCAGCTGTAAAAATGATTTTGGATCACTGGCATACTACAGTACAACCACTAACTGTAAATTGCTAATTAAGTAATGTTCTTAAATGGAACCTGTCAGGTCAAAAATCCATATGTAACTGATAGAATTTTCTAATACCTCTCGTAAAGCTCTTTCAATTTGTTTATTTCTTTTATTTATCCTCCTCCCTATCCTCTGTAAACTGCAAATAAAGAGATTCATTCCATCTGTCAATCACAGTGAGTGATCACTTAGTTCTCTGCTGCCCACTCCCCAGGGAATGAATATTCATGTAGTGACATCACTGCACTTTACACAAGGAAAGTTCAGTAGAAATCATTCACATGGGAGCTATGTATCCTGTTGTGTGTGCGGCCCTCCAGGCACAGCGTTGAGGAGAAAAGAGGGGGTTGAGATGTGTGCTCGTAGCAGCTGCATCTCTGACAACTTCATTGTGTGTATCTGAGGCATGTGTGTAGTGTGTGCTCTCTGAGATATTTCTATGTGTTTATATGAACATTTGATCATTAGCTCAGCAGACACACACATTACATGTATGCAGGAAAACCAAAGTTCATATAAACAAAGAGAAATCTCTCACAGACAGTAGACACTGTAGCACAAAACAGCTTCCCCTCGCCCTCCGAAGGAGCCTGCAGAAGCCTGAGATTTTCAGTCACTGACTTCAACACAGAAGGGAGGGACAAAAATAATAGCTTGGATAGGCATGGTTATTTAAATAACATTTACATATTGCGGACTACTCCGGAGTGTAAGTAATGGAGCATGCTAGTGCAGCAGCTGCCTGCAGGCTGTTATAGCAAGAACACTACAGAGGGTACAATAATGATTTTTTAAATGTTTTTAAAATGTCTGCATAAGCACCATTCAAGGGTACTATTAGCATCATACTGAAAAATGACCTGACAGAGTCCCTATAAATGTAGCCATACAGTTCTGGAGGGGATGAGTTATTTTTTAGGATCTAAGTTGAATAAACATAACAAAGAGCTACTGCAAAGGGTAATTCTTGTACTAGTCCTACAGAACATCATGAAGGAAGCTGATACCAGATAGTGTTGTCATAACTGAACAACCCTTCTAAGTGCAGGGTCCCGGAATATTATTTTAGGTGAAAACATAGCAAAGTTGAATGAAATACTAAATAAAGTGTGTGCTATAGACACAACCCCTTGTATCATGTTAAGCCTAAGAATGTCACTTTTATATCTTGCAGTTGGAAAGACGTCTCTCATCACAAGGTTTATGTATGACAGTTTTGACAACACATATCAGGTAAGTCTGTCACTGCTGAGCCTTTGAGTACTATGGCTTTTATTAATGGAAATATACGTTTCCTGACTTCATACCAGAAATAAACTGTAACCGTAAAATAAACATTATATATATATATATATATATATATATATATATATATATATATTATACAGTTAGGGCCAGAAATATTTGGACAGTGACACAAGTTTTGTTATTTTAGCTGTTATTAACTCTGAAGGCGTCTCCCTCGTTAACCTGTAATCAATGAAGTAGTTAAAAGGTCAGGGGTGGATTCCAGGTGTGTGGTTTTGCATTTGGAAGCTGTTGCTGTGACCAGACAACATGCGGTCAAAGGAACTCTCAATTGAGGTGAAGCAGAACATCCTGAGGCTGAAAAAAAAAGAAAAAATCCATCAGAGAGATAGCAGACATGCTTGGAGTAGCAAAATCAACAGTTGGGTACATTCTGAGAAAAAAGGAATTGACTGGTGAGCTTGGGAACTCTAAAAGGCCTGGGCGTCCACGGATGACAACAGTGGTGGATGATCGCCGCATACTTTATTTGGTGAAGAAGAACCAGTTCACAACATCAACTGAAGTCCAGAACACTCTCAGTGAAGTAGGTGTATCTGTCTCTAAGTCAACAGTAAAGAGAAGTCTCCATGACAGTAAATACAAAGGGTTCACATCTAGATGCAAACTATTCATCAATTCCAAAAATAGACAGGCCAGAGTTAAATTTGCTGAAAAACACCTCAAGAAGCCAGCTCAGTTCTGGAAAAGTATTCTATGGACAGATGAGACAAAGATCAACCTGTACCAGAATGATGGGAAGAAAAAAGTTTGGAGAAGAAAGGGAACGGCACATGATCCAAGGCACACCACATCCTCTGTAAAACATGGTGGAGGCAACGTGATGGCATGGGCATGCATGGCTTTCAATGGCACTGGGTCACTTGTGTTAATTGATGACATAACAGCAGACAAGAGTAGCCGGATGAATTCTGAAGTGTACCGGGATATACTTTCAGCCCAGATTCAGCCAAATGCTGCAAAGTTGATTGGACGGCGCTTCATAGTACAGATGGACAATGACCCCAAGCATACAGCCAAAGCTACCCAGGAGTTCATGAGTGCAAAAAAGTGGAACATTCTGCAATGGCCAAGTCAATCACCAGATCTTAACCCAATTGAGCATGCATTTCACTTGCTGAAATCCAGACTTAAGACGGAAAGACCCACAAACAAGCAAGACCTGAAGGCTGCGGCTGTAAAGGCTTGGCAAAGCATTAAGAAGGAGGAAACCCAGCGTTTGGTGATGTCCATGGGTTCCAGACTTAAGGCAGTGATTGCCTCCAAAGGATTCGCAACAAAATATTGAAAATAAAAATATTTTGTTTAGGTTATGTTTATTTGTCCAATTACTTTTGACCTCCTAAAATGTGGAGTGTTTGTAAAGAAATGTGTACAATTCCTACATTTTCTATCAGATATTTTTGTTCAACCCTTCAAATTAAACGTTACAATCTGCACTTGAATTCTGTTGTAGAGGTTTCATTTCAAATCCAATGTGGTGGCATGCAGAGCCCAACTCGCGAAAATTGTGTCACTGTCCAAATATTTCTGGCCCTAACTGTATATACTGCACATATTATGTCAGCATTTATAATCTCTAAAAACTTCTGTTTGCCATGTACGTCAGAGGATTCCCCATTGTACACTACTGAGAAGGGCCTCCAACCTGTGCCACCATATGTGTCTACAGGCGGAAACATTGAATGAAAGAGGTTTACATTATGTTTCTATTTTCAATAGAAATCTTCCTTGTCAATCTTCAATCTTCCTTGTACGGCTTAGAAATTTGAAAAATGATGTTGTGAAAACATAGTGAAATGCTAAGGTCGTACCCCTCCCCATACATACTCCCCATTCCCTATCAGCCGTGTTGTGAAGTTATTGGCAGAGCTCAATTCGGTGACCTGTAACCAACTGTTTGGAGCCATGTGAGCCAAATTCTACATGCTTATATCCATGGATCTTCATTTGATTAGCCAGCCTAACATGACAGTATATGTGCATCATGAGGCAAACTACAACATTGCTCCAGTCCAGCTAATCAAAAGAGGAGCTGCGGATGTCAGCAGGTAGGGGCGCGGTTCTCAGGTTCTGGTCTGTCGGCCACAGATTTCTGTCATGGCTGTTGGACCAGGTTTTTTGTAAATTGATTTACATCAACTTTATTCCCTATCAGGTGGATTGCCTTGTCAAACACAAGTAGCTTTCAAGAAGCCTATTTTGCATGGATGAGGGGTAACAAGTAATGGTGATGTGAAACACCGCTCACTGAATATATTGGAGGACACTTAATTGGCAGTGGCATTGAGGCGCACAGGAATGGTTTCTATTTAAACAAGTCCAGCTGGTTTATGGTCACACACATACACAGTTATATATAGGTAACCAAACATATGCTGTACTTCGGCTTTACAGAATAACGTATAGTCTGCCTTCTTCCGCGAATACGCCTTCACATGTCTCAGAAACATTTGTGACACACGATCTGTTTTAAACGTGGATTCACCCGCACCGCTTGGATACATCCCTTGCAGCAGTATCCTAGTGAAGGTATTACTCACTGACCTCTGTCAGAACAGACAACCCTCTTATGTGAGGTTGCCTTTCCATAGCCTTGACCAGGCTCCACTCACTGACTCCTGTCAGTCCTGCCATTTAGGGAAACTTCCACTCTGGGATCACTGACCAGGATCTGTGACTTGCTCCACACGGACATCTGTCAGTCCAGACCCTCAGAAGAACTGTAGCTTCCCAAAACTCAGAGAGAAACTTGGCGAGGGAAGACGCCGCCCTATGAGTACACTTGTGGCTTTCTCGTAGTGATCACTTCTGTGTATGTAGGAGTTGGGAGAAAGAGTGACTGGCAAAATGATAGGATGGGCCATTGTTGGACCATCTGCTATCTGCTCTGTGTGGGTATCCAAAGACGATGTGTTCTCAAGAGGAAGCGTGGAGTAAAGGCCCTGTCACACAGAATGAGATCACTAATAAGACCGCTGTTGCGTCACAAGTTTTGTGATGCAACAGCGATCCCGTTAGTGATCTCGTTATGTGTGACACGCACCAACGACCTGGCCCCTGCTGTGAGATCGTTGATCGTTACTCACTGCTCTGGGTCACTTCTACGTTGTTACACTCCTGCTACATCGCTGTGTTTGACAGGGACAATTACTAGCGATCGCAATGCTACGCTACGGAGTAACAATTCCCAACGACCTCGGTATAATTCTGGATCGCTAGTGCGTCGTTTTTCACATCGCTGGTAAGATGCCTGTTTGAAATCTTACCAGCGATGTGAAAAACGACGCACCAGCGATCTCTGCACATCATTATCGTTATCGGGATTGCTGGTGCGTCGTTATGTGTGACTGGGCCTTAAAATCACACACAGCCCGGGAGGCGGCTTATCACCCTGAGAACAAAAAGAAATCCCAGTGTCCAATCTACATCTCCCCTGAGATGTGCCAACAGAGAAGAATCTGGAGATCTTACAAACACCTTCAGATGGGACTTCTGTAGAACGGCAGTGTTATGTCAGTAGGACTGAAGATGAAATTGTGGCCATAAAGCCATTGTCAGAAAGCAGATTTTCATGACATCTTTTCTTTGTCTGTTTCATCTAGGCTACTATTGGAATTGATTTTCTGTCAAAGACGATGTATTTAGAGGATCGGACGGTGAGTTTCTTTCTTCTCTCTGAATCTTTTATTGTACATTGGAACTACAATGAGATAAGTTGGAAATTACCATGACATCATAACCTTTATCTTGTCAGCAATTTTTTTACCTTGTGTCTGTTTATGGTTCAGTTGGTAACGCAAAGACGACATCAGGAGTGGGGAACTCCAGACCTTGAGGGCTGCCAACAGGTCATTTCTTTAGCATTGCACAGGTGTTGGAATCATCACCAGTGCAGGTGATGTATATTATCACCTGTGCAATACTAAGGAAATACTGAAAACCTGCACTGTTGGCGGCCCTCAAGGTCTGGAGTTCCCACACCTGGACTAAAGCCTAAAAAACTACGGTATTTATGTGACAGACAGAAGTTTTGCTATTGAATAGCAATGAATGAGTTTCTGTGGCTTTGTAGACCATTCTCGTCATTCCCAGCCCTCTGTATGGCTCAGATGATGAGTAGAAAAGCCCCTTTCATTGGATTTGCCTGTTAAGCTCCTCTATTTAGCATAACATATGGATTATTATGGCACATATTATTTGTACAGAAAATAATACCCATAAAGCTGTAAGTTTATCTATCTATGGAATATGACTTGTAATACATTTGTCATGACTGGAGACTACAAGGCATCCAATAAAATATTGCCTAGCTGTCCATTAGTATACAAGGATGCAGGAATAAGGATGAGAAAACTAAGTGCTCTAAAGGCATACATTTATCTATGACTAAGGCTGGTTTCACACTACGAATTTTGCATTTCCGATGCTGTCCGATAAAAATCATGCTCCGATTTTTGCACCGAAAGTAAAATTGGACAAACTCGGATTGGACCAAATCGGATGCCATTCAGTGCACATCCGATCCGACCCGATCAATTTAACATGGGGCCCTAGAGAGCAGGATCTGAGGAAACATCTCATGTACTGAGCATGCGCAGTACACTAAAATAGCTCCTACCAGTAAAGTAAGGGGTTAAAAAAAAAAAAACTATGCTCACCTGTCCACGAGGCCCCGGCGTCTCCTGCGCATCTCCCGTGTCTCCCGGTGTCTGCTGACAGGACCTGCCGTGAAGTCACAATCACATGACCACCAGTAACCAGTAACTGGCAGTCACATTACTACCGGTTACTAGGTAACTGGCTGTCGTGTGAGTATGACGTCACGCGAGGTCCTGTCAGCACAGAACAGCAAGACACCAGGAGACACGGGAGCGTGTGGGACCGTGCAGGAGTCGTGGACAGGTGAGAAAAGATTGGAGGAGAGGGGGTGCAGATGGGAGGACCGGGGAGCAGATTGGAGGACTGGGGGAGAAGAGATGAGGACAGGGGAGCAGATTGGAGGACCGGGGAAGAAGAGGGGAGGACGGGGGAGCAGATTGGAGGAGCGGGGGAGAAGAGGGGAGGACTGTGGAGAAGAGAGGAGACACAGGGGAGAAGAGGAGAGGACCAGGCAGTAGAGGGGAGTAGCGGGAGTATCGGGGGAGAGACAGCTGACAGCTGACAGGGAGCGAGGTGACAGGAGGGCGGGCATCAGATAAAATGTCGGAATCGGACGCCTATTTGGCATTCAATTCCAGGCATCAGAAGGAGCCGATGCTGTCCGATTTAAATCAGACCGCATCGGATTTTACAAAAATCGTAGAGTGAAAGTAGCCTGAAACTATTCTATATTTTAGTTAATGTACATAAAATTATAAAATCATGTTACCAAAATTTGAATGTAGAAACTATACAGAAGGAAAGAGGGCACCACCAACAAGGAACTCCAAATTAGGAGGCAAATACGGACCGGAGACCCAGTATTCACCCGGGGTGCCAGTGGAAGATAGTAAGCACAGTCCAGAAACCAAGTTGAGAAAAAACACGGCACTCACCGGGACTTCAAAAAGCGGTGTCCTTTATTGCAGGGTTTGCATAACAAAGTGCAGGGAGGGGGTACCGAGGTGACGACGGCGGCGAGAGCCCGAAACGGTGCCGTCGTCACCTCGGTACCCCCTCCCTGCAATTTGTTATGCAAACCCTGCAATAAAGGACACCGCTTTTTGAAGTCCCGGTGAGTGCCGTGTTTTTCTTAACTTGGTTTCCAAAATTTTAATATATTATCTGAATATAATGCGAGCTTGTCGTTTAGTGGGTATGTGGTATTCATCAAAACGGATGTTCTTTATACCACATAGTAATTAAAAGAGCACTAGAGCAAGATACAACAAACTCATTAAAACACGTGTGTCTCATAATTAATTTGATGCATGTTTTGGTTGGGTGAGCATCAGAGTCATAAAATGTACTCTAGTTATGTACTCTAGCCGTACATTTCTACTATAATTTAAAATGGAAAAAATTAAAGTGAATATGTCAGACCCCTATTAAAAAGTTTGGTGAGCTGTATCTGTAAATATCTGTTTTTCTCAAATTTCAGTCGTCTCGGCCCCCAACAGGCCATGTTTTCAAGATTTCCTTAGCATTGGAATAATTATTAAGGCATCACCTGTGCACTACTAATCACCTTAGCTATCCAGGTGCACCTAAACAGGACCTGTAGTGCTAGGATTTATGCCTAGCATACCTACCTTTCCGACTGTTTGCATACATCTTAGGCTGCTTTCACATCAGTGGTAATCGCTGATCGCGGCAGTTGAGGTGAAAAAAACGCAACTGCTGCGATTACCGCATAATGGTCGCGATGGTGGCACACTTGCGGCAAGCCCCATACAATGTCTAAGGGGCTTGCGGTAAGTGTGTGGCAGGTGCGGTTTCGGCACTTGCGGCAGGTGCAGCCGCGAAAAAAAAGCGGTATGTCATGGTTTTTTCACGGCCGCACGTCCCGCAAGTGCCGAAACCGCACTTGCCGCACACTTACCACAAGCCCCTTAGACATTGTATGAGGCTTGCCGCAAGTGTACTGCGGCCGTTATGCGGTAATCGCGGCAGTTGCAGTTTTTTCACCGCAACTGCCGCAATCAGCGTTTACCGCTGATGTGAAAGGTGCCTTAGTGCTTACAGGAAGAGCTGAAATGAGTGGGGAGTATAAGACTAGGTGATGGGACCTTACTTTAGTAGCACCACTCCAGCGCTGTAATTAAAAAAGATGCAAAAGTTTCGACAGGGTGCCCAATTGCTGCAAATCTTTAATAGTATTTTTTTAAAGGCCAAATGAACTTTGGGGGCCTCTAGGCTCCATAGACCAGAGGCGATTGCTAACCCTGCACCTCTTGTAGTTATACCCTGGAGTGGTGCCTTAAAATAGTGAAAGACGAGCATTTCAGTAAAGGTACCGTTGCACGGTTCAATGTCGTAATGATCTCACCAACGATCTCACAGGAGCGCAGTCGTTAGGACATTTTGAGATGTCACACGTCTAGATATCGGGAACGACGCACCAACGATGTGGCGAGCAACCATCGTTCGCACAATCCAGCTAACGATACTTGCTCATTGTTGTGAATAGGCGAAGTCATTAATGACATCGTTATCGTGGTGTCACACACAATGATGCAGCAGGTTGGCTGATCGAAGATCGTCTGATTTGGGAAACATGTTCTCAAATCTGCGCTCAGCGATCCAACGATTTCTCATAGTCGTATCTCAGTGTCACACACAACGACGTATTAACGATGTCGTTTGAACGACTCCAAACCCGTGACGTTTCAGTGATATCATTCACGATATCGTACCGTGTAATAGGGCCTTAACTCACACAGAACTACAATGGAGGAAGCCACATGCATGTTTGCTTTCCTTTTTTATTTGGAATGCAAATGGGGAGAAAGAATCCCCACTCCCCAAAACATTTGGAATCCTGGAAGCACAAGTTGGTCCATATCATATATATATGGAATTTACTTTCAATATGCCAAAAAAATCATGGATGGTATTACCATTGTATTATTATGATATTATTATTAATTAGTATTATAGTGCTATTCAGTCTTCATTCCATGGTGCTTTACATGTGAAAGGGGGTATACATACTAAAAACAAGTACCAAAATCATGAACAATCCAAGTCACTGGCTAGAACAGGAGGAGAGAGGACTCTGCCCATGAGCGCTTATAATCTACAAGGGATCGATGAGGATATAGTAGATGAGGGTAGGGCTTGTCATGTAGCGGTCTAGTGGACTGAAGCTCACTGCAGGTTGAAGGCTTGTCAGAAAAGGTGGGTCTTTAGGTTCTAATTAAAGGTTTCCATGGAAAGCGAGAATCTATTATGTTTGAGTAGAGAGTTCCAGAATATGGGGGATGCACGGGAGAAGTCTTGTATGAAGTCTTCATTGTGGGAAGAGGAAATAAGCTGGGAGGAAAGAAGAAGATTTTGCGAGGATCGGGGATTGTGTGCAGGTATGCATCAGGAGACCATGTCACAGATGTATGGAGGAGACACGTTGCGGATGGCTTAAAATATCACGGTTAGGGTTTTGAACTGGACTCTTTGAGCAATGGGGAGATAGTGAAGGGCTTCGCGGAGAGAAGTGTCCATTAATAATAATAATAATAATAATAAAACTTTATTTGTATAGCGAGAGCGCAGGTGGATTAGTTGGGCAGCAGAGTTTAGCATAGATTGGAGGAATGCGAAAGTGTTACATGGGAGATCATAGAGCAGGAGGTTACAGTAGTCAATGCGGGTGCTGATGAGGGCATGCACTAGTGTTTTTGCAGAATCTTGGTTAAGGAATGTACGGATCCAAGAAATTATTTTGAGTTGCAATCAGCAGGAGGTGTAAAGGCGTCAATATGTGGCTTGAACGAGAGAGCAGAGTCAAGGGTTACCCCCAAGACAGTAAGCTTGGGGGACTGGGGAGAATGAGCAGCCTTTAGCTTTGATGGATAGTTCTGTTAGGGGGTTAGAAGTGAGATGGAGGAAAGATGATGACTTCTGTTTTGTCCATGTTAAGGTATAGAAATCGTGGAGAGAAAAAGGAATTAATATTGGACAGATATTGTGGAATTCTGGTTCATAAGGTGGTGTTATTGGGTCCAGAGTCGTAGAGCTGCATGTCATTAGCATAGAGATGATACTGAAAGCTGTGGGACTCTATGAGCTGTCCCAGGCTGAAGGTGTAGATGTAGAAGAGTAGGGGTCCAAGAATTGATCCTTGAGGGATTAAGTCTGTGATACCAAGAGATGAGAGAGTCTGTAGTAGGAGGGAATAGTCTACTGTGTAAAAGGCAGAAGACAGGTCCAGGATGAGGAGGACAGATTAGTGTTGCTTAGCTTTAGCAGTAAGTAGGTTTTGGTGACTTTAGTTAGGGCTGTTTCAGTTGAATAATGCAGTCGGTAGCCAGATTGTTGGAGCAGGAGGACAGGTGGGAGGACAGTTCAAGATGGACATGGTGTTCCAGTAGTTTTGAGGTGTAGGGTAGAAGTAAAATGGGGTGATAGCTAGTCACACAGGATGGCTCAAGAAAGGACGTTTTAATTATGGGTTTGATCGAGGCATGTTTAAAGAATGAGGGGGAGATACCAGTTGTTAGTGATAGGTTTAAGAAATGGGCTAAAGTTGTGATAAAGCCTGTGTTGAGGTTAGGGATGAGGTGTAATAGGAGCAGGTCAAATGCACTGTTGGTGATCACTGTTGGTGATCTGGAGTATAGAGAAGAAGGTTTATTTTCTGTCAAGGTGGAGGAGCTGGTTTTGAAGAAAGAAGGCTGAGTAGTTATGAGGAGGAGCTGTGGGGAGTGGGACTGTAGATCAAAGCTTTCTCTGATGTTGTCAATCTTCTGCTTGAAGAATGAGGCAAAGTCTTCAGCTGAGATGAGAGGAGATGGAGGAGATGCTAGGGGGCAGAAGAGAGAATTGAAGGTGTTGAATAGCTGTTTAAGAATGTGAGACAGGGAGGATATGAGAGATGAACAGTAGGTTTGTTTTGCAGCAGTGAGTGTGGACATGAACTTGGTGAGGAACTGTTTGCATGTGATGATGTTGGAATGGGATCTCTTCCATCTCTGCTTAGCAACCCGGAAGCCCTCCTCAGTTCTTTAATCAGGCTGGTGTGTCAGGGTTGCCTGTTGATTATGCAAATTTTGGCAGGCATAATGGAAGGGGGGTGACTGATTTGAGTGTTGCAGCTATTGTGGTTTATATAAAGCAGCAACAGCATCTGCATCATGTTGGGAACCTATGTCTGCAAGAGGGAGAAGGGAATCAGAAAGTGTGCATGAATTAAGTTGTTTGAAATTTCAAAGGTTTGCAAGTTTGTGGACTGGGGATTGTGCACTTGGAGAGGGATAACAATGTAAAGAGGTTGTGGTCAGTAAGGGGAGAGATGAGTTACACAGGCTAGATAGAGAACAGAAACAGGTGAAGATGAGATCGAGGGTGTGGCAGCCTTCTTTGTGAGAGGCTGCAGAGGACCATTGGATGAGGCCAAAGAAGGAGGTGAGTGTTAGAAGCTCAGAGACAGCTGAGTGGGAAGTGTTAGTGGGGATGTTGAAATCACCCATGATTACACTTGGGATGTCAGCAGAAAGAAATGAAGTTGCAAGGTTCTTCTCCCACAACCGTCACGTACCTAATCCCTTGTTGTCACCTGTACTAACCCTGATAGTACAATGGTCAGTGAGTGCACTAGATGTCACTACTGATGTAATAAAACACAGTGAAAGGTAGACAAACTGAGGAACAAGACAATAAGGATACAACATACTTGATAGCTGCAGCCAAACTCCAGGACTGCAGTCTACGTTGCTCCAAACAGGACTCCAGCAGCATGAAGACACCTCCTCACTCCACGGTGGTCAGTAAAAAAATGAGTCTATTACCGGCAACAGGTGATGAATAATGTGAATACTGAAAGGGAGGTCAGAGTGGTCACAAACCAGCTGCAAGCTGCGATGAACTACCCTGGAGGTACCAGCAAGGAAAATGTCATTATCCTTTGCTGGTCCAAAAGAAATTAATTACATTTAAAAACCAGAGCTGTCACAAGTCTCACATTGACACAAGATACTTGCGACAGGCAAGGGAGATCAGATGTTGAAAAAGCTGGGCAGTCCAAATATACCAGGTGAGTAGAAGAGGTAATGGAGATCAGATGATGGAAAAGTTGGATAGTTCAAGCATACTTGTGGGAAGTATTCATTGGAGGGTCTAGCAATAAAAATGGATACCATCTACTACTTTACTTTCTCTTTCTTTTGTCCCAGGTCAGACTGCAGCTCTGGGACACGGCTGGACAAGAGAGGTTCCGCAGCCTGATCCCAAGTTATATTCGAGACTCCACAGTGGCTGTGGTAGTTTATGATATTACAAGTGAGTATATTCTGGTCGCATGTGTATAACACTGTATCATCCCTGTAAGCATGTTAGCCCCAGTGACAATCCATATTTCACAACATTTTAAGTGTATGTGTATTTTTTTACAGAATTGAGGCTGCCAGTTTGAGAATCTGATTGCAGATTGTTTGCATTCTATTTAATGCAGATAATTATGATGGCTGACATCCGGCCTCAGCTGCTGATAACATCATTTAGAGATAGATGTTACAACCACCTCATAGACCATAGCCAACAATGGTTTGGAGAGGTTTAATGAGTTTTATAGGAAAATGTTTTATGCAGGCTATGTGATCTGTGCAGAGGTCAACCTCTTTAAGTCCAAGTAGGTTTTATAAGATACATTTCATTACCAGCATGCATTTTTATTCTCTGTATGATGATGACCAATTATAAGCAGGCAGCAACACATTGGAGAAAGAAGAACATGTCTCCACAATAGCTTAGAGCAGGTTTCTCAATGAGTAAAGATTCAGCCCTGATCTCCTGGTCTAACCTCCTGTAAGTTTAGAAAGTGCCTGAGGAGGGTGAACAAAGAACTAACTCCTTTCATATAAACTTATTATATTTGCAGAGCAGGCACTCATTATAAAGGCCCCATCACACACGTCAATGTCATCAGCGATCTGATCGCTGGCGACATTGACGGTTGATCGCTGGTGAGCTGTCACACAGGCAGACTCACCAGCGATCAGTGGCCCAGCGAAATCGTGGAAATTATTTAAATATTGTTTCCACGATGTCTTGCTCTCGCTGCCAGGCTGCAGTTAGCGGGAGCAGGCTGGTATCCGTGGTAAACTGGGGGTATCTAGGCAGCGCACGCTTCCTAGATACCCGATGTATACCTTGGTTAATAGCCTTCTCCGCTCACCAGCTGGTATCTAAGGTACACAGCGGGTAACTAGGGTCCCTAGTTATCCGCTGTGTACCTTGGATACCAGCCGGTCAGTGGAGAAGTCTGTTAACCAAGGTATACATCGGGTATCTAGGCAGCACGCGCTGCCTAGTTAACCACAGTTTACCATGGATACCAGCTCCCAGCACTTGCAGAGAGGGGCTGGGAGCTGGCTGATCCCACATCTCCCGGTGTCACACGCAGCGATGCTGCGTGTCCACCGGGCGACCATCGGCAGGTTTTCGGTCCTGTCCAAAAACCTGGTGACCATCAACCAGCGATTTATCGCTGGTTGATATTCCATGTCACACGCGTCAATATCGCTGCAACGTCACGTGCAGCAGCAGCATTGACAGCGATATTGACGTGTGTGACGGCCCCTTTAGTCTCACACAGGAGTAGTCTGTTCTGCTCTCATCGCACAATGATTGCAAATTGTCCTGAGAACAAGAAATATAAATGTGGTTATTGACTTATCTTTGGACAGGCTGTGTGGGAGGAAGAGCTGGAATTGCTATGAGAAGAGGAGAGCTCATATAAAGGTTTATAATGTGACACACTTAAAGTCAGCTGTGCTTCCCCTTTACCAACAGGGACCTTATCTCAAATGTATTAGACATGTGTGCTCTATTCCCAGCACTTCCTAATCATGCAGGAGGTTAAACCAGGAGATTAGACTGTCTCATTATATTTTACACAGAGAAACCTGCTATATGGTGGGGGGGGTTTCTTCCACCAGTGTGTTGCTGCCTGCTTATGTCAAGATCATACAGGTAGAAGCAGTACACGCCCCCAGTGAAAACTATCTGATAACACCTACTTTGACTTAAAAGGAACCTGACCCCTAAAAATCACCCCCAGCCTATCAATAGCTGTCCCTGCACCTTCCTAATGGTATTCTACCTATCCCTTTATAACCTAAATGAGTGTTTTCAAACTTTAAAAAATTGTTTTTCATCCTTATATAACTGCAGCTTCTGTTCCCCTCAGAATTTGCAAAAGGCGTTCTCTGAGATTGAGTCTCGCTGCCTCTGCTGCTTGTATTCACGCCCCGATGGGCGTGATAATTCTTCTGCAGCATCCTCGGCCCCTCCATGGGCGGGTTAGCCGTTATGAGGTTAATCACTTCATATCCAGCTCTGATGTCGTCGGTACACCCTTTGGGCGCATTGCGCATGTGCAAGTTTTGCTTTACGGCAGCTCATCACAGATGAGCTGCTGTAAAGCAAAACTTACGCATGCGCAATGCGCATCGTGAGGTCTGTCGGTACACCCAAAGGGTGTACCGACGTCATTAGAGCTGGATATGACGCAATTAACGTCATAACAGCTAATTCGCCCATGGACGAGGGCGAGGATGCTGCAGAAGCATTATCATGCCCATTGGGGCGTGAATACAAGCGGCGGAGGCAGCAAGACAATCTCAGGGAACGCCTTTTGCGACTTCTGAGGGGAACAGAAGCCGCATTTATGTAAGGATGAAAAGCACTTTTTTAAACTTTGAAAATACTCATTTAAGTTATAAAGGGATAGGTAGAATACCATTGGGAAGGTGCAGGGACAGCTATTGAAAGGCTGGGGGGTGATTTTTAGGGGTCAGGCTCCCTTTAACAAAAGTGAACTCATTAGGTGCCAAATACTGTAATTGCTAATCTCTCCAAAACATGGAGGCAACATTTAAAAAACAAACAAGAAAAGACATTTCATTTCCTACTCCTCAGCCACTATTACATCATGTGCCAAGTTGAAAAAGTTGGTGGAAGTTTCTTTGTAACATTGTGATGGACAGAAGAAGCTTTGTCAATTATTTTTAATTTTTTTCCTAGTTGAAAATCAATGATAACACACTTATGGTAAAAACTAACTCTGAGCAAACAGTGCTAAAAATCAGTTAAAATGAAGCAATATTATTGCCTACAAGAAAACTCAAACGTCTGTAAAAGGCTGCTTTCACTTCTGCATTTTTCTGTCTTGCGTCAGTGTCAGGTGAAATCCTGATGCCTCCTGATCAAGCCTATGCTATGTCTCTATATTTAACATGGGTAAGCAGGATATCGCTGGATGCAGACGAGTGTTGTCTGCAGTGGCGGCCACATCATGTTGCAATTTGGTGATGCCTGAAAAATCCTGATGCATCGGGATGTGGCATTTTGTTGCATTGCTCTCTATGAGGCCGCATCTGGCATCTAGTGAATGCAGCCAAGACAGATCAGGATTTTACTCTGAGCATGCTCAGAACAGCTCCAGGGTGTGTTCTCTGTCTCACGCTCTCTGTCTCTATGCCCATTCTCTCTCTCCGCCCATACACTGTGATGTCTATACCAGCCTATAAGGCATAACCACGCTGCGGCTCATGCGTTTCCTGTATCTTCCATTGCGTCGCTGGATGCGGATGTAGGCATCTTTGGCAGTCAAGATGCAAATCTGAAACAAGTCTAAGGCCTTACAGTGTTTCAAGGCTTATTTAGTTATCATTCCCGACATAAATCGCTACTTGTAAGTGCAATTTTATAAAAATCAGTGATGAATGAGTAGTTTGGATAGCTCTAATCGAATTCTTTGAACTGTTTCAGTATTTGAATCCCATTGAGTTCCCCATTGACTTGCAGTGGATTCGTTACTTCTTCAACGTATTCAGTTACAGTTATCTGACCCTGAGTACCTTACTGCTCGCTCATCACTAGAAATAAGGGCTTGTTTTCTTACAAACAGATAAGGCCAGCTGTATGTTTTATAATGCTCACGTTCCAGGCTGATAATTAACATTCAGCTTGTGACCACAATAAGATGATCCTTCAGAGTACGGGAAGAAAAGTTTGTTAGGGGAGGTGTGTGGGATTTAATGAGGACCAGTGAGTCCTGCTCTCGGGGCTCATAGTGAGTGCACTGCCATCTCTAGGTGAGAGTGAGCACTGCAGCTTACCACTAGCAGCCTCAGACCCCCTGCGGGCAAGCTCATTTCTCAACCAGAGAAACACTATTAGCCAATTAGATAATTAACAGTTGCCATTTAGTGGCTCTTTAACATCTTGTTCTCATGTTTAAATCGCCTTCTCACATTCCTCAGGGCTGTGATCACAAGTCCAGGCATGTGCAATAACAGGAAGAAGATACCTTACTTTAATTATAACACTTAGAAAGACAATGTCAGCGCTGTCACAGTATAAACTGACACTGACTATGGGGTGTACACATGCTATGGAGAAGCACTAGATACACACTCATTTTTCTTTTTTTCTACTTTTAAGGCTGAGTTCACATGTCCAGTAATCATTCATTAGAACGGATCCAGAAACAATCAGCTGACAAAAAAGTTCTGCAGACAAATTGTTTGTCCGTTTCCTTAATAACTGATTTCAGCTGCTTCCGTTTTTTTTAGCATTGAAGTCTATGGAAAACTGATTGGTTAATTGCCATATTTTTTCAGACTATAAGACACACTTTCTCCCCACCCAAATATTAGGGGAAAATTGGGGGTGCGTCTTATAGTCTGAATATATAGGCCTAGGGGCTGTGCTGACTGTGCTGCAGGGAGCAGCGGCTCTGATGTGGCTGGAGGAGGCTGGCGCAGGATGCAGAGACAGCTGGAGGTCTCATGCCTCCGCTCATTAGGCTCACGTAATATTCACTGCAATCTCCCTGCGCACCTCTCATCACTGAAGCCGGCACTGAAAGCTGAGAAGTGGGTGGTGGAGAGGCACATATGAAATTAGATTAAGTATACACCACATCATTGTATATGGCCCTGCATGCTGCAGCACACAAGAAAATAATTAATAATGTAACTCACCACTCTGGCGCTCCCCTCCATCTCTCCCTGCTTGCTGCACTCCGCGTCCTCCTGTGTCCCTGGCATCTGATCATGTGATTGGGGTGCACAGCGATGACATCAATGTGCTGTGTGGGTCACATGATCAGATGCTGGAGTCACAGGAGGACGCAAAGTGTGGGGAGTGATGAAGGGGAGGTAAGTTACATTGTTTATTATTTTCTTGTGTGCTGCAGCATGGGGGCCATTTCTAAGATGGTGGGGGCCATATCCCAGAATGGAAGGCTTTATCCAGGATGTGGGGGCAATATACTATGATGAGGGGGGCCATGTACTATGATGGGTGGGTATGTACCAGGATGGAGGGGGCTATATACCAGGATAGGCGGGCCATATCCCAGGATGGGGCACCACATCCGGGGCTGGGGGACCATATCCAGGATGTGTACTATATCCCAGGATGAGGAGTTATATCCAAGATGGGATGCTATATCCCATATTAGGGGGTTATATCCAGGATGGGGGCTATATCCAGGATGGGGGGCTATATACCAGTATGAGAGGCTATATACCAGGATGGGGGAGTATATCCAGGATGGGGGATATATATACTAAGATGGGAGATATATACCAGGATGGGGGCCATGTATCAGAATGGAAGGACTATATACAAGGATGGAGAGACATGTACAAGGTTAGGGGATGTATACCAGGATGGGGGATATATATACTAGGATGGGGTACATATATACTGATTGTAAGATGGACACTGGCATTATAAGATGGACCACATTTAACATTAAAAATGTTTTTTACACTTTTCCTTCATCGAAATTGGGGTGTGTCGTGTAATCTGGTGCATCTTATAAAGCAATAAATATGGTAGCTATCTGTTTTCCTTCCACTTGTAAAGAATCTGTATTTTGCCTACTGGATCAGTTTCAAATGGAAGATAAGTAGCAATCTTGTTAATGGTTCTGTCTTCCATAGACTACAATGTAATAAATAAATGGAGCCAGCTGAAATCAGTAATTTAAAAAAGGACAAAAAATTTGTGTCTGCACAACTTTTTGACAACGGATTGCTGCTTGACCCTTTCTAGGGCCCTGTATCCATGATGCTTTGTTTGATGCTTTTTCTGACACAGATTTCAAGAATCTGAATCAAAATCTGCATGTCTATCCTGAAGCCAGCAAAGTCAATGAGAGTTCAGAAGTGCTGTGCCCAAATTGCTGTTTTTTCCTTGCAGATTTGGTGCAGATTTTGGTGCAGAAAAAAGAAATCTGTATCAAATCCTCAAGTAAAAAAAAAAAAAATCAACTTTGGCACAGCACTTGTGAACTGCCATAGACTTTGCTGCCTTCAGGATACACATGTAGATTTTGATGTAGATTCTCAAAATCTCATCACAAAAAGCATCAAACAATGCACCTGGGGCACAGGGCCTGATTATTGAACTTGTGGGCATAGCCCAAAGCCTCCGTTACATGCTACGATGTTACGACGTTGACACGTTGATACAACCAACGATAACTCGGCTGATCGTTGATCGCAGGTTTATGAACCTGACCATAAATCTGTCGTTCATCGTTCGTTCAGCCTGCAACATCATTCTGTGTGATATCTTTACAACAATCTTGTTTATGACTTTGCCTATTCAGAAATGAAGCACGTAGGCGACCAAACGACCACAAGTATCGTTCGCTTGTCGCGGAATCGTTGCTGAGTCGTTCACGTTATCTGTATGTGTGACACCTCACCAGCGATCATTAAAAGATGTCACAGCGATCTTGACCAGGTCGGATCCTTGGTGGAATTGTTGGCCTAGCACATTGAAGCGTGTAACCTGGCCTTTACTGAGTACTTTCTCCTATAGGCATTCTGTATCTTTTCTGTGGATGTTTGTTTTTTCTGTAGTGTATGCCAAGTCGGATGAAGGGAAAATGTGCACTAATATTCTCATTGAGAATAATTAAGGATCAGAGTGACACAAAAGAGAAAAAAAACTCTACCAGAATCATTTAAGCCGCAACAATTGGAGGCAGTACGGTGTTAAAATTAAAGGAGTTGTCGTGGCTTTTCCTAAAATCTGTGTGTGTATCTAGGCTGCAAAATGCTAGCAGTTTGATTTATACCCGGTTAGCATTGTGCATGTTTACCTAGATATCACAATTCGGCATGTGTGGAGAAACAGCTCAGCCGCCTCACCTAGTGGTGTGTTGTTTTGGAGCCTGGTTGTAACATCATAATTGGTCATGTACACCCAGACTCCAATAAGCCTTCCCAGTACCCAGCAGGCCTGCCCCAGTCTCCAATAAGATTCCCCATATTTATCTATGTAGATGTTGATTGTGATTGAATCACAATGCACTGAGCGGTCATTTTCTTCTCTCTACAACACTGTGCCGAAAACGCCCCTCTGTGAAGGAGATGACCTGTCTATGCAATGCAGTTTAATCGCAATCAATGTCTGCATAGGTGAATGGAGGTGATCCTATTGAAGTCTGGGGTGTGTCTGCTGGGAACTGCAAAGGGCTTGTTGGAAACTGGGGAGGGCTTGCTGGGGACTGGGGAGGGGTTGCTGGAGACTGGGTGTAAACATCCAGTTGTGACATAATAGCCAGGCTCAAAAACAAACACGCCTCTAGACAGGGCTAAGCTGCTTATCCACATGCTGAATCATGATATCTAGATATCCATGCAAAAGGCTAACAGGGTGTAAATTATAAACTGTTTGCATTTAGCAGCCTAGATACACACAGACGTTAAGAAAAACTCAGACAACCCCTTTAAATATCCAGTAAAAGATCCTCTCTAGTCCATATGCACACGTTGAGTGTTTGGTCAGTATTTTACTTCACTGTTTGAAATTGAAAACCAGGAGTGGATGATAAGTACAGAAGTGGTGACGTGTTTCTGTTATACTTTTGCTCTGATTGTTTCACTCCTGGTTTTGGCTACAAATACTGATGTAAAAACTTACTAAATACTCAATGTGTGCATGTGATCTTACACGTACTGAGGTAACAACTCACCAAATACTTAACGTGTGAACGTTGCCTTACAGACCCTGGATTCATCAACTCTGGCAAAGTTCACACCGATCTTGATGAGGGAGCATACTGGATTCAAGGCCCAGTTACACACACACACGGTTGCAGTGAAATCATGGGCACATTGTTCCATTTGTACACGGCCACAAAATGGAACAATGTGTCCATGATTTCACTGCAACCAGAGATCTGCGAACAATCTCTGCACAATTATCTGTGTGTGTAACTGGGCCTTCAGACTCTCTTGACATACTAAGGCCACATGCAGACATTGAGAATTTGGTGAGTTTTTTACCTCAGTAATTCTAAACAGAAACCAGGAATGGAACAATCTGAGGAAAAGTACAATATAAACACGTCACCACTTCTGTATTTATTACCCACTCCTGGTTTTGGTTGACAAATACTGAGGTAAAAAACTCTCCAAACATTCAATATGTGAACGTGGTCTAATAAACTCACACCCCAAATATCATGTGCACACGTGAGTTTTTTTACCTAAGTATTTGTAGCGTAAACCAGCAGTGGGTGATAAATACAGAAGTGGCGATGTGTTTCTATGATACTTTTCCTCTGATTGCTCCACTCCTGGTTTTGGCTACAAATCCTGAGGTAAAATACTCACCAAATCCTCAGCGTGTGCATGTGGCCTAAATAAACCAGGAGTGTATGACGAGTGTGGTGTGATTCTGTGCACCTCACCACAAATGTAACTCCAATAAGTGACGGAAGTAACATTTCTGGCATAGGGAACCCAGCTCCTCTCATCACAAATTAGACGCGCTGCAGAGCCATGCCCAAGCCCATACCAGCTCTGCCCCGAGCTTGAGAAAACCGTGGTAAAAATGCCAAAAGTCACAAAATTTTAGTATAACTCTGTGTAGTGTGAAAAAATTTGTTTAAAAAATTAGGCATAATAGCTTTGATGAATCTGGGCCACAGTATTTTATTCCTTAAAAAAATCTAAAATGATGAAACACACTAAAAACACTGTGTTACTTTCTTATTTTCACCTTTGTAAAGATGCATTTTTTTGGTCGATTCCAATAGGCTTCTCTATAGGAAGAAAAATCATGGGAAATAGAACAGGTGGTTATAATGAATAAGCTGAAAAGAAATCCCCAGAAAAATATATGAAAATTCAAGTTTCTTTTTGGGGGGGAAATAAGCGTTTTGTAAATCCACCCAAATATACATTTTTTTCCTTACTGGTGCACAAATTGATATCTGGAACTAACGGACTCAAAATATAGACAGAAAAAGAAAAGTCCAGGTTTAAAGAAAATAGATGTGGATTTAAAGAGGACCTGTCATCTCTCCTGGTGCTTGGCAAACTGAATGCAGCACTGAATGCACCATGTCTGCTGCATTCAGGGAAGGGTCCCCCATGTCTCTAGCCCCCCTGAAACCCTTAAAAAAGAGGGGCATTGTGTGACGTCAGCGCCAGATTACAGCCCTGCTGTACGAATAAAGCATAAAAAAGGCTGGCTCTGTCGCTGACGTCACGCAATGCGCCTTACCTCCACTCATACCAAGCGCTGTGTGCCAGCGTAATTGACAAAGAGCAGGAAAAGAGGAGGGCAAAGCCAGCAGAAGAGGAGGCGATGGCAGACACATAGATTGGGCGGAACACACAAGGAAGAGGCAGGGAGCATTGTGCCAGCGGCGAGGACCTCTTAATCTGATCCAACCCAGAGGACCTCTTAACTGTAGGGTTTCTAAAGTCATTTTTAAAGGTTACAGGGGGCTAGATACATGGGGGACTCCTTCCCTGAATGCAGCAGACATGTTGCATTCAGTGCTGCATTCAGTTTGCCAAGCACCAGGGGGTAACAGGTCCTCTTGAAGTGTTGCACACGCCAAGGCCCGGCTACAGATTTTGCACTGATGACCAGAAGCTACAAATTACAGATAATGAATCTGTTGTTTGTATGGAATGCCATAGATTTAAATATTCTAAAAAATTCTATTGTGATTTTTCACTTATCAGCATGTGAAATTTCCACTATAAAGAATGAAAATCTCCCTCCAGTACCAGATTTTTCAGATCTGGTGTTGGTATGAATTAAACATTGGCTAATGCTAGAACCATGGCAATTTCAGTAAGGACTCATGTGCATAGAACTCCTTATATCTCAGAGAGCCACATGACTTATACTATTAGGATTTGTTTAAAAAATCATTGGTGTAGATTGCACATCTCTGCATTTGATAATGGATAGGTTGCCAACGATAAGTTGCAAGGGCCCATGTAAAACAATCTATAAAGGCTTATCCCAACAATCCAGGAATGACCACCCATCAGCCCCCCCAACTGTCTCATTGCTAGGGGGCAGGAGCTCCTGATGGAATGACAGTTCAAGCCAAAAGCACTGTTGTGCCGTTATCCTGAACTTTGTGCGCTCCACTGCTGCTAATAGTTGCAACCATGCCTCTACAGCAGGAGTCCCCAACCTGTAGCTCGGGAGCCATATGTGCCTCGCAGGTCCATGATTTGGCTGTCTGCCAGTTTGGTACATAAGCACCAGGTCTTCAAACAGCTATGAAGTGCAGATGGTGATGCTTGTGAGTAGCCCCACAGAAGAGCAGATCTGAATGTGAGTGGGCTAGGAACCACTAGATCTTAGTATATTGCCTCAGTGTGATTTCTGTGGAAAAACATTGGCTGTCATTATACCACCTGTACACTGATGACACTCAGATCTACCTTTCTGGCCCAGACATCACCTCTCTGCTGTCCAGAATCCCAGAGTGTCTATCAGTTATATCATCCTTCTTCTCTTCTCGCTTCCTTAAACTAAACGTAGACAAAATTCTTCATCTTTCCCTCATCTCGCGCACCTCCCTTACCTGACCAGTCTATCACAGTAAATGACATCACAATCTGCCCTGTATCTGAACTCCGCTGCCCCAGAGTAACCCTTGACTCTGCCTTATCCTTCAAACCACACATCAAAGCTCTCGCCACCTCCTGCCACCTCCAACTCAAAAATATTTCCAGAATCCATCCCTTCCTCAATCTATTGAACTACTAGTGCATGCCCTCATCATCTCTCTTCTCGACTACTGCAACCTCCTCCTCTGTGGCCTCCATGCTAACACTCTTGCACCTCTCCAATCTGTCCTTAACTCTGCTGCCTGACTAATCCACCTCTCTCCTTGCTATCCCTCCATTCCTCCATTCCTCCATTCCTCCCCTCTGCAAATGCGTCCACAGGCTTCCAATTCCCCATCATATCCAATTCAAACTACTAACATTGACTTACAAAGCCGTCCACAATCTGTCTTCCCCATATATCTCTGAACTAATCTCCTGATATCACCCAACTCATAATCTTCGATCCTCCCAAGACCTCCTACTTTCCTACACACTTGTATGTTCCTCATCTAACCGCCTGGAAGACTTCACCCAAACATCCCCATCCTCTGGAATTCTGCACCCCAAAATGTCCGACTATCCCCTACACTCGGAACTTTCAATGCAAACCTGAAACCCATCTCTTCAAAACAGCCTACAGCCTGCAATGGACACGGTGTCACTTCACCACCACTAGACCCAGCGCTCCACCACCACAACCAGAGCAGACCCAACCTACTGTCTCCCTCCCCATTGCCCTGTAGAATGTAAGCCCGCAAGGGCAGGATCCTCTCTCCCCTATTTACCAGTCTGTCACTGTTAGTTTGTTCATTGTATTTTTAACTTATTCGTATGTAACCCTATCTCATGTACAGCACCATTGAATCAATGGTGCTCTATAAATAAATAATAATGATAAAAACAATAATAATAATACCGGTAATGGGGGCTCTCGGGGTCACTACTGTGAGGGGGGTGGTAGCTAGATGTGACTCGAGAACCTCTCTCAGTACTGTATGTGGCTCGTGACCCTCTTTCAAAGATGAACGAGGCTCTCAAGGTCAGAAAGGTTGGGGACCTCTGCTATGCAGCATCGGAAGAGCAGTAAGGTACCATAGGGCTGAGCTTATGAGCTCAAAAGGAAAGAGCTTGTAATCACTGCACATTGCTGGTCCCATTGGCAAAAAGCAATGCACAATAAAAGGAGGGGAGAACTAAATCAGAAAGAAACAGCATAGTAAACAGCAAACTTGCTTTAATTTCTCAATATCTAGTGTTGTCTTCCTATCATTTAACATGAAAGATAAGAAGGAGAAAAGGAGCGCAACATCAAAAGCACCTGGTGGTCCAGTGGGTTATGGTATATTGGGGCCAATGGGTCAATAACCTGTTAGGGTTGTGCCCCCTGCACAACCCCAATTTGTGGTGTGAAGGTGAGGACACTATTGTGGCCGCTCTGTGCGGCTCTTCTTGGTTTGTGTCATGTGACCATGAAGAGGCG
Organism: Allobates femoralis; assembly: GCA_033576535.1. Lineage (NCBI taxonomy): Eukaryota > Metazoa > Chordata > Amphibia > Anura > Aromobatidae > Allobates > Allobates femoralis. The sequence goes on from JARQOC010000001.1 coordinate 80,656,829, forward strand.
TAGGGGTCATTCCATGTCAAGTGATCCAAAAATGAATATTTTTTTTTTCCCTGACGTCCTCAGATTTTTTTAATTTTTTTTCTATATGAAGAACAACTTTAGTTAATTACAAAAAAAAAAGTTTTGAATTTTTTTCTTTATCAGTTACCGTATATACTCGTGTATAAGCCGACCCGTGTATAAGCCGACCCCCCTACTTTTGCCCCCAAAACCTGGGAAAATGTATTGACTCGTGTATAAGCCGAGGGTGGACCCCAGCACAGGTATACAGCCCCCAGCAGTGTGGTATACAGCAGCCTCCCCAGTGGTATATACAGGCCCCAGCAGTGTTACAGCAGCAGCCCCAGTGGTATATACAGCAGCAGCCCCAGTGGTATATACAGCAGCAGCCCCAGTGGTATATACAGCAGCAGCCCCAGTGGTAGTATACAGCAGCCCCAGAGGTATATACAGCAGCCCCAGTGGTAGTATACAGCAGCAGCCACAGTGGTAGTATACACGCAGCCCTAGTAGTATATACAGCCCCAGTGGTAGTATACACGCAGCCCCAGTAGTATATACAGCCCCAGTGGTAGTATACAGCCCCAGTGGTAGTATACAGCAGCCCCAGTAGTAGTATACAGCCCCAGTGGTAGTATACATCCCCAGTGGTAGTATATAGCCCCAGTGGTAGTATACATACAGCCCCAGTAGTAGTATACAGCCCCAGTGGTAGTATATAGCCCCAGTGGTAGTATACATACAGCCCCAGTAGTAGTATACAGCCCCAGTGGTAGTATACATACAGCCCCAGTAGTAGTATACAGCCCCAGTGGTAGTATACAGCAGCCCCAGTGGTATATTCAGCCCCAATGGTAGTATACAGCCCCAGTGGTAGTATACAGCCCCAGTGGTAGTATATAGCCCCAGTGGTAGTATATAGCCCCAGTGGTAGTATACATACAGCCCCAGTAGTAGTATACAGCCCCAGTGGTAGTATACAGCAGCCCCAGTGGTATATTCAGCCCCAGTGGTAGTATACAGCCCCAGTGGTAGTATATAGCCCCAATGGTAGTATACATACAGCCCCAGTAGTAGTATACAGCCCCAGTGGTAGTATATAGCCCCAGTGGTAGTATACAGCAGCCCCAGTGGTATATTCAGCCCCAGTGGTAGTATATAGCCCCAGTGGTAGTATATAGCCCCAGTGGTAGTATATAGCCCCAGTGGTAGTATACATACAGCCCCAGTAGTAGTATACAGCCCCAGTGGTAGTATATAGCCCCAGTGGTAGTATACAGCAGCCCCAGTGGTATATTCAGCCCCAGTGGTAGTATACAGCCCCAGTGGTAGTATATAGCCCCAGTGGTAGTATATATACAGCCCCAGTGGTAGTATATAGCCCCAGTGGTAGTATACATGGCCCCAGCAGGGCCCCCCTCATAATTTGGCGCCCCCACCTCCCTTTCTGGGCCCCCCCGCATGCAGCGCTGCACATATACATTACCTGTCTAGCAGCTGTCACCCTCCGATGGCGGATCGCGGCTCCCGGCTCCGGGCTCCATCTTCCTCGCTGTCTTCCTGCTTTGTGACCGGGGCTCAGCGCGATGACGTCATCGCGACGCCGGCCGGTCACCTGACAAGCAGGAAGTCAGCGAGGAAGATGGAGCCCAGAGCCGGGAGCCGCGATCCGCCATCGGAGGGTGACAGCTGCTAGACAGGTAATGTATATGCGCAGCGCTGCATGCGGGGGGGCCCAGAAAGTGAGGTGGGGGTGCCAGTGAGGTGGGGGCGCCGTATTGACTCGCGTATAAGCCGAGGGGGGGACTTTTCAGCCCAATTTTTGGGCTGAAAAACTCGGCTTATACGCGAGTATATACGGTAATTTTTTACAGATTTTTAAAGTTTTAAAAAAATGCGAATTTTGGCCTGGTATGACTTTACATTTTCTATCATATCTCGGGCTAGAAATAAGATAGAGAAACAAAATAAACACCAATCTACTCAGAACTGTGCAGGCTTTCACCAGATATGTCACAAGAGGATCTTTGTTAATATTTTACTCATGTGATCGCAAGCGCAAAACTTTAAAACGCATTTCCGAAAAATCGGCGCGCTTTAAATATTTCTAAAACTGCCCATGTGTCTGCTATGCTCTTAGCCACATCTGTACCAAATTTCAAGTTGGGATCGCGATGGGATCATATTTTAAAATATTTTAATATTAATAGCGTCAATGGGTCATTCTATATCAAGTGATCTAAATATGAATATTTTTTTTTACCTGACGTCTTTAGATTTTTTTTATTCTTTTTCTTTATGAAGTACAACTTTAGTTAATTACAAATTAAAAGTTTAGAATTTTTTTCTTCATCAGTTAATTTTTTACAGATTTTTAAAGTTTAAAAAAAGGGTGAATTTTGGCCTGGTATGACTTTACATGTTTTTATCTCAGGCTAGAAATAAGATAATGAAGTGGCAGAGGCATCATTTTACTCAGAACGGTAACAGCTTTCATTTGATATGTTACAAGACTATGTTTCTTTATATCAAATTCAAACTATTGACGGGCAATTGTGAAAAAATGACTGATTGTGTTCTTGGTTATATTTGTGCAGAGATTCAACTTGGGACCTGTCAAATTTATATATTTTTTATTTTATGGTTGTATGAGTTATCACAACTTATTGAATAAAACATTTATATGCAACAAAAAAGAAACACAAAAAAAACAAATCCCATAAGTGCCAGGATAAATACATCTTAATCATCAGAACACAACGCTCAGCATTTTCAACTTGAATGTATTGAACAAACCAAAAGAAGAAAGGTGATCATATCCTCAAGTTTGATTAAACAAGATTAAAAGAACCAAAAATGTTAACCCCTATTTATACATATAAATTTGTTTTCTAGTCTATCACTAAACATGTGATTTATGAAGTGTTTAATAAGAATAGTACTGTAGTTAAATCATAGTTCTATAAATTATGAACTAATCAATCAATTAATAGTATGTTTTTAAAGTGGCATTTTATCAATTTGTCCCTTCTAGTGCGTGAAATGTAATCTTGTCCATAAACGCTTACTAGCAATCGCCATTTCCTTGTGTGTCAAAGAGTATGTCCGGCCTGTCACGGTGTTAGGCTCCGCCTGAGTTAATATCTGATTTTTGTGCACTTTTAAAATGTCTGGCTTTCTTGGATACACAAAGGATGGCGCTGGACCAGAAGGATGCAATAAAGTCAATTCTACTTCTTCATTTTCACAATCTTTGGAGAGTACAGTAGCCAGCCACCAGCGCCAATCATATTCATATTTTTTCAAAAGGATTGCAACAGTGTCTATGATAAAATGCTGTTTCTTGAGAAGTAGCAGCCATTGTTGTGTGGGAAAAATACAGTTAATATTAAGTAAGGAAGATAGGTAATAAAAATAAAGATTTACAATACACTTGAGATAGAACTGTATTACTATAAAGTGAGTTTTAGGGCTAGCGCGCACAGTTTTTTCTGTCTGCAGATACACGCTGCAGTTTTGGCAGCTTGTTTTTCTACCAAGTTTTTACCACATATGCGTTAGTTTTTTTAATCGCTAGTGAAAAAAATGGCAGCTTTTTTTTATATAAATGATAAATGCATGTGGTGAACCCCATAGAAATCAATGGGGCTGTTTTTCTGAATGATGATCCCTAAGAATAGCACTGTGTGTATTGGCCCTTAATAATAAAAGCATTAAACTATTAATATATTTACTCACCCATATTTTAGTACACAGCCTTGATGGCTTTGTACAGACTATTGTTTGTTCAGGAGTGAAGATGTTCAGACATGTCAGGACATGAAAGGTCTGAACGAGCTGTCTTACTTCCTGAATGCAGTGGGTATACACTTAACATGATTGACAGAGCTACTGGCCTATCATCTGCTCTGCATTCACTGTCTATCCCTGTGCTTTCTCAGGTTGAGCCCTAACAAAGCTTTTTCCTATATGTCCTCTCCTGCTTCTAAGGCTGCTTTCACACAGCGTTTTTATGCTGTCCGAGGGGATCAGACTTTTTGCTGCTCCCCTCGGACAGCATCGGATCCAAACTGATGTCTGCAATCGGATGCCAACTAGGCATCCGATCCCGATATTTAACAGCATCAGCTGGATCCTGTCCCTGCTCCTCCTGTCATCTCGTCCCCCTTCTCTCTCCCTCCTGTCACCTTTGTCCCCGTGTCTCCCTCCTTGTCCCCCTGTGTCCTCCCCTGTGTCTCCCCCTGTGTCTCCCCTGTGTCTCCCCCTGTGTCTCCCTCTTGTCTCCCCCTGTGTCTCCCTGTCTCCCTCTTGTCCCCCTGTGTCTCCCTCTTTGTCCCCCTGTGTCTCCCTCTTTGTCCCCCTGTGTCTCCCCTGTGTCTCCCCTCTTTGTCCCCCTCTATCTCCCCCCTCTTTGCTCCCCTGTTTGCAGACCTTAAAAAATAAAAAAATCTTCATTCTCACCTCTCCGCAACACCCGCGCTGCTTCCTGCTTCTTCTGATCAACAGGACCTGGCGTGATGTCACAGTCACATGACCGGTTACCGCGGTAACCGGCCATGTGACTCAACTGTGACGTCAGGCCAGGTCCTAGAAGCACAGAGCGCTGGAGGCATCGCTGGATCGTGGAGAGGTGAGGATGAAGATTTTTTTATTTTTAACCCTTTATTTTCAGGAGATATCACTTCTGCAATGTATGAATATACATTGCAGAAGTGATATTAGATGGCACAGAGCGGTGTTAGTGTACTGAGCATGCTCAGTGCACTAACATCGGGTCCGAGGAGACATCAGCTGTTTCCTCGGATCCTCGCTCCATAGGCCCCATGTTATTTGGCGCGGATCAGGTCGGATCCAATTCGGTCCGATCTGACCCGCTGTGCCAAAAATCGCAGCAGGCTGCGATTTTGGGCACAGCAAAAAATCGGCCAGGATCGGATCCGACCAAAATCGGATGCCAATAAGGCCAAATCCGATGTGATCCGTGCCCATAGGATAACATGGGGCCAAAATCTGATCCGTGGCTGTCCGTTTTACAACGGACAGCCACAGATCACAGAAAATCGCTGTGTGAAAGCACCCTAAGCTGTAACATATCAAAATAATACAGTAATGTCTAAAAATAATGGATTTGATAAATATAGACCCCACGCTTTTAGACCACAGGTTGAACAGATCTGAATTCAAGATTTTTGAATTGACACTATAATAGTTAAATATTTTAAAATATGATCCCATCACGATCCCAGCTTGAAATTTGGTACAGATGTGGCTAAGAGCATAAAAGACACATGGGCAGTTTTGGAAAATTTTTATTAAAACGTTTTTTCGGAAATGCGTTTCAAAATGTTGTGTTTGCGTTCGCATGGGTAAAAAATTAAAATTAACAAAAATACTCTTGTGACATATCTGGTGAAAGCCTGGACAGTTCTGAGTAGAATGGTGTTTATTTTGTTTCTCTATCTTATTTCTAGCCCAAGATAAAAAAATGTAAAGTCATACCAGGCCAAAATTCACACTTTTTTTAAACTTTAAAAATCTGTGAAAATTTAACTGATAAAGAAAAAAATTCTAAACTTTTAATTTGTAATTAACTAAAGTAGTACTTCATAAAGGAAAAAAAATAAAAAAAATCTAAAGACGTCAGGTAAAAAAAAATATTCATATTTAGATCACTTGATATGGAATGACCCATTGACGCTATTAATATTAAAATATTTTAAAATATGATCCCATCGCGATCCCAACTTGAAATTTGGTACAGATGTGGCTAAGGGCAAAGCAGACACATGGGCAGTTTTTGAAATATTTAAAGAGCGCCGATTTTTCGGAAATGCGTTTTAAAGTTTTGCGCTTGCAATTACATGGGTAAAATATTAACAAAGATCCTCTTGTGACATATCTGGTGAAAGCCTGTATAGTTCTGAGTAGAATGGTGTTTATTTTGTCTCTCTATCTTATTCCTAGCCTTAGTTATGAGGAGAAACGTAAAGGCAGGCAACAGCGAAATTCGCACTTTTTCCGAACTTTGAAAATCATTTTTAAAAAAAATAAATTTTTTAAAAAAATTTTCTCTTCACATTTTGCATTATCTGACATACTATTATCAAATAACAAAATCTCAAAAGAATTAAAAATATAGAGGTAATAATCATTGGTTCACTTGACATGGAATGACCCGTAGCCAGAAACACGTCACGGCGGGTTCTATTGCCACTGGTAGGTGGGTAACGGACCCAGAGCTGCTCCTGCTGCATACCCTCAAAAGGGACGTGGATATAGGAGGAGAAATTTAACATGAGAATAACCCATTAAACATCAACCAGTCGACCTACGCTGCTGATCGTTGCTCATTTGCCTTTGTGATAGGCATCAAAATTCTTTACATTCATACATTCAATTCTTAGGTGTGCAATGGATGGTTCTCTGTAAGGTGTTCTCTTTCTGCAAACAATAGTATTAAACAATATGAAAATGTTTAAGTTTTAATCCAGATATATATATGTTTGCTTTATAGATTTGAATTCCTTCCACCAAACATCCAAATGGATTGATGATGTCAGAACAGAGCGAGGAAGTGATGTCATAATAATGCTGGTTGGAAATAAGACAGATCTTGCAGACAAAAGGTACCAAAGAGTTATAGGACATTTATTAACCGCAGCCTACTGAATGCAACCTTGACATGTTTTAGGTCTAAGGCACTAATACATAGTAAAATTTCAGCCTTAGTGCTCATGCAGATGTGCATTGTCAGTCCGAGAGCTATTTGTCAAAAAATCGGAATCGCAATCAGATCAATGATATTCAAGGAGGCAGTGTACATATCCACAGTGCACAAATGTAGCATGCATGATTTACTGTACCTTTGAGAATCAGATGACACATGGCCATTCAAGTCTATGGGTCTGTGAAAAAAAATCAGACCGCACTCAGATGACAGAATGAAGAATGGTGAGAACTTTTTTTTCTCTCCATCAACAAGAAAGTGGATTCCTACTCTGATCAGAGTCTGATTAGTGATTAGTATAATCGGACAATTTTTTTAATATCATTATTAGATAAAAATATGGCTGTGTGAATCCAGCCTAAGATTGATGTCTTCTTCAAGTTCTATAAACATAACAGAACACAATCACTTTATGCGATGGTCGTAAACGTAAACTATGTTGTTTGCTAGAGTCTATTCAGAAATATGCAAAAAAAAGCACCCATAGAATGCTGAATAGAATCTTATTAGAATCTGACAATTCTCAGTAGTTGATACCTTTTAGCTGAACAGATGGTAAGAAAAAGCAAAGCAAGCTTTCGAAACTCTATGGCCCCTTCATCAGGCTGATAATGACACAGATTCTGAAGACACACATATATATATATATACACAAATACAGGGTGGGATAATAAAGTATGTGTGTGTCTTCAGAATTTGTGTCATTATTAAGCCTGATGAAGAGCCCTTAGGGTATGTGCCCACATAGAGGTTTAGTGACGTTCAAACCATCAGTAAACCGGTGGAAATTTGCAGGAGCCTAGAGTTCTGAGCTCTGAAGTCTCCAGCTGTTTTCCACCGGTTTCCCAGCGGTTTCCCAGCGGTTTTTTCAGCTTTTGCACAGCGTTTTTCAGTCGGTTTTTCCAGCGGTTTCTAAGCAGTTTTCTATGATAAGAACCTTTTCTGCCTCAAAAACGATCACAAACCGCTGAGAAGAATTGACATGTTGAATGTTCCTAAACCGCTAGGAAACCGCTCAACCTCTGGCAGATCCGCTCACATAAACCCACTATGTGTGCACAGCGTTTTCTAAATTACATAGGGTTACTTGTAAGTCCTAACGCTGCTTAGGAATTACATAAATTTAAATAAAACCTATGCTAAACCACCGGCGGTTTTCGCTGCTAAACCGACGTTAAACCACTATGTGCGCACTTACCCTTAGTGTCTCAAATGCTTGCTTTGCTTTTTCTTACCATCTTTTCAGTTGGCCATTAAATGGTATCAACCACTGAGGACTCTCAGGTTCCAAAACATTTCGATTTACACAGTACAAACATTTTTACCTTATCAGAAAAGAATCTTACAGTCATGGCCAAAAGTGTTGAGATCCTTGAAATTGTTCTAGAAAATGAAGTGTTTCTCATAAAAAATTATTGCAATTACACGTTTTGTCAAACACATTTTTATTTCCTTTGTGTGTATTGGAACAATAGAAAAAAACATGAAAAAAAGTCAAACTGGACACAATTTCACACAATACAAAAAAATGGGCCAGACAAAGTTGGTTGTACACCCTTTGGAATAAATAGCTGCAATCAATCACTTCCTATTTTTGCGCCTCACAACTGGAATTGTAGACCATTCTTCATTTGCAAACTGCTCCAGATCTCAAATATTTGAATGCACCTTCTCCTAAGGCTGAAGGCACATTGTTGTGCATCAAACACGGAGCGTGTTTGATGCATGACAGTGATGCGAGTGAAATGCATGTTTTTGGGTGTGTGTGGTGCGAGTGTGGTGTGTGTGGTGAGTGTGCATGGCTGTATGCATGTGAGTGTGCTGCGAGTGTGAGGTTTGAGTGTGTGTGTGTTGCTTGTGAGTGGGATGTTGTCCATGGTCCAGAAGCAAGCTTCAGGTCCATGGACAGCATTTTCCAGTGATTTTAAACTCAGCAGCTGTCAAAGCCGCTGAGTTTAAATTTGCCGGTTTGCCGGTACATGAATCAATAATGTGTGAGCGCTGTCACAGCAGCGCTGACACATCATAGTTAAGAACTCAGGTAGTAATAAAAGATTAAAGTTATAATGGCTTATTCAGCATTTTAACCCCCTCTGCAAGCTCTGCGCTGCATGTCAGCACAGAGCCTGCAGAAGCGGCTAATAAAAGCCAGTGTATGAAGGGTTAATGTTCTTTTGTGTGTTGCCATCATGTGTACACAGAATGTACCCTGGCAGTGGAGGGGTTTAATAGCAAGAATTATCTGATGGCATTTGTCGGGTTATAGTTTCATTTTATTAAAAGCCGCTCAGCTTCAGCACTCTGGGTGCTGTCCGTGGTCCAGTAGCAGTGCTATGCTGTTACCGTACGCTGTTACCATACGCTGCGATTTTGACAGCACACACTTGCGACTATCGCACGGTGTGCTGTATTGATGCAAGTTTGACTCGCACCCATATACTTTTAATAGCCACTCACGCGAGGAAATCGTGTGCAATCGCAGCATGCTGCGATTGCACTCGCTTTTCTCTCGCAAGGCAAGTGCAATGCGAGTGAAACACGCTAATGGGACCAGTATCATTTATTTGCTTTATTTCCTCTATTTCTGGAGCTTCTTGAAGTATGTTCTGGTTATTGTCCTGTTGGAAAACCCATGACCTAGGACGCAAACCCAACTTTCTGACATTGCCACCCAAAATCCTTTGGTAGTTTTCAGATTTCATAATGCTTCTCACATAGTCAAGGCACCAAGTGCCAGAGTCAGTAAAACAACCCTAAAACATCTTTGAACCTCCACCATATTTGTCTGTAGGTCCTGTGTTCTTTTCTTTGTAGGCCTCAATCGTGTTTTCAGTAAACAGTAGAATGATCTGCTTTACCAAAAAGCTCTATCTTGGTCTACAAGACTCTTTCCCAGAAAGATTTTGGTTTACTCACATACAATTTGGCAAGCTGCACTCTAGCTCTTTTATATCTCTGTGTCCACAGTGGGGTCCTCCAAGGACTCCTGCCTTAACTTTCTATTTAATTCAAATGTCTATGGATAGTTCGCTGTTATGATCTGATGACTTAGGAGTAACATGAAGATTGCTCAGAAGTCGTTGGTAACTATACTAACCGCGACACCTGATTAAGTACCGCAACTAGAAGTAGCCGTGGGATGTAACTAACCATGCCCTAGACACCTCAACATGGCCGGACAACTAGCTACCCCTAGAGATGAAAATAGGAAAAGCTATCTTTCCTTAGAGCAGAACCCCAAAAGAGCAGCAAGCCCCCCACAGATATTAACTAGGAAACAGGAGAGGAAAAGACACACAGGCGGAATATAGAGTTCAGCAAAAGAGGCCACACTAGCTAGATAGTAAAAACAGGATAGAATACTAGTACAGTCAGTATTAAAATGCTATCCAAAAAACCTCCAACAGCAGATAGTGTCAAAAATTACCCTGAGTCCACTAAGACTCGTCTCCCTCTGTATCTGCAGCACTTCTGTGAATCAAACAAGAATAAACAAGTACCAATACCAACATCACTGGAAATAGCAGATAACAGTGAATAGCAATTTCTATCCAGGAAGAAAACTTCCTAATTGAGAGCAGGTAAACAAATATGCAGACTAAATTTCTAACCATACAGCCAGCAGCATTACCAGCAACAACCACCAGAGGGAGCTCACAACCAGAATTCCTCCTTAATGAATTCACAACAGTATCCTCTCCCCCCCTTGAGGAGGGGTCACCAAACCCTCACCAGACCCCCAGGCCTATCAGGATGAGCCAGATGAAAAGCACGAACCAAGTCAGAAGCATGAATATCCGAGGCAGAAATCCAAGAATTATCCTTCTGGCCCCGCCATTTAACAAGGTACTGGAGCCTCCACCTCGAAAGACTAGAATCCAAAACCTTCTCAACCTCGTACTCCAACTCACCATCAATCAAGACAGGATCAGGAGGAGCCACAGCCGGAAGCATGGGCTTGACAAGTTTCCTCAACAAGGATTTATAGAAAACATTATAAATCGCAAAAGAGCCTGGAAGCGCCAACCGGAAAGAAATTAATAATCTCAGAAATCCTGTAAGGACCAATGAACTGGGGCTTGAATTTAGGAGAAGAAACCTTCAAAGGAACATGGCGGGACGACAACCAAACCAAATCACCAACACGAAGCCGAGAGGCAACACACTGACGACGGTTAGCAAAACGTTGAACCGTCTCCTGAGACTGATGTAAATTGTCCACCACGCAATCCCAAATCTGCCGGAGCCACTCAACCACAGAATCCACACCCGGACAGGCAGGAGGCGCAACTTGCCTCGAAGAAAAATGAGGATGAAAACAAAAATTATGAAAGAAGGGCGAAACCAAAGAAGCCGAACTCGCCCGATTACTAAGTGCAAACTCAGCCAAAGACAGGAAGTCAACCCAATCATCCTGATCCACAGACACATAGCATCTCAAATAAGTCTCCAAAGTCTGATTAGACCTCTTAGTCTGACCATTAGACTGCGGATGAAACGCAGAAGAAAAAGACAAAGCAATACCCAGCTTATCACAGAAGGTCCTCTAAAACCGAGAAACAAACTGGGCACCCCTGTCAGACACAATATTCTCCGGAATTCCATGCAAATGAACCACATGCTGGAAAACCAATGGAACCAAGTCCAAAGAAGAAGGCAATTTAGTCAAAGGAACCAAATGAACAGTCTTAGAAAACCTGTCACAAATAGCCCAGATAACTATCATCCTTTGGGAAACAGGAAGGTCAGAAACAAAATCCATATAAATATGCATCCACAGCTGCTCAGGTACAGGTAAGGGCATCAGCAATCCAATAGCACGGGAACAACAAGGCTTGGCCCGTGCACAAGTCTCACATGACTGCACATCCCAGGACAAAGAGGGCCACCAAAAAGATTGACTGACCAAATCGCAGGTACCAAAGATGCCAGGATGACCAGCTAACACAGAACAGTGACCCTCAGAAATCACTCTAGTAGCCCACCGGGCAGGAACAACCAATTTACCCACAGGGCAACGATCAGGCTTATCTGCCTGAAATTCCTGAAGAGCCAGCCATAAATCAGGGGAAACAGCGGAAAGAACAACCCCCTTCTTAAGAATACCGACCGGCTCCGAAGGCTCCAAAGAATCAGCCAAAAAACTGCGAGAGAGAGCATCAGCCTTAACATTCTTAGAACTAGGAAGGTACGAGACAATAAAATCAAAACGAGTAAAAAACAATGACCACCGAGCCTGCCTAGGAGTCAGCCTCTTGGCAGACTCGAGGTAAACCAGAGTCTTGTGATCAGTCAAAACCACCACACGATGCTTAGCTCCCTCCAACCAATGACGCCACTCCTCAAATGCCCACTTCATGGCCAGCAACTCCCGATTGCCGACATCATAATTGTGTTCTGCCGGCGAAAATTTACGGGAAAAGAGGGCACAAGGGTGCATCGTGGAACCAACTGGATCTCTCTGAGACAAATCGGCCCCAGCACCAATCTCAGAAGCATCAATCTCCACCTGAAACAGAAGAGAAACATCCGGTTGGCGCAACACAGGAGCAGAATTAAACCGTCTTTCAAGCTCCTGAAAAGCAAAAATGGCCACAGGAGACCAATGCTCCACATCAGCACCCATCTTAGTCAAATCGGTTAACGGTTTCACCACGCTGGAAAAATTGACAATGAACAGACGATAAAAATTAGCAAAACCCAAAAATTTTTGAAGATCCTTCACAGACGTGGGCTGAACCCAATCCTGAACAGCCTGAACCTTAACACTAGAAGACCCAGAAATTTTGAGCTCCCCTTTGAAGTCCCGAAAGAGGGTCAAATGACCCTTAGTCCAAACTGAATAGAACTAACTAGAAGCTAAATGGCTAACACAATGGAAAACAACTACCTTCTGTGGTGCGAGAGTAATGGCCTTAATTACAGAACAAAAGACAGTGATTAGAGGATGTTAGCTAAAATCCTTCAGGTCATTCGACCCGTCTCTGGGTTCCAAAGGTAGAAATGTTAAATGAACCCTCTCTGGGACTTCTAGTGTTAACAGGATCCATCTCAATAGAAGGAGACAAAATGAAACCCAAAAAGAGACCTTCTGGACCTCAAAGCAACACTTAGACCCCTTAACATACAAAGCATTGTCACGTAGGATCCAAAAAACTAACCTGACCTGGTCTACATGAGAATTCCAATCATCAGAAAAAATCAGAATATCATCCAAATATAAAATCAAGAACTTGTCAATCAAGTCCCAAAATATGTTATGCATAAAGGACTGAAAAACGGATGGGGCATTAGCCAACCCAAAAGGCATCACGAGATATTCAAAATGACCTTCAGGCGTATTAACCGCCGTTTTCCATTCGTGCCCCTGCTTAATACGCACCAGATTATATGCCCCCTAAGGTCAATCTTAGTAAACCAACATGCCCCCTTAAGCCTAAAAAACAAGTCAGAAATCAAAGGTAGAGGGTATTGAAACTTGACCGTGATCTTATTCAAGAGACGGTAATCAATACAGGATCTCAGGGAGCCATCTTTATTGGTCACAAAAAAGAACCCCGCTCCCAACGGCGAAGAAGAAGGGCGAATATGTCCTTTCTCCAAAGAATCCCTAATATAGCTCCGCATAGCAGCATGTTCAGGCACAGACAAGTTAAAAAGACAACCTTAGGAAACGTACAGCCTGGCACCAAATCAATCGCACAATCGCACTCCTGATGAGGCGGAAGAGAACTGGACTTGGGCTCAGCAAAAACATCCTGAAAATCAGAGAAAAACTCTGGAATCTCCAAGGGCGAAGAGGAAATAGACATCAAAGAAATGTCATTGTGTACCCCTTGACAACCCCAGCTAGTTACGGGCATAGACTTCCAATCCAACACAGGATTATGGAACTGCAACCACGGAAAGCCCAGCACCACCGCATCATGCAGATTATGCAAAACCAGAAATCGACAATCCTCCTGATGAGGTGGTGCCATGCGCATTGTCAACTGCGTCCAAAACTGAGGTTTGTTCAGCGCAAGAGGTGTAGTGTCGATGCCTCTTAAAGGAATAGGGTCCCGCAACGGCTGCATAGGGAAGCCACAACGCCTGGCAATCTCAAAATCCATCAAATTTAAAGCAGCACCTGAAACTACAAATGCCATGACAGAAAACGACGACAAGGAACAAATCAGAGACACAGATAATAAGAACTTAGGTTGTATAGTACTGATGGTAAAGGAACCAGCAATCCTCTGTGCACGCTTGGGACAAACGGAGATGACATGAGAAGCATCACCACAGTAAAAACACAACTTATTCCGGCGTCTAAATCCTTGTTGTTCAGTTCAAGATAGAATCCTATCACACTGCATTGGCTCAGGAATCTTCTCTGAGGATAACAATTCCGAGCGGACAGTTCTGCGTTTCCACAGCCGCCGATCAATCTGAATGGCCAGAGACATAGAATCGTTCAAACCCGCAGGCGTGGGAAATCCAACCATAACATCTTTAACAGAGTCAGAAAGACCCTTTCTGAAAAGCGCCGCCAAACCATCATCATTCCATTTAGTCAGCACTGACCATTTTCTGAATTTCTGACAATACAATTCCGCTGCCTCCTGAACCAAAAGGGTCTTTTCAGCTTGATCCACAGAGTTGGGTTCATCATAAAGTAAACCCAAGGCCTGAAAAAAGGAGTCCACATTGAGTAAATCCGGATCCCCAGAGGCAAGAGAAAATGCCCAATCCTGCGGGTCTCCATGCAGCAGGGAGATTTTTTAACCTGCTGAACTGAATCACCAGAGGACTGAGGTCTCAGAGCAAGAAACAATTTACAACTATTATTGAAACTCGAAAATTTGGACCTGTCACCAAAAAACAAATCCAGAGTAGGAATCTTCGGTTCCAAAGCTGGAGTCTGAACAATATAATCAGAAATTCCCTGTACCCTTGCAGCAAGTTGGTCTAAACGAGAAGCTAGTTCCTGGACACAAGACTCCACAGTCATCAGAAGAAAAAGAGGGAAGAAAGAAACAAAAAAACAAAACACCAACCTCAACACTTCTCTTCCCTTCTTCTGAGATGCATGTAACTTGATTTTAACTCTTTTGGCCAGTTGTACTGTTATGCTTCGATGACTTAGGAGTAACATGAAGATTCCACAGAAGTCGTTAGTAACTATACTGACTGCAACACCTGACTAAATACCGCAACTAGAAGTAGCCGTGGGATGTAACTAACCATGCCCTAGACACCTCAACACGGCTGGAGAACTAGCTACTCCTAGAGATGAAAATAGGAAAAGCTATCTTGCCTCAGAGCAGAACCCCAAAAGAGCAGCAAGCCCCCCACAGATATTAACTGGGAAACAGGAGAGGAAAAGACACACACAGGCAGAATATAGAGTTCAGCAAAAAAGGCCACACTAGCTAGATAGTAAAGACAGGATAGAATACTAGTGCAGTTAGTATTAAAATACTATCCAAAAAAACTCCAACAGCAGATAGTGTCAAAAATTAACCTGAGTCCACTAAGACTTGTCACCCTCTATATCTGCAGCACTTCTGTGAATCAAACAAGAATAAACAAGTACCAATACCAACAACACTGGAAATAGCAGATAACAGTGAATAGCATTTCTGTCCAGGAAGAAAACTTCCTAACTGAGCAGGTAAACAAATATGCAGACTAAATTTCAAACCCACAACTCAGAACAAGACAAACTGAAAACAGATCCACAAGCACACAACATGTGCACCACAAAGTAACAAAAAACATTCACTTAGCTTTCAAGGATTTCAGCAGAGCAGGAGAAACCAGGAAAAGGTGTGGACACCTCCAGGAACATTTACAACTGGCAAGGACTGATCAGCTTCAAACCACTATATACTCCAATCTGAACCTGACTGCCAATCATCAAGATCAGCTGTGGAACTCTCCAAGACATAGCCAGTAGCATTACCAGCAACAATCACCGGAGGGAGCTAACAACCAGAATTCCTCCTTAATGAATTCACAACAGTTGTTGCGCTGATACTGATGCACCCTGAGCCTGCAAGACGGCTTGAATTTCTTTGCAACTTGATTGGGGCGGCTTGGCCACCATCCAGAGTGCCCTGTGTTACAACATTTCGTCAATTTTTCTCTCCTGTCCACATTCAGGGAGATTGGCTACAGCATCATGGTTTGTAAACTTTTTGATTATGTTGCACACCATGGAGAAAGGAACATCAATATCTCTGAAGATGGACTTGTAACCTTTAAATTATTGATAACAATTTTGGTTCTCAGGTCCTCTAGCAGTTCTCTTTTCCTCCTTCTGCTCTCCATGCTTATTGTGGCACACACATACAAACAATGCAAAGATTGAGTGAACATCTCCTTTTTATGTGGTTTCAGGTGTGATTTTCATATTTCCCACATCTGTTATGGTACCTTTACACGCCGCTACAGAAGGTTAGAAACAACCGGGTGTCGGAGACAAATATATCTTGCACTGTCAAAACACCGCGAGGTAGCGGCGTGTAAATCAGGTTGTTAGCTCCGGTCACTGTCGACACCTGTTTTGGAGCACTGCTCCAAAACAGGTTGGTTTCAACCCAATGGTAGCGGCGTCTAAATAAGGAACAGGAAGGTTTTTTCATCACCTAGTGAACTCCCTGGGGCGTGACACAGCCTCCGGGATACCGCCCCCCTTCAGAGATCATTGGTGGAAGCTCCTACGTTACGATTGGTTGTCCCTGCATAGGGCGGCATATTTAAGGAGCTGACCAGTCACACTACACAATTGCAATAACATCATGTATTAGCCAGCCTTCCTGCGCTGGCTGGCCAATCATGATGCTATTGCTTTGTCCAATGACCGTACGAGCGTCTCGTAATCCACAATTCTGGCACGCCTATGTGTTGTCCTTGCTGCCCCAGGTCCTCCCATATTACCTTGTGGTAGTGGCGTGTAAATGAGGGAAGGTGTTCTACAGAAGGTAACCTGGGGCACCTGACGATACCTCCAAGGATAGAAAAAACCTTCTGTAGAGCACTTTGTAGCGGCGTGTGAAGGCGGTATCGGATACCGTTAGCAACCGTTGGAACGTGCTCATGCACGTGAGACACCCGGTTGTTTCTAGCCTTCCGTAGCGGCATATAAAGGTACCATTACTTGTCACAGGTGAGTTTGAATAAGAATCGCATGCGTGAAACAAACGTGTTTACTCACAATTTTTGTAAAGATGCCAACAAAATTATCTGGTCCATTTAGGGGTTTTGTGTGAAATTATGTCAAATTTAACTTTGTTTCTCTGTTTTTTATTGCTTTGTTCCAATACACAAAATGGAAAGAACATGTGTAATTGCAATAACTTCTGGAAGAAATATACATATGTTTAGGCTTTGAGAAATTTTTTAAACGCTTCAGGCTTTCAAAGACACCAAGCAAAGTGACTTGACTATACTTCATGCATTTTCCACTTTATCTTTACAATTGAAGCTAAATGCCTTGGTGACATTTTGAGTCTTTAACCCCTTCACCCCCGAGCCCATTTTTGCTTATTTTAGCCTTAATGCCCGAGCCATTTTTTGCAATTCTGACCAGTGTCCCTTTATGAGGTTATAACTCTGGAACGCTTCAACCGATCCTAGCGATTCTGAGATTGTTTTTTCGTGACATATTGGGCTTCATGTTAGTATTAAATTTAGGTCAATAATTTTTGCGTTTATTTGTGAAAAAATCAAAAATATGGCAAAAATTTTGAAAATTTCGAAATTTTCAAATTTTGAATTTTTTTTCTGCTAAACCAGAGAGTTATGTGACACAAAATTGTTGATAAATAATATTTCCCACATGTCTACTTTATATCAGCACAATTTTGGAAAAAAAATTTTTTTGGGGTAGGAAGTTATAAGGGTTCAAAGTTCATCAGCAATTTTTCATTTTTCCACCAAAATTTACAAAACCATTTTTTTTAGTGACCACATCACATTTGAAGTCCGTTTGAGGGGTGTACATGACAGAAAACACCCACAAGTTATACCATTCTAAAAACTGCACCCCTCAAGCTACTCAAAACTACATTCAAGAAGATTATTAACCCTTCAGGTGCTTCACAGGAACTAAAGCAAAGTGGAAACAAAAAATGGATATTTAAATTTTTCCAACAAAAATGTTCTTTTAGCCTCAAATCTTTCATTTTCACATGGGCAACAGCATAAAATGGATCCTAAAGTTTGTTGGGCAATTTCTCCTGAGTATATCGATACCTCATATGTGGTCATAAACAACTGTTTGGGCGCACGGCAGGGCTCAGAAGGGAAGGAGCGCAATTTGACTTTTGGAGCTAATTTTCCATTCAAAAAGTGAAATTGCGCTCCTTCCCTTCTGAGCCCTGCCGTGCGCCCAAAGAGTGGTTTATGACCACATATGAGGTATCGATGTACTCAGGAGAAATTGCCCAACAAATTTTAGGATGAACTTTATGCTGTTGGCCATTTGAAAATTTAAAAAATTAGGCTAAAACAAAATTTTTGTGAAAAAAAAAAGTACTTTTTAATTTTTACAGATCAATTTGTGAAGCACCTGGGGGTTCAATATGCCCACTACCCATCTAGATAAGTTCCCTGGGGTGTCTAGTTTCCAAAATGGGGTCACTTGTGGGGGAACTCCAATGTGTAGGCACACAGGGGCTCTCCAAACGCAACATGGTGTCCACTAACAATTTGAATGGAAAATCAGGTCAACTTGTTAGCGGACACATGTCACGTTTGGAGAGCCCCTGTGTGCCTACACATTGGAGCTCCCCCACAAGTGACCCCATTTTGGAAACTAGACACCCCAGGGAACTTATCCTGATGGGTTGTGAGCATATTGAACCCCCAGGTGCTTCACAAATTAATCCGTAAAAACGAAAAAGTACTTTTTTTCCACTTTTTTTTTTTTTTTTCCCATTTATTTGTGAAGCACCTGGGGGTTCAATATGCCCACTACCCCTCTAGATAAGTTCCCTGGGGTGTCTAGTTTCCAAAATGGGGTCACTTGTGGGGGAACTCCAATGTGTAGGCACACAGGGGCTCTCCAAACGCAACATGGTGTCCGCTAACAATTTGAATGGAAAATCAGGTCAACTTGTTAGCGGACACATGTCACGTTTGGAGAGCCCCTGTGTGCCTACACATTGGAGCTCCCCCACAAGTGACCCCATTTTGGAAACTAGACACCCCAGGGAACTTATCCTGATGGGTTGTGAGCATATTGAACCCCCAGGTGCTTCACAAATTAATCCGTAAAAACGAAAAAGTACTTTTTTTCCACTTTTTTTTTTTTTTTCCCATTTATTCGTGAAGCACCTGGGGGTTCAATATGCCCACTACCCATCTAGATAAGTTCCCTGGGGTGTCTAGTTTCCAAAATGGGGTCACTTGTGGGGGAACTCCAATGTGTAGGCACACAGGGGCTCTCCAAACGCAACATGGTGTCCGCTAACAATTTGAATGGAAAATCAGGTCAACTTGTTAGCGGACACATGTCACGTTTGGAGAGCCCCTGTGTGCCTACACATTGGAGCTCCCCCACAAGTGACCCCATTTTGGAAACTAGACACCCCAGGGAACTTATCCTGATGGGTTGTGAGCATATTGAACCCCCAGGTGCTTCACAAATTAATCCGTAAAAACGAAAAAGTACTTTTTTTCCACTTTTTTTTTTTTTTTCCCATTTATTTGTGAAGCACCTGGGGGTTCAATATGCCCACTACCCTCTAGATAAGTTCCCTGGGGTGTCTAGTTTCCAAAATGGGGTCACTTGTGGGGGAACTCCAATGTGTAGGCACACAGGGGCTCTCCAAACGCAACATGGTGTCCGCTAACAATTTGAATGGAAAATCAGGTCAACTTGTTAGCGGACACATGTCACGTTTGGAGAGCCCCTGTGTGCCTACACATTGGAGCTCCCCACAAGTGACCCCATTTTGGAAACTAGACACCCCAGGGAACTTATCCTGATGGGTTGTGAGCATATTGAACCCCCAGGTGCTTCACAAATTAATCCGTAAAAACGAAAAAGTACTTTTTTTCCACTTTTTTTTTTTTTTCCCATTTATTTGTGAAGCACCTGGGGGTTCAATATGCCCACTACCCATCTAGATAAGTTCCCTGGGGTGTCTAGTTTCCAAAATGGGGTCACTTGTGGGGGAACTCCAATGTGTAGGCACACAGGGGCTCTCCAAACGCAACATGGTATCCGCTAACAATTTGAATGGAAAATCAGGTCAACTTGTTAGCGGACACATGTCACGTTTGGAGAGCCCCTGTGTGCCTACACATTGGAGCTCCCCCACAAGTGACCCCATTTTGGAAACTAGACACCCCAGGGAACTTATCCTGATGGGTTGTGAGCATATTGAACCCCCAGGTGCTTCACAAATTAATCCGTAAAAACGAAAAAGTACTTTTTTTCCACTTTTTTTTTTTTTTCCCATTTATTCGTGAAGCACCTGGGGGTTCAATATGCCCACTACCCCTCTAGATAAGTTCCCTGGGGTGTCTAGTTTCCAAAATGGGTCACTTGTGGGGGAACTCCAATGTGTAGGCACACAGGGGCTCTCCAAACGCAACATGGTGTCCGCTAACAATTTGAATGGAAAATCAGGTCAACTTGTTAGCGGACACATGTCACGTTTGGAGAGCCCCTGTGTGCCTACACATTGGAGCTCCCCCACAAGTGACCCCATTTTGGAAACTAGACACCCCAGGGAACTTATCCTGATGGGTTGTGAGCATATTGAACCCCCAGGTGCTTCACAAATTAATCCGTAAAAACGAAAAAGTACTTTTTTTCCACTTTTTTTTTTTTTTCCCATTTATTTGTGAAGCACCTGGGGGTTCAATATGCCCACTACCCCTCTAGATAAGTTCCCTGGGGTGTCTAGTTTCCAAAATGGAGTCACTTGTGGGGGAGCTCCAATGTTAAGGCACACAGGGGCTCTCCAAACGCGACATGGTGTCCGCTAACAATTCCAATTGTTAGCAAACACCAGGTTGCGTATGGAGAGCCCCTGTTTGCCTACACATTGGAGTTCCCCCACAAGTGACCCCATACACATATAATCATATATAATCACACATATAATATAATTACACATATAATTACACAACTGTACCCAGCCTTTCAGAAGGACAGGTCACCGTGAGGCGAGGCCTGGCCTTTCTGCAGGAAGGGATTTGTTCTAGCACCGGAATAAGACCCCCAAAGCCATGGTAAAGACTAAGGGGGCACTTATCGTAGTGCATGTCAGGTTGGTGTGTTGTAGTGTACATCAGGGTGTGTGTCAGGTTGGTGTGTTGTAGTGTACATCAGGGTGTGTATGTCAGGTTGGTGTGTTGTAGTGTACATCAGGGTGTGTGTGTGTTTGTGTATGATGTTGTGGGTGCATGTCAGTCTGGGGTCGTGTGATAGATTTCGAAACATCCAAAGATACACAAACCTGGTTTGTCAGGGCACGTTTTACATTGGGTTTGGACGGTCGTTCTGTTCCCCCTTTGATGGCAGACCCGGCACCTTTTTCTTGGCCCCTTCTCTGCAAAATGTTGCCCTGGTACCACGCGGGAATATCGAGTTCCAGGAGTGCTGGGGCCCCCTTCATCTTCTACTCTTCGTCTTCCTCTTTCTTCTCTTGGTCTTCGTTCTCGTCCTCCTTCTTCTCTTGGTCTTCGTTCTCCTCCATTCAACAGGGCCTTGATCACCTTCACCTGGAACTCAAGAAAGGTGTTAGTGGTGTGACCTGCACATCGTGACAGCAAGTATGCATTATACATTGCCATTTGGACAATGTACACGGCCAGTTTTTTTTTACCACTTCCTCGTTTTCCGCGTGGCCCTGTAGGGCTTGAGGACTTGATCAGAACGATCAACTCCTCCCATGTTCTTATTGTACCCCAGGACACATTCCGGTTTGTGGACCTGTCCTGGGGTACCTCTGGTGGTGGTGGCCCTGGTGCCGGGACCATGGATCGTGGTCAAGATAAAGACATCCCTTCGGTCTTTGAACTTGACCAGTACCATGTTGCCGCTACATTGAGCTCGGCTCTCACCTCTTGGGAGAGGCTGCTCAATTAGCGGCATAGGGAGATCCCTCTTGTTTCTGCGCACAGTACCGCAAGCGGCGGTAGTTCTGGCAGAGAGGGATCTGAAGAGCGGGACACTTGTATAAAAGTTATCAACGTATAGATGATAACCTTTATCAAGTAGTGGGTGGATCAAATCCCACACTATTTTCCCGCATACCCCCAGAGCAGGGGGACACTCTGGGGGCTCGATCCTCGAATCCTTCCCCTCATACACTCTAAAGTTGTGAGTGTACCCTGAGGTACTCTCACAAAGCTTGTAGAGCTTTATCCCATACCTGGCCCTCTTGCTGGGAATGTATTGGCGGAAACTAAGCCTACCTTTGTAAAGGACGAGGGATTCGTCCACACAAATTTCCCGTTTGGGAACGTACACTTCAGCAAACTTGCTGCTGAAGTGGTCGATGACCGGTCGAATTTTGAACAATCTGTCAAAATTCGGGTCATTACGGGGAAGGCTGTCAGTGTTGTCCCTAAAGTGGAGAAATTTATGGATGGCGTCGAATCTGTTTCGGGCCATCACTTCGCCGTACACTGGAGTTAGAAAAAACTTATCTGTACTCCAGCATTGGCGCATTTCTGGTCTGTTCACAATCCCCATATGAAGTATCAAACCCCAGTATTAGGAATAGTGGAACGTGGGGTCCACTTCCTCACTGTCAGCATCGGAGGCAAGTATAGAATATGCCTCCTCAGCCGAGTACACCCTTTGTGACGTTGATGAGCGGGACGGGCGGGACGGGCGGGACATGTTGTATGTGCTGTGTGCGTGTGTAAAAAAAAAAAAAAAAGTAAACTTATTAGTGTGCGTGTATGTGAACGTTAACTGGTGTAACTTTCGGGACGACGGTCAGTCAGGGGCGGCGGACGACGACAGTCAGTCAGGGGCGGCGGACGACGACAGTCAGGGGCGGCGGACGACGACGGTCAGTCAGGGGCGGCGGACGACGACGACAGTCAGGGGCGGCGGACGACGACGGTCAGTCAGGGGCGGCGGACGACGGTCAGTCAGGGGCGGCGGACGACGACGACAGTCAGGGGCGGCGGACGACGGTCAGTCAGGGGCGGCGGACGACGACGGTCTGTCAGGGGCGGCGGACGACGACAGTCAGGGGCGGCGGACGACGACGGTCAGTCAGGGGCGGCGGACGACGACGGTCAGTCAGGGGCGGCGGACGACGACAGTCAGTCAGGGGCGGCGGACGACGACAGTCAGTCAGGGGCGGCGGACGACGACAGTCAGTCAGGGGCGGCGGACGACGACGGTCAGTCAGGGGCGGCGGACGACGACAGTCAGTCAGGGGCGGCGGACGACGACAGTCAGTCAGGGGCGGCGGACGACGACAGTCAGTCAGGGGCGGCGGACGACGACAGTCAGTCAGGGGCGGCGGACGACGACAGTCAGTCAGGGGCGGCGGACGACGACAGTCAGTCAGGGGCGGCGGACGACGACGGTCTGTCAGGGGCGGCGGACGACGACAGTCAGGGGCGGCGGACGACGACGGTCTGTCAGGGGCGGCGGACGACGACAGTCAGGGGCGGCGGACGACGACGGTCAGTCAGGGGCGGCGGACGACGACGACAGTCAGGGGCGGCGGACGACGGTCAGTCAGGGGCGGCGGACGACGACGGTCAGTCAGGGGCGGCGGACGACGACGGTCAGTCAGGGGCGGCGGACGACGACGGTCAGTCAGGGGCGGCGGACGACGACGGTCAGTCAGGGGCGGCGGACGACGACGGTCTGTCAGGGGCGGCGGACGACGACGGTCAGTCAGGGGCGGCGGACGACGACGGTCAGTCAGGGGCGGCGGACGACGACGGTCAGTCAGGGGCGGCGGACGACGACGGTCAGTCAGGGGCGGCGGACGACGACGGTCAGGGGGTCACTCGGGCCAGGCAGCGGTCGGTCAGGGGGTCACTCGGGCCAGGCAGCGGTCGGTCAGGGGGTCACTCGGGCCAGGCAGCGGTCGGTCAGGGGGTCACTCGGGCCAGGCAGCGGTCGGTCAGGGGGTCACTCGGGCCAGGCAGCGGTCGGTCAGGGGGTCACTCGGGCCAGGCAGCGGTCGGTCAGGGGGTCACTCGGGCCAGGCAGCGGTCGGTCAGGGGGTCACTCGGGCCAGGCAGCGGTCGGTCAGGGGGTCACTCGGGCCAGGCAGCGGTCGGTCAGGGGGTCACTCGGGCCAGGCAGCGGTCGGTCAGGGGGTCACTCGGGCCAGGCAGCGGTCGGTCAGGGGGTCACTCGGGCCAGGCAGCGGTCGGTCAGGGGGTCACTCGGGCCAGGCAGCGGTCGGTCAGGGGGTCACTCGGGCCAGGCAGCGGTCGGTCAGGGGGTCACTCGGGCCAGGCAGCGGTCGGTCAGGGGGTCACTCGGGCCAGGCAGCGGTCGGTCAGGGGGTCACTCGGGCCAGGCAGCGGTCGGTCAGGGGGTCACTCGGGCCAGGCAGCGGTCGGTCAGGGGGTCACTCGGGCCAGGCAGCGGTCGGTCAGGGGGTCACTCGGGCCAGGCAGCGGTCGGTCAGGGGGTCACTCGGGCCAGGCAGCGGTCGGTCAGGGGGTCAACACCGAGCAGACCGGACCGGTGAGAACGAGCTCTGGGGAGGGGGGAGAGAGCAAACTCAGGGGAGGGGGGGAGAGAGCAAACTCAGGGG
This sequence comes from Allobates femoralis, assembly GCA_033576535.1. Taxonomy (NCBI): domain Eukaryota; kingdom Metazoa; phylum Chordata; class Amphibia; order Anura; family Aromobatidae; genus Allobates; species Allobates femoralis. The sequence goes on from JARQOC010000001.1 coordinate 80,681,303, forward strand.
AGGGGGGGAGAGCAAACTCAGGGAAGGGGGGGGGGGGAGAAGACAAAAGGGGAGGGGGGGGGGAGAGAGGACAATGGGGAAGGGGGAGGGGGAGAGGACACCAGGGGAGGAGGAGAGGGGTACTTACAATCAACAGCAGCAGCGGCGGTGGCAGCAGCGGCGGCGGCGATCGGCGGTGGCAGCAGCGGCGGCGGCGGCGGCGGCGATCGGCGGCGATCGGCGGCGGGGGGGCTCACACCACGTGGGCACGGTCGGTGGCAGCGGAGGGCTGCAGGGGTGCACGCTCATCAGCGTCCACCGACAGAGTGGAGCTGATGAGCTCGGTGGCCATATTGTGAACATCCCCCTGCACATCTGATTGGAGGGCTTGCATCACATGGATGCTAGCCCCCAATCAGATCGGGGGGGGGGGGGCACACACACCTCACAGTGCCCCAGCCAATGCCTGATGCTTTGAGCATCAGGCTATGGCCATAATGAAAACATTACACCAATTTCTATTGGTGTAATGTTTCAATCATCACTATTGACTAGTTGTCACTTAACTAGCCAATCGGAGGGCTCCTAGCCACGGGGGGGGAAATCCCCTCCCGTGGGGTCATCTAGAGGTTGTCCCCTATCTGCGGCTCTATTAACCCTTTCGTGAACCCGGTTAATAGAGCCGCAGCAAGGGGGAAACCGCGATGACGCAGCGTATGCGCCATCGGGCGGGAACGGTGATGTTTCCATGGCGCATACGCTGCGCGCCCGGGCGGGAAGGGGTTAATGGGGATGAGCGAGAATGCTCGCCGATACTCGGTGCTCGCCCGAGCATCACAGTACTCGCGATTCTCGGCGAACACCGAATACAGGCGAGATGTTCGGGTCCTCCTCCCTGCATGTTTGTGCTCTTTACAGAACCAGCCCACATGCAGGGATTGGCTGCCACACACTGTAATATCACAGCACCTTTTGAGGGTTAATCTAGCCGTATACAGGCAGGCAGGGTATGTAGCAGACTGCGGTGTATAAACTCCTTTTCAGGATTCATGTAGCAGTATACAGGTAGGGTATAAAGCAGACTGCGATGTGTATATTCCTTTACTGGATTAATGTAGCAGTATACAGGAAGGGTATATAGCAGACTGCGATGTGTTATTCTTTTTCAGGATTAATGTAGCTGTATACAGTCAGGGTATATAGCAGACTGTGGAGTATAGTCCTTTTCAGGATTAATGTAGCTGTATACAAGCAGGTTATATAGCAGACTGCGGTGTATATTCCTTTCCAGGATTAATGTACCGTATACAGGCAGGATATATAGCAGACTGCGGTGTGTATATTTCTTTTCAGGATTAATGTAGCTGTATGCTGGTAGGGTATATAGCAGACTGCGGTGTATATTCCTTTTCAGGAAACTATTAAACCCAGACCAGTGTCAAAAGGTTGTTGGTTAGATAGTGAATATTGTTTCCAGTCAGTTTGCCACCACCACAACCACCCTGTATTCCATATGGTTAATTCTCAGTAGCCGTGAGTCTGGACCGCATATTCCTCGTCCTGATCCTCCTTCCTCCCACCATGCTGATATGCCCAGACAAAAATGATCCCACACTTTGACACTCTGAAGAGCTGTTCACTTTTCCATACATAAATTCGGCTCTCTCGCCCGCTCCACTTGAAGTGGGGCATAAGGAGATCTTATGTAGTGATGCTCAAATATTTGAGCAGCCACGGTCACATGAAGGCGACAGTGGGAAAGTGTCACAAGAGGTGGACGATGATGAGACACAATTGCCAGAAAGTTAGGAGGACCAGGGTGCGGAAGTGGAAGACGACGTGATGGATGATCTTGTAACAGACCCAACCTAGCAGGAGGACATGCAGAGTGAGGACAGCTGCGCACAGGGGGAGGGAGGCATAGCACCCCAACAGGCAGGAAGAAGCAGTGTGGTGGCCAGAGACAGTAGGCGGGCAACCGTTCCCCATAAGACCAACACAATGGAAGTTGCCAGTACAACTCTTACGTCTTCCCGAGACTGGCTGTTTTTTAAGGAGTCTGCTGACAATTCCAAAAAGGCCATTTGCACCACCTGCCATGCCAGCATCAGCAGGGGTAGCAAAACTACCAGCCTGACCACCACCAGCATGATTAGGCACATGGCAGCAAAGCACCCAACTTTGTGGGCTGAACCCAGGTCCAGGAGCAGTGTATGTGGGTGACACCACTGCTACTTCCACTGTTGTGCAAGCAAGGCAATCCCCTGTCCATAGTGCATGCGAAGATGCCTCCTGTCCTGCAGGAGCTCTTCTCTCCCTCTCCGTCAGTCTTTCCCTCCCGTGGGCAAGTGGAATGGCATTGCTCCAACTGAAGGGAGTCGGCACCACACCGCCTCGACCTCCCATCTACCACTCCTCAACAGTCGATGTTACTCCTCTTGTCTCCTACTGTCTCTCGCTAACACTTCTTGTTTCCCCTTTTTGTGACCTAGGCTCTCCCTTTGAGTCCTCCCATTGTCCTAGGGCCTGTCGCTGCATGTGTGTTTGTTTTTGTTTTGGGCTTAACTGCACCACCCCAGCACCTGGAGAACAGGGGCACTACACTCCCTAACCTCAGGAGTGCAGTACCTCTGGTGGCGGCTTACCCGGCGGGCACTACACTATGAATGGACCCAGGAATGGGGGCATGATGCCATGAATAAGCAAGTTTGAAAATTATCATCCACTAACGGGATCGGGGATAACTTCTCGACCTCTGGAACCAACATCAATTTTGTTTGATGAACATTTTATGGGAGTGCCGAAGACCAGCCAAACGCAGTGCCCGGTTATCTCCAGCAGTGCCATTAAGAATTAATGCAGTAGAGGTGCGACACATGTCCACCATGAGCTCCATTCACATGGGCCTCTTCAGAGCCATGGTTCTCGGTATCTGATGTGGGCTCAACAGTTGGACCTTCCTCGATCATGAAGATAACTTTCCAACTTGAGAATACCCCTTTAAGCTGCTCATACACATACAATAACATGTAATAAAAGAAACCTGAGCTGATAATCACACAGGAACCACATCATCTTTTACTACCTAATGAGGACGGTGTTATGCAGCTGTGGAGATGTGACCGTGACTCAAAGCAAAATTTACTGCATTGATTTCACCAACACAAGATATGTTGCAATACATTATGGACAAAGTAATCTAATTTGATAAATCAAAGTGAGATGACATTTTATGTTTACACAGTCAGGAAAAATGAATGGTGCTGGTTTATCTCAAGATCCCTATAAAAAGCTTCGATTGACCAGGAAAACAAATTAGCTGTATAGCTCAGGTTCGGCAGCTTTCTGCTGCCAAGGTCATATGTTCCTGTTCTCACAGCACTGCACAGAACGCAATAGCTAGCTCCTAGAAGAATGGAATGATATATGTATTACTGGATGCAGAGCTCATTATCTTGATGCATTGTCTTACCTAACTGAGCAGCTTCTTGGAGAAGTAGAGGGCTCTTCTTTAACCTTTGCCTCTCAGTGTGTGGTACAGCAGCTCCATGGATTCTTCGACAGTTTGAGGTTAATGTAAGCAATGACATAAGAGCTAGCAAAATTATCCTTTCATAAAATGGAGCTTTGCTGTTATCCTATAAGTTGTTTCAAAGTCAAGCAATACAATTTTAAGAACCAGACAGATAGGTTCATGCTCCTTTACCTCTATATACAGTCATGGCCAAAAGTTTTGAGAATGACACCACAATTCTATTTTTACCTGATCTGCTGCCCTCTGGTTTTTATTTGTGTTTGTCTGATGTTTATATCACATACAGAAATATAATTGCAATCATATTATGAGTACCAAAAGGTTATATTGACAGTTAGAATGAGTTGATACAGCAAGTCAATATTTGCAGTGTTGACGCTTCTTCTTCAGGACCTCTGCAGTTCTCCCTGGCTGCTCTCAATCAACTTCTGGACCAAATCCTGACTGATAGCCGTCCATTCTTGCATAATCAATGCTTGCATTTTGCCAGAATTTGTTGGTTTTTGTTTGTCCACCCGTCTCTTGATGATTGACCACAAGTTCTCAATGGGATTAAGATCTGGGGAGTTTCCAGGCCATGGACCCAAAATCTCTATGTTTTGTTCCCTGAGCCATTTAGTTATCACCTTTACTTTATGGCAAGGTGCTCCATCATGCTGGAAAAGGCATTGTTGGGCGCCAAACTGCTCTTGGACGGTTGGGAGAAGTTGCTCTTGGAGGACATTCTGGTACCATTCTTTATTCATGGCTGTGTTTTTAGGCAAGACTGTGAGTGAGCCGATTCCCTTGGCTGAGAAGCAACCCCACACATGAATGGTTTCAGGATGCTTTACAGTTGGCATGAGACAAGACTGGTGGTAGCGCTCACCTCTTCTTCTCCGAATAAGCTGTTTTCCAGATATCCCAAACAATCGAAAAGGGGATTCATGATAGAAAATTACTTTACCCCAGTCCTCAGCAGTCCACTCCCTGTACCTTTTGCTGAATATCAGTTGGTCCCTGATGTTTTTTCTGGAGAGAAGTGGCTTCTTTGCTGCCCTCCTTGAAACCAGGCCTTGCTCAAAGAGTCTCCGCCTCACAATGTGTGCAGAAGCACTCACACCAGCCTGCTGCCATTCCTGAGCAAGCTCGACACTGCTGGTAGTCCGATCCCGCAGCTGAAACAGTTTTAAGATACGGTCCTGGCGCTTGCTGGTCTTTCTTGGGTGCCCTGGAGCCTTTTTGACAACAATGGAAGCTCTCTCCTTGAAGTTCTTGATGATGCGATAGATTGTTGACTGAGGTGCAATCTAGCTGCGATACTCTTCCCTGTTAGGCCATTTTTGTGCAATGCAATGATGGCTGCACGTGTTTCTTTAGAGATAACCATGGTTAACTGAAGAGAAACAATGATACCAAGCACCAGCCTCCTTTTAAAGTGTCCAGTGGTGTCATTCTTACTTAATCATGACTGATTGATCGCCAGCCCTGTCCTCATCAACACCCACACCTGTGTTAATGGAATAATCACTAAAACGATGTTAGCTGCTCCTTTTAAGGCAGGACTTCAATGATGTTGAAATGTGTTTTTGGGGTTAAAGTTCATATTCTAGGCAAATATTGACTTTGCAAGTAATTGCTGTTAAGTTGACATTCTGGAGTATATGCAAATTGCCATTAGAAAAACTGAAGCAGTAGACTTTGTTAAAATTAATATTTGTATCATTCTCAAAACTTTTGGCCATGACTGTACAGACGTCTGTGCACAGCATCCAACCAATGGAGACTAAACCTCTGTACAAAAGCATGAGCACGGCACCCAACCTCCAGTGATTAAACCTCTGTACAAAAGCATGAGCACGGCACCCAACCTCCAGTGATTAAACCTCTGTAAAAAAGCGTGAGCACCACACCCAACCTCCAGTGAATATACCACTGTACAAGAGTGTGAGACAGCACCCATCCAATGGAGACTATACCTCTGTACAAAACTGTGAGCACGGCACCAAGCCTCTGGTGATCAAACCTCTGTACAAAAGTGTGAGCACAGCACCCAACCTCCCAGGGGCGGACCGTGACCCTTGGGGGACCTGGTGCAGGAGCGGGGGGTGCTAGTGGCCGTCGGCGCGGCCCGGGGTGGGGGTGGTACCACTGGCCGTCGATGCGGCCGGGGGGGGGGGGTGCTGCAGGCCGTCGGCGCGGCCCGGTGGAGGGGGGGTAGACGCCGCTGGGGGCCGCCGGCGCAGTGCTCTCTTACATGGTGAGCCGCGCCGGCTGTTTGCAGCCGTCCTACAAGCCGGAGGGGCAGAAGAGAGGTGGGGCGGGATCAGGCAAGGGAAGCAGGAAGCTCTCTGCTTCCCTTGCCTGACCCTCCTCTCCTCTGGTGGCGGCTTGCGGGGGTCGGCTTGAAGGGGGCCCCTAGCCGGTCAGGGCCCTGGTGCAGCTGCCCCAGCTGCACCACGGTAGTTCCGCCCCTGCAGCCTCCAGTGTCTACACCTCTGTACAAAAGTGTGAGCACGGCACTCAACCTCCAGTGACTATACCTCCTGTACAAAAATGTGAGCACAGTACCCAACCTCCAGTGACTATACCTCTGTACAAGAGTGTGAGACAGCACCCAACCTCTGGTGACTATACCTCTGTACAAAAGTGTGAGCACAGTACCCAACCTCCAGTGACTATACCTCTGTACAAAAGTGTTAGCACAGTACCCAACCTCCAGTGACTATACCTCTGTACAAAAGTGTGAGCACTGCACCCAACCTCCGGTGACTACACCTCTGTACAAAAACATGAGCAAGGCACCCATCCTCCGAGGACCACTTGTTCGCCATTTATGCTGCAGTGGCACATTTAAAATATTGATACAATTACATGGTGCATTCTTTATGGCAGCTTCAAATTTCCTGTTGCTAAAACATTCAACGTATTTCCCAGCAATATCTAGTGAATATCATCATTCACATCAGTCCGTGTTCCCAATGTAATAGTACTATTATAAAAAAGACACATGTCCATTACGTTCAATGAGTCTCACAATCTATGGACTATTTCATAGGGAGAAAACCTTTCAAATGATTTTTTGGCCTGAATACGTGATTTAAGTGTCCAGATGACTTGGAAGAAATGTCTGCATTATAAACTCCATCTAGATTTAAATCCAGCAGCCCAATTCTGCAAGCCAACAAGGATAATCAATGGGTCACCACATTGTACTCGCAATGAATGGAGCACATTGTTCTTAGGGTGCCTTCACATTTGCATTTGGAACGCAGTGCACTGAACGCAGCAAAATGCTTTGCACATTAGTTCCTATGTTTAACATGGGAACGTATGTGCCTGCGTATGGCTGCGTTTGCGTTTGGATGCGCACAATTTGTGCACCCTCCAAGCGCACTCCGAACGCAGAATGTTGCATTTTTTGTGCGTTCGCGGGCGCTTGTTTTATCTGCAAGCACCCGCAAGCGCATAAACCATGCATTGAAGTCAATGGATCCGCAGTGTCCTCCGCATGACAGAGCAGGAGAACGCTGCGGATCTCATTGAAATCTCTCCCGGTGGCCGCCAGTGATCAGCTAGAGCCGCCGCTGCTCTCCCGCCAGTGTCAGCGGGGGAGATTTGAAGATACAGCTGATCTGAAAGCTGTTTAAATCTCCTGCTCCGACACCGAATTGGTTGAGGTCGGCGCTGGGGATTTGAAGCAGCGATCAGCTGTTTTTTACCTCCTGCACCGATATCACCCTATTCGGTGTCGGCGCGGGAGATTTAAACAGCTGTCAGATCAGCTGTATCGTCAAATCTCCCCCGCTGACACCGGCAGGAGATCAGCTGTGGCCGGGAGGAGGAGATCCCTGCCGCTGATCTCCTCTTCCCGGCCGCCCCCGAGACAGCTGATTGGCTGGCCAGGCTGCATACTAATGTGAACGCATGCGGAGATTCTCTGCTGCGTTCACATTAATATGGCTGCGTTTGCGTCTGCATGCCATAAGCATGCAGACACATACACAAGTGTGAAGGCAGCCTTACACACAGAACTGCAGAGGCATGGAGCAGCATACAGAACAGTAAAATAGGCATGTCATAAAATCCCACCCTCTAATGATCATGAAGTGAGTCTGTCACAGTCTAAACAGCACAATGGATAGTAACAAAAAAGACCGATCACATGTAATAAAACATATTTAGAATAAAAGTTTGTGTTTTTCTTTAAAAGGATTGTACCAAGTCAAGAAGTTAATTCCTATTCTTAGAATAGGGCATAACTTCCTGATTGCTTCCGCTTCACAACTTACACTCCTGTCATTCATAGCTATCCTTGACCCCGTTGTAGGGATCAGTTGAGGACCCAGTGATTGAACGCCCAGCAATAAAGTTATCCCCTATCCATAATCAGGATCTATCACTAATGGTACCTTTACACGCCGCTACAGAAGGTTAGAAACAACCGGGTGCCTCACATGCACGAGCACGTTCCAACGGTTCCTAACGGTACCTGATACCGCCTTTACACGCCGCTACAAAGTGCTCTACATAAGGTTTAATCTATCTCTGGAGGCCCTGCCGGGTGCCGCAGGTTACCTTCTGTAGAGCACCGTCCCTCATTTACACGCCGCTACAGAAGGTAATATGGGAGGACCTGGGGCAGCAGGGACAACACATAGGCGTGCCAGAGTTGTGGATTACGAGACACTTGTACGGTGATTGGATAAAGCAATAGCATCATGATTGGCCTGCCAGCGCAGGAAGGCTGGCTAATACATCACGCTATTGCAAATGTGTAGTGTGACTGGTCAGCTTCTTAAATATGCCGCCCTATGCAGGGACAACCAATCGTAACGCAGGAGCTTCCACCAATGATCGCTGAAGGTGGGCGGTATCCCGGAGGCTGTGTCACGCCCCAGGGAGTTCACTAGGTGATGAAAAAACCTTCCTGTACCTCATTTAGACGCCGCTACCATCGGGTTGAAACCAATCTGTTTTAGAGCACTGATCAAAAACAGGTGTCGACAGTGACGGGTGGCAACAACCTGATTTACACGCCGCTACCTCGGGTTGTTTTGACGGTGCAAGATACATTTGTCTCCAACACCCGGTTGTTTCTAACCTTCTGTAGCGGCGTGTAAAGGTACCATAAGATGTTTATAAAAAATTAAAAGGCTGAAACCAAAACTGAGAAATTCCTTGTTCTTGGCATGATCCTAGTATACTAATGAGACGACTTCAGCCAGTCGTTTCTAGGAAGTTGCCCATACTTCTCTGATCTGTCTACATCATTTTCCCATGATGCATAGCATCGACTGACTACTGTGCTACCTTCTAATTTGTTGAGCAGTCAGTGCTGGACTGGTAGTTGGGTTCCTGGAAGGAAGCCCAGTATCATTCTACCACTAATGTTCCATCATCGGTGGAGCAATCAGTTTCCTGCCCTAAGTAGCATTGTCGCTTATCCGTATTAAACCATGTAAATCCTCAGGCTAAGCAGATTAATCAACCGGTAAAAAACTGACCGGCGACACCAGCAAATGTGAACAGATCCCAGCTGAAAAAACACATCTATAAGGAAATATGCAAATTTGCACTTCACTAAGGAAGTAGAGAAACTCCAGTGCCACATTTAAGCAGCTTCCTCAAAGTTATAATCGCTTTCCAACAAGCTTTTAATATAACTAAAGGATTTGTGCCAGATCAGAACCCCAAACTACAGACGCTGCGTTTCGGGGTACCTGCCCCTCATCAGTGTAGTGTGTGGGATATTCTGATCTGGCTGAGTGAGTGGGCTAAGACAAGGTCTGGGAGCTTGCTATCAACCTTATGGAGACAGCGAAGTAGGTGAGGAGATTGTAAGCCACTTCCCTCCTCTCAGATATATGCAAATTTGCACTTCACTAAGGAAGTAGAGAAACTCCAGTGCCACATTCAAGCAGCTTCCTCAAAGTTATAATCGCTTTCCAACAAGCTTTTAATATAACTAAGGAATTTGTGCCAGATCAGAACCCCAAACTACAGACGCTGCGTTTCGGGGTACCTGCCCCTCATCAGTGTAGTGTGTGGGATATTCTGATCTGGCTGAGTGAGTGGGCTAAGACAAGGTCTGGGAGCTTGCTATCAACCTTATGGAGACACTGGAGTTTCTCTACTTCCTTAGTGAAGTGCAAATTTGCATATTTGCATATATCTGAGAGGAGGGAAGTGGCTTACAATCTCCTCACCTACTTCGCTGTCTCCATAAGGTTGATAGCAAGCTCCCAGACCACATCTATAAGGAAGCATACAGCTGCACTCTGGGACAAAAGAAATAGGAAAACATGATCTAGCAAAACTGCTGTGAAAAGACTAGACAAGGCAAATACGGTGGGTATGGAAAGTATTAATCTCCTTAAAATTTTTACATTTTTCACTCTTTGTTACATTGCAGCCATTTTGTAAATTTAAAAAAGTTCATTGTTGTTCTCATTAATGCACACTCTGCACCCCATCTTGACTTAAAAAACACAGAAATGTAGATATTTGTGCAATTTTATTAAAAAGAAAAACTGAAATATCACATGGTCATAAGTATTCAGACCCTTTGAGTATTTGCACCTCTTGATCTAGTACACACCTGGATTTGGGGATCCTCTGCTATTCTTTCTTGCAGATCCATTTCCCTCAGATTGGATGGTGAACGTTGGTGGACAGCCATTTTCAGGTCTCTCCGGAGATGCTCAATTGGGTTTAGGTCAGGGCTCTGGCTGTGCCAGTCAAGAATTGTCACACAGATGTTCTGAAGCCGCTCCTTTGTTAGTTTAGCTGTGTGCTTAGGATCATTGTCTTGTTGGAAGGTGAACCTTTGGCCAAGTCTGAGGTCCAGAGCACTCTGGAAAAGGTTTTCATCCAGGATCTCTCTGTACTTGGCCGCATTTGTGTTTCCTTCAATTGTGCCTGGAGCTGAAAAACACCCCCATATCATGATGCTGCCATCACAATGTTTTACTGTTGGGATTGTATTGGGCAGGTGATGAAGAGTGCCTTTTTTCTTCACACATACTGCTTACAATTATCATCAAAAAGTTCTATCTTCGTCTCATCAGACCAGAGAATCTTATTTCTCATAGTCTGGGAGTCCTTCTTATGTTTTTTTGCAAACCCTATGCGGGCTTTCATAGGTCTTGCACTGAGGAGAGGCTTCTGTTGGGCCACTCTGCCATAAAGGCCCAACTGGTGGAGGACTGCAGTGATAGGTGACTTTGTGGAACTTTCTGCCATCTCCCTACTGCATCTCTGGAGCTCAGCCACAGTGATCTTGGGTTCTTTATTTCTCTCACCAAGGTTCTTCTCCCACGATTGCTCAGTTTGGCTGGACAGTCAAGTCTAGGAAGACTGCTGGTGGTCACGAACTTCTTCCAATTAAGGATTTTGGAGGACACTGTGTTCTTAGGAACCTTGAGTACTGCAGAAATTCTTTTGTAATTTTGGCCAGATCTGTGCCTTGCCACAATTCTGTCTCTGAGCTCCCTGGGCAGTTCCTTTGACCTCATGATTCTTATTTAGTCTGACATGCACCGTGGAATTATATAGACATTTGTGTGCCTTTCCAAATCAAGTCTTTATCAGTTTAATTAAATACAGCTGGACTCCAATGAAAGAGTAGAACCCTCAAGGAGGGTCACAAGGAAATGGACAACATGTGACTTAAATATGAGTGTCTGAGCAAAGGGTCTAAATACTTATGACTGTAATATTTCAGCTTTTCTTTTTTTAATAAATTTATGCAAATATCTACATTTCTGGGTTTTTTCAATCAAGATGGGATGCAGAGTGTACATTAATGAGAAAAAAAATAACTTTTTTGAATTCACCAAATGGCCGCAATGAAACAAAGAGAGAAAAATTTAAAGGGGGTCTAAATACTTTCCGTACCCACTGTATATGAAGCTAATGTAGAATGTAACAGTGGAAATAAGGCATAGCAAACCTGCTTGGGAGCATTTCAAAATTGAGAAAGTTAGCTGATACATTTCATATATTGTTATTAGATTTTTTTCTGACTGAGCAGTATCGCCCCATCCGCTCCACACACTCTAGTCATGGTGTGTCCACCATCTTATTTTAGCCAGGTTCCTAACTCCCCACACATGCAGATTTGAATTGCACGTAGGGGCATTAGCTTAGGTACCCAAAACAGGAGAACACCTTGTCTCTCCATTTTCAGATATTTCTAAACAGTTTTGCTAAGCCTTGTTTCCTTTGTTACATTGTACATTAGCGTAATGTATTTGCCTTCTGTAGTATTTTCAAAGCAATTTTGCTAGATCATGTTTCCCTTTTTCTTCTGTCCCAGAGTGCAGCTGTATGCTTCCTTATAAGTATATTAATCAAGGTAGCTGTTAAAGAAGCTATTGTGGTATAGTGTTTGTCCACTAACGTCAAACACCGTCAAATGTAAAGATGATGGCTTTGATTCAAGACTGGATTATTGTGTCCCAGTCATGATGAAGAGTATGCTAGAGTAATATACACCAAATCCTATATATTGTACTCTGTAGGCCATTGCTCAGGCTTTGCCTAGCAGCCAACTTGGGATCTCAAGATGGCCACTCCCAAGAACTGGGATTCTCTCATAACATAATTCCTGTATTATCATTATTCGTTATTCTCCTATTTATTCCATATTTCTGTGAACAAACATTTTCCTTACTGTGATATACCCTCATATGTGTGAAGGTGATAGGTCACTCTTACAGAGATCTGTATTAATCGCCATTACGTGATCTACATTGTGTCTCTTATGTATTAGAGACCACCCCAGGTAAAAGATGTTACACCATCTACTGAAACCTCTGTAGGCACCCCCATTAATAAGGACTCTGTTCTTGTAATTTACTTATAATTAGGGGAACGTTTAATTAATTGCAGACAATTAAATTTCACATTTCTAAGTTAATCAGAGCAAAAGTTTATTCCTCTGTTCCCAAGTCTGTTCTTTAGTTAATATATTTAAATCTAATCCTAGTTTCCTCATTTCAGTCTTTTCATGAACCATAATTAATAGGACAAGAGGGAGTAGCTTGTACTGTTGTAACACAACTATGTGGCTTAAGGTTGATTTTTTGTTGGTAACACTTGGATGATGAGTGCTACCGTTCAAGTTATTTCACTAAATTTACCTTTAAAATTCATAGGCCCCTAAACACCCACCTTAACTTAACCTATCAATAAAAGATACGAGACCAGACTTGGCATAAAGATGGCTGTGAGGCTTTACTTTGAGTTACCATTGTAAACATAAATCCTCAAATAAACCATCAGATAAATAACCTTAAAAATCCCAGGTTGGAAAACCTCAAGCCAGGGATAAACCATTTACTTCCAGAATACACCCAATGAATTTGGGCAACTTTTTCCCGCAAGTATGGCCTCTTGACGAAGAAGTCCATCAACGAACATCCATCAAAAGGAGGAGTTTGTCTTCAGAGTTCTTCTGTACGGCAGAGCTGACCGGCTCGTACTGTCCCCAAGTAACTGTGTGAGGAGATATAAGACAGAGCTTTCCCGCTCAGAAGTGTCAACCAATCCTACTTCACCTCCTCTCAGCTGTCCAGGTGGCCAGTAGTAGCCTGCCTGGGCCCTGTTACCAGCCTGCCTGGGCCCTGTTACCAGCCTGCCTGGGTAATTTGCCCAGCGATTAACAACAAGGCTGATGATACCTCAGTCTTACAATGCTTCTGCATAGCACTATTACAATAGAAGTTACTACTATATAATAACTTTGGAATTGACCCCTTAAAAACCTCATTCCTAATCCTATATATCCCGGTGAGAGGGGGGCCATGGTCCCATGTAGCCCCCACACTACTCTCTTTGTGGGCTACCTAATATCAGAATGTCAGTATCTGGATGGAGGCAGTGTTAGATCTGACATCTGAACCCTTCTGGTGACAGGAGAATACACAGAAGTTAGTAATTCTTATTGAATTCTTATTAAGCATTTGTGCATAGAGATGGTTGGTAGACAAGATACAATACAAGTTCTGACCCTAACACGTGTATACACAAAGACACTGTATATAAAAATGTATATACATACCAAACATACACATGTATATACGATTATTATTATTTTATTATTATTATTACTAGCTGTGAGCCCGATGCAAATGCATAGGGTGTCTAGAATATTTTTAAATTTTTTTTTAGATTTTCAAATAATAATCCAATTATTCCAATGACATCTTTACACCAACTACATATATTAGTATGGTTGATATCATTTAAGGAAAATTGAACTATTATGTTGTAAGGGTCTTAGAACACAAAGTAGCAATACTTCTTAATATGTCAATTTTTTGAATTGATGAATTAACAGTACTAATATATGTATCAGCCACTTTGTGTCAGCCCACCAATCGCGTCAAGATGCCCTTACGCCTGGTGGGACCTACTCTAACTAAATCCGAATTGATATAATTTAGATATTTTTAATAGCTGGATTTTTCTTAGATTTTTTGAGGATTGTGATGTAAATAATAAAATTTTGTAAATTGATACAGAAGGAGTTACCAACTACAGACTTGCAGCAATATCCATACAATAACAAAAAAACTTGTAGTTAACCTACAGTAAATGGAGTTAACATAGCTTCAGCAGGTGCATAAGATGCATCCACTAACTAACCACAGGTGACTGCAGTTGATGTGGATGACACTGCCGCAACTATGTTGTCTGCACAAACTGCAAGTTAAGTACAAATTACATATATGCAATTATGAAAATTACAGCAAGTATGTTCTTGATAAGTCCTTCATGAACAATTATTATCATTTAGTATATTCCTCAACAAAGTGAAAAAATCTAAGAAAAATGTCGTGGTAGAATCTAATTAATAATTTATGTTTGTCCCTATCTATCTAAACATGTGGAACACACCTTGCTAATGAGATGTGTGTGAACAGCCGTCCCACCCGTCTCTTAGCTGTTCACAAAAACCTCTCCCTTTAAAGAATAAGAATCAAATCTCTCAGCACGTAAAGCACTGGAGCTTTAAATAGTGGTTTCTATCACCCTGTGAGAAAATCAGAATGATACACATCTCCAATGAAATCTGAAATGTGTTTTTCCACAAACATTGTATAAACTATGCACATAAAAAACTGAAATTGAAAAGACTAAACTAATTTTTTTTTTTTTTTTTTTAAATAGAAAAGGTAAAAATATAAAATATGCAAAAGTTCATCCCAAAATATTCCGATAGACAATATTTTTGGTGAAGACTTTCTCACAGTTAGGCACCAATTTGCCTTGAATGCATGAATCCACCACTTTCACCTTCACATTGCATCGTCTCTTCACACGTGAGAAAGCCACATATAATTGTCCATGACCAAAAACAGGTTCTGGCAAATAAATCCCCACTTTCTCCAAAGTTTGTCCTTGGGATTTATTTATGGTCATGGCAAAGGCAGGCTTCACGGGAAATTGCCGACGTCTTAGTTTGAAAGGCAATCCAGTCTCTGATGGACAGAGATCAATTCTTGGAATGAAGACTACATTTCCTTCATCCGAGCCAGAAATTACTTTTGCTTGTATCAAGTTGTCAAACAAAGCAATAATAATCATCCGAGTCCCGTTGCAAAGTCCTTTTCTGCTGTTAAAATTACGCAAAAGCATTATAATTGTACCAACTTTTAATTTCAGGAGATGAGAAGGCATTCCTGTTGGTGTTAGAGAATTTAGAAATTCCACGGGATATTGTTCGGGATTTTCCGTCTCATCTGGATCAATGGAATCATGGCTCATATATTCCATGTATTCTCCAGGAATACAATCCATAACTTTTGAATTGATCAAATCCACAGCGTCATTTTTGGGACAAAGAATGGCATGTGATGCAGCATTCTGAATACTTTCGTCATTATTCACATCAATTACAATGTTTTCACCAAATATGTCCAAGATTAAAGAGCCAGTGCAGATCATGTCTTGCGGGATCTCAATGACATCATCACCAAGGTTGTAATCATTGGACAATTCTCCATTTCCCAATTGAATTAACCAATTGCTATATTCAGAATCAATGGAGCGCATGTTGTTAATGAGCGGCAATTGATTGAAAAGCTGCCATTGTCGTGAATATTTAATGCAGCTCTCTACGATGTCTGTCCTTGTTCCATGAGAGATGATAGGAAGACACTGCCGAAAGTCTCCTCCCAGAACAATGACTTTCCCTCCAAAGGGTAATTTATTTTTCTTGGAGACATCAGTTGTCATGACATCCCGTAATAATTGATCAATTACATGCAAAGCGTATTTTGACAACATAGTAGACTCATCGATGATGAAGAGTTTGGTAGTCTTCAAATGTTGGGCCGCATCAGTATCATTTTTGATTCTTGAAACGGATGTCTCATTAATTGGTATTGGTATGCCATACAGTGAATGGATAGTTCTTCCTCCTTGCAATAGATTAGCAGCAATCCCTGTACTGGCTGCAGGTGAGACAACTTCTCCTTCTCCTCTCAGTTCATGAATCAATAGATGACAGAGATATGTTTTCCCACTTCCACCGGGACCGTCAAGGAAAAAGCACTTTGGCTTATCACTTGTATCCTCTAAAGCTTTATGGATTGCATTATAGGCCAAACGTTGTTGATCATTTAAGGTGGCTTTCATTTCATGTGCTCTTACTAACTCTTCTTCTTTGTTGTATTGAGGACGAATGTGTGGTTTTCTTTTTGGGCGTGGCAGATTAAAATCAATAAAATGTTTAGCATGAAATTTTAAAACATGTTCAACATCAGTCATGGCATATCCTTCACAATGCTCACAATCATCAGTGTCAGGGTGGTAGGCATGGCAGTAATCTTGAACGAAGTGTTGTTTAAATTCTTGCCACAACTCCAGGGGATGATTAGGAGGACCAAAGACACATATATATGCAAACATGTCACGGAGCTGTGCAGGCATATTGAGAACACAGGCATCCAATAAAGTTTTTCTCCAAACACTGTCATCGAAGAGCAATCCAAGGGCTAATGCCGCCTCTTTAAACGTTGGGTATGTGACTTCCTTAACAGTCTTAAGGTTATCAAAACTTGTAGCTCCTTTAACATGGAGTAACAACAGCCTTAAAAAATAACGTTCTTGTTCTTGAATACTAACAGTGTAGAGTCTACCAATGACTGAAGCACCTCCTCCCCTTCTAACTTCCCATGCACCTTCTTTCCAAACATAATGCTCAGGAATTTGACGATATAAGTACTCCCGAGCATTGGGATCATTCTCATTGAGGGTAAAGTAGGCCATGAGTGTTGATTGTCTGTCCATTGAATAACTGATGTTGTCCGCAGAATCACCCTCGTGAAAAAAAAGTGATTGTGAATGAGGCAGATGTACTGCAAGACGAATAATGCTGTGAGATTGTCTATGCATTTGGAAAGCAAAGATTCGCCAAGCTGCCTCTGGTGCACTGACATATCTGGAATCCATGAATTTATGAGTTTCATCGTGTCTGATGTTGGTTTCACAAATTTCCACATTGGCTTTGTCATGACCTTTGTACACATATTTGAAGAGGTATTTTACGCTCTGAATGGAAGCACATATTTCCACATTGATATGGCACTTATATTTTAATAGAAGGAAAGGGTTATATGGAAGCACCCAAGAATTATCAATCATCTTGGAATGGTGTGGAAAAGAAGGTCCTTCGTTTCTTTGATAACTTGGATATGCATCCTCAGGTATAACAGTTTTTGTTTGAAACTGTTTGGGAAAAGCTTTTTTACACTTTCCATTCTCCATACATGGAGAATTGGGATTGTGTTGTCCACAGGGGCCATGGATCATGTGTTGCATGACAATTTGATGGAGCACAGGGTAATGTGATGGATCAGGAATTTCAGCCCAAACAGTATTGTCCACTTACACCTCAGTTCTTAGTTTTGAGTTGGCATCCAGAATAATTAGAATGTGAGCATGTGGTAGGCCTCGCTTTTGAAATTCTATCACATGAACCATAGCACAAACCTTGCCAAATAATCCAGAATTAATATCTTTCAAAAGGGCTTCAAGTTTAATCCTGAATACACGGGCCACTAAATCCGGGCGATGTTCAGCACGCTGCCATGGCTGTAAATTGGTTGCAATTTCACTCCATTTCGGATTGCAGGTCATCGTTATAAAAAGATCTGGTCTTCCAAATTTAGTTACAATCGCCATGGCATCTTGATACCTCTGCTGCATGTTTCGGGGACTTCCCTCAAAGGAAGATGGTAAAATTACGGTTTTGCCAATGGGGATTCCTTTTTCTACGGATTTTCTCAGCAAATTTTCTTGAAGGAGACAATAATCTTCCACCTTCAAATCCTTCTGGTGTTGTCGTATAAAATTTAAACGATTGGCCTCGATCTTAACATAGGCATCCACCAAGTACTGCTGTGTCAGTTTACCTCCATTAAGGACAGGATTGAATTCTGTCCGTACTGACAGCAAATAACAGTAATACTGCAGCTGTGTCACCCTGCGAACATTTTGGCCTTGGTGCATGAGTGATTCATGCCACCCTTGCTCTCCATGAGGGAAGAACAATGGATACAGTAATGCATCCAAATTACTGTGTAAAATACTTATTTGCTGTGTTTTGGGGGCCAACGGATTATTTATGTCTGGTTTTAGATGTATTAAAATGTCTCTATTAAATGGTGGCTCTCCATCAGCATTTTCAAAGATGACTGCAACTTCATGGACAGTAGGGTTGTTATACCGTCTTGGGTCTTGCTCTCTGTCTTGTTTAATTGCCATGATGATATTAGGCATTTTTGCGCCATGTTCCAATGCTTTCTGTTCTTCCTCTTCCTCCACTTGCCGTAACATTTTGTAAGCTGAAACAAAGGGATTAATACCTTCCAATTGCTCAGCAATAATTCTCATCAAGGCTGGATTACACTTGAGATTTTCTGGAGACTGTAGGCGTTGTTCAGTAGCAGTAGCACTATCCAAAATATAGAGCTGTGCATATGCTGGAACTTGACCTTCAGCGGGGTGGAGAGTTCCAGTTCTATGGTAAATTTGGCCGTGAATCCGGAAACAATAAGGACCGTGTCCAGGTGGTTGAGAAACACTTGCACCCATCGAAGCAAATGCAAAGGAACTATTAATGCTCCTGATATTCTCCATGAGATTTTTACTATATGGGCTGTCTCCTTTCAGTAAAGTAGTGAAGAGCTCAGGGTACTGAGGTAATGGTACCTTAACTTTGCCCTTGTGACAACAAAGGGAGAACTGTCCATCAGATGGCCTTTCAGCTTCAAAATGTTGTGCTTCACAATGTTCACATAACACATTCATGGGCCCACAGGTATGTTCTAAAATACCGGTATCGTCATTAGTAAAGCCAATAGGGATTGATGACGTAGGTGAAGTGAGCAACCGATGACCTTTTTTGTAGATGCCTACATAAATAAGGCGTTGCTGTGTAGAACTGTCAACACATTCAAGAAAAGAAGTAGTGACTGGAGACTTCTTACAGAGGATTTTTTTTTGGCGTAGTTGACGCTGTAAGGCAGCCAAATGAGCCAAATGGCGTTGTTTTGAGGTAGGTGACATAATTTGTAAACGTTTGACTTTAGCCAATTGATGTTTTGTCATGGCAGAAGCAATCTTGTGTGTTCTTTTTTTAGAAGAACATTTGCCCTTCACTTTACCCGTGCCAGATGTTGTAGGCAGTTCAGTTTCAGAAAGTGTTGGAGAGACAGATATGGACGCCATATCAGAGGTAGATGGTTCTCCTTGCACCTTCACCTTTTCTTGTTTACGGCCAGATGTTGTAGGCAGTTGAGTTTCAGAAAGTGTTGGAGACACAGATATAGGCGCCATATCAGAGGTAGATGGTTTTCCTTGCACCTTCACCTTTTCTTGTTTACGGCCAGATCTTGTAGGCAGTTGAGTTTCAGAAAGTGTTGGACACCCAGATATGGACGCCATATCAGAGGTAAATGGTTCTCCTTGCACCTTCACCTGTTGTTTTTTGCGTCTTTTGCGTTCCGCATCAGCTTTTTTTGCCAACCGACTGCTTCTTTCTTCAGCAGACTCCTTTACAATTCTTTTATTCAAATCCTCCGTGAGCTTAAGCAAACGGAGACGTCTTGTTTCCAGATCTTCCTGCGCACGCTTCTTGCGCTGGCGTGCAGCATTCTTAGCTCTAACAGAGCTTCTTTGTTTCTCAGAGCTCATATTGAGCACAGTACAGGAAAATGTATGCAATAATAGCTACAGTATATTATTTAAGGAAGCAATCAATATACATTCCGCATAGCAATATAGTAAAAGTAGTAATATTTATATTGATAATTTTTATTATATACAATATATTTTTACATATAAATTATATCATAAAAATATATAATAAAAATATATTATATATATTATTAACTTAAATAAATAATGTATATTATATATTACAATTTATTACAATGTGTGTATATATATATATATATATATATATTATATATATATATAGATTAATATACAATATATATATATATACTAATCATATACATAATATGACATATATATCTATATATATATATTAATCTATATCTATATATCTATATATCTATATATATATATATACATATATATAATTATGATATATAAATAAATAATCGATTATATTGGCCCAAAAAGATATCTTTAGCTGATATTGTAGGGATGAGGTTCCAGCACTGGTTTTCCGACGTCCTTCCACAGGATCACCAAGGCAGAAATAATTTGTGAGGAAAAGTTAAAGGAAACACTATAAAATGGCAGATTAAACATATTATTAATCAGTAAAATGGCGGCGGGGGGGGGGGGGGTATAATGAATGTTAGGCAAAAACCTACGGTTTTTTTCGCAGTCACACTTGCCGCAAGTGCAAAACCGCACTTGCCGCAACTGCCGCAAGTCCCGCTATACTTTGTATGGGGATTACCGCAACTGCACCGCAAGTGTAACGCTTATGCAGCAAACGTGGCAGATGCGGTTTTTTCACTGCATCTGCCGCGAATTAGCGGGGGTGTGCGGACATATGGAGGGGGGGTGAGGACATATGGGGGTGTATAGTGACAGGGGTTGGAGTTGTGTGCTGACAGCGGCAAGTGGTCGCAAGAACAAAAATTAAGATAAAAAAAAGTCAACAAAGAAGTTAACGAAGTAAGGAGCATTATTTAGATATAGAAGACAATCAATGTTAAAAGACTTATAAACAGATAATATAGATTTAATATTCAGGCCCTGACATAATTTCAGACAAAAATTTAATATAAGCCTGAAAAAGATTTATATAATTGTGTAACATATAGATCAATAATTTATTTAATACCAATATATGCAAAATATTTTTATATATAAATAATATCATAAAAATATATCAAAAAAATATATTATATATATTATTAAGTTAAATAAATTATGTATATTATATATTACAATTTATTACAATGTGTATATATATATATATATATATATATATATATATATAGATTAATATACAATATATATATATATACTAATCATATACATATATATAATATGACATCTCTCTATATATGTATATATATATCTATATATCTATATATCTATATATAATTATGAATATATCAATAAATAATCAATTATATAGGCCCAAAAAGATATCTTAGCTGATCTTGTAGGTCTGAGGTTCCAACACTGGTTTTCTGACGTCCGTCACACAGGATCACCAAAGCAGGAATGATTTGTGAGGAAAAGTTAAAGTAAACACTACAAAATGGCGGATTAAACATATTATTAATCACTAAAATAGCGGCAGGGAAGGGTATAGTGATTGGTAAGCAAAAAGCTACGTTTTTTTTTGCGCCCGCACTTGCCGCAAGTGCAAAACCGCACTTGCTGCACCTGCTGCAAGTCCCCCTATACTTTCTATGGGGATTACCGCAACCGCACCGCAAGTGTAATGCTTTTATGCGTCAAACGCCGAAGATGCGGTTTTTCACAGCATCTACCGCAAATTAGCGGGGGTGTGTGGACATATGGGGGGGGGGGGTGAGGACATATCGTAGGTGTATGTTGACAGGGCTTGGAGTTGTGTGCTGACAGCGGCAAGGGGTCGCAAGAAAAAAATTAAGATCAAAAAAAGTCACCAAAGAAGTTAATGAAGAAGCATTATTTACATATAGATGACAATCGATGTTAAAAGAATTATAAATAGATAATATAGATGTAATATTCAGGCACTGACATAATTTCAGACAAAAATTTAATATAAGCCTGAAAAAGATTTATATAATTGTGTAACATATAGATCAATAATTTATTTAATACCAATATATGCAAAATATTTTATATATAAATAATATCATAAAAATATATCCAAAAAGTATATTATATATATTATTAAGTTAAATAAATTATGTATATTATATATTACAAAATGTGTATATATATATATATATATATATATATATATATATATATATATATATAGATTAATATACAATATATATACCGTATATACTCGTGTATAAGCCGACCCGTGTATAAGCCGACCCCCCTACTTTTGCCCCCAAAACCTGGGAAAACCTATTGACTCGTGTATAAGCCGAGGGTGGACCCCAGCACTGGTGTACAGCCCCCAGCAGTGTGGTATACAGGCCTCCCCAGTGGTAGTATACAGCAGCCTCCCCAGTGGTATGCAGGCCCCAGCAGTATATACAGCAGCCCCAGTGGTATACAGCAGCCCTTAGGTAGTACACAGCAGCCCCAGGGGTGTACACAGCAGCCCCAGGGGTATACACAGCAGCCCCAGGGGTATACACAGCAGCCCCAGGGGTAATACACAGCAGCCCCAGGGGTAATACACAGCAGCCCCAGGGGTAGTACACAGCAGCCCCAGGGGTAGTACACAGCAGCCCCAGGGGTAGTACACAGCAGCCCCAGGGGTATACACATCAGCCCCAGGGGTGTACACATCAGCCCCAGGGGTGTACACAGCAGCCCCAGGGGTATACACAGCAGCCCCAGGGGTAATACACAGCAGCCCCAGGGGTAGTACACAGCAGCCCCAGGGGTAGTACACAGCAGCCCCAGGGGTAGTACACAGCAGCCCCAGGGGTAGTACACAGCAGCCCCAGGGGTAGTACACAGCAGCCCCAGGGGTAATACACAGCAGCCCCAGGGGTAATACACAGCAGCCCCAGGGGTAGTACACAGCAGCCCCAGGGGTATATACAGCAGCCCCAGGGGTAATACACAGCAGCCCCAGGGGTAATACACAGCAGCCCCAGGGGTAATACACAGCAGCCCCAGGGGTAATGCACAGCAGCCCCAGGGGTAATGCACAGCAGCCCCAGGGGTAATGCACAGCAGCCCCAGGGGTAGTACACAGCAGCCCCAGGGGTAATACACAGCAGCCCCAGGGGTAGTACACAGCAGCCCCTGGGGTAGTACACAGCAGCCCAGGGGTATATACAGCAGCCCCAGGGGTAATACACAGCAGCCCCAGGGGTAATGCACAGCAGCCCCAGGGGTAATGCACAGCAGCCCCAGGGGTAATGCACAGC